>OY735228.1:43103220-43120720 GCA_963457665.1 Thysanoteuthis rhombus | reverse complement strand
TGGAGATGAGAATAGCAATTTAGTCTCTCAGACCACGTGCTAGTTAAGTGTCATAACACCTCTATAACGCTGTCGTCCCAATTTATCTGAGTCAGTCTTCTTGTACCCCCTGCCATCCATTCATCTATCTAGGTTGATTAGTGTCTCTACATGTTGCTATCTATTTAGCGAGTTGAATAGGGTTTCCCCTTCGTATCAATTGATTCAATATGCTGGATGCATTGCTCTTCATCGACTTAATGTTTCAAGACATCTTTTGATGATTTCTTCTATTTATTTATCTATTTATCTATCAATCTATTTATGTACGTATGTATGTATCTATCCATCTATCTATCTATCTACTTATCTATCTATCTATCTATTTAACTATCTACCTACCCATTTATCTACGGATGTATGTATGTATGTATCCGTTTATCTATCTATCTCTCTCTATGTATCTATCTATGTATCTATCTACCTATCTAGTCCACCAGCTAGCTATATAAGTTTCTATCCGTCTATTTATTCTGTCCACTTTCGTTTTCTCTTACTATCTGATGTTTGTCTTTCAAATTCTCTTTCCATCCCCTTCCTTTTCATAATGCTCTTTAAAAAAACGACGATTCAACCCCCTGTCTCTCACTTTATACATATGTGTATCTATATGTAAGTGTGTTGTTTTCAAAAGTTTAGTATAAGGTACTTGCCAAAGTCAAATTGACAATGCCGGAGCATTCTCTCTGTCTCTCTCTGTCTCTCTCTCTCTAACTCTCGCCCTCTTATATATATATATATATATATATATATATATATATATATATAGAGAGAGAGAGAGAGAGAGAAAGTGGGGAGAGAGAGAGAAATCATTCTCCTGTTTGTCTATATATTTAGCTGAATATATAGATCATAGATCTTGTGAGAGGTAATGTTTCCATATACGTGTATGTATTAAAGAAATGTTCTATGGACAATCAATTCTTTATTTCACTCATGACAATTAGATAATTTCATAATTTCCTAAAGTGAATACCCATATTTAAATGAGTCAAGATTTTTCTCTTGACCCCTTGAAATGATTTATTCATATCATTGATTATAATACTTCCATTGTTCATCAATCATTAGTTTTGAGGAACATGACGTTAGATCGCTATGACTATGAAAAGGACACCAACAGACACTTCTTCTACAAACCAAAGTTCGGCTTCAAAAGATCTCAGACACCACCATGATTTCATGCCCTCAGCTTCTACGTACGTTAGCAAAGGAACCAGCAATGTATTTATCCCAATGAGACGAAGACTTGTGAATAGAACTGTTTTTTACCATCTCAAACATAATGAAATATTTATTTCCAGTGCTTTAAAAGTGCGATAACGCAAATTGTAGACGAGTATACTAGAATTTTTTTTTGTACAACTTCTTAAACTAATTATGACTGAAATAATCTATATTTGTGTGTGTGTGCACACTTGTGCCTGCTCAGTGATAATTCGAAAAACTGACCATTGACTCTATTCAGATATATATTAACCAGCACATATGACAGTACACTGACGAGTTTGAAGTCGTTTGGATCGTCTGTCTTTATGAAATCTATTTAGATGAACGAACGAGCCAAAAAATATAATAGATTTTTCTCTATATCTTATACGAATTATTCTCTGTAGACGTCCATTACTTTAGAAATATCTGGGTTTATGTATAAGATATTTAAATTGGTAAAACTGAAGAGAAATAACCTAAATACTTCGGGTCATAATTTCATACGTGGGCCAGAAAATCATGAAGGTTGGCCCCACACACCATAAGGCCCTATCCCTTTTCAGAACATGCACTCTTGGAGTAGGCACTGCTCAAGATGAGTAAAAGGCAAATGCATATGCAGATTTCTAAAGAAAGGTAATAGGATGATTTTATCTGAAAGCCCATGACAAAAGATTTCTTATTGTGTACGATTTAATGGATTGGAGTTCGGATGATTCGATATTTAAGTAATAGGCTAGTACAAGTACATGGACACACAATTGTGTGTTTAAGTATAAACATACATTTTCACATACAATTGCCTAGTCCAGCAAATGCATGCACCTGCATGCACATGCACACGCATACTCACTCATATATATATATATATATATTAAGAGAGAGAGAGAGAGAGAGACAGACAGACAGACAGAGGAACAGAGATAGAGAGAAAGAGAGTGAGAGAGAGATGTGTGTTCAAGATATTTACTATGATTAGGCTCGTTGGAACAAGTCCAAACAAGGAAAATAAAAGCAGTAAAAATTGTACACAACTATGGACGTCCGTGCCATCTCTGTAAATCAGAAAAGTTTTTATTTTTGTATACCAACCACTGCTTTTTGGTCGGCAATAATCAGTATCAAAATTAATCAAGCTTCCTTTAGCCTACGCCCCGTCCTCCAACAATAAATCATCGAAATCGTTGGAGAACATCTGGAGAGACAAAATTAATGAATACGTATACCTCTTCTAACTCTGGTTTGATTTCTGCTTCATTTTCATTCCCCCTGAAAGCGTCTGAAATATGTTGTTAGACAGTCCTGGAGATATATTCACGAAGTGCTACTCAGATGTTCGAGAAAGTTAAACAGATTTATCTGTCTGTTCATCTGTCAAGGTAACCAGCATCCATCGTGTCCCGCCAGACATTTCACACATTTCTTGAAATCATTCCACATGGAGAGAAAGAAAAATAATTTTCCATCATTTTTTCTTTCCTTGGGGGCGTCGCTTTGCACCTTTAGAATAACACACACACACACATACACACACACACACACACACATACGTATACATACGCGCAAATATATTAAGAACTGCCGACCAAAACCAAAACTGGTTTCGTCAGTTTTTGAGTGAATCCCACAGGCTGGCTGGCTAGCTATGTATTGATGCTTCACACGTAAATGCTGGAGCAATGAGTCACGAGGGCAGAATATTAAAATATTTACTACTTGCTATGTCTATGAAATGCTCAGCATCACATAGAGAGATCACAAGACAGAGAAATATATTGACAGGCAAAACGGGAGTCTGACTTATAATAGAAATAATTAGAAAAATCAAATCGCGATGGGCTGGTCATGTCGCAAGAACGGCAGACAAACAATGGACATCAAAACTCACAACATGGATTCGCGGAGATCAAATGCAGACCCTAAGCCGGTAAATATGAGATTGCGAGATGAATTGGTTGGGTTAAAAAAATATTTACTCTGTCACACCTACGATAGAGAGGCGTATCGAATCCTAAGGGAGGTCCATTAACAACAACGGACGATAAAAGAATGGTGATGATGAGGATGATGACTGCATTTTTTCTCCTATTCACCCCTGAATAGGCTTTTAGTTTGAATTCATTTTATAATGAAACTTGCTAAATTGGCTTACTAGTTGGTCCTTACTTTTTTTGCTGTTTTTAATTCAGGCTAGAAAAGTAACTTATTTATTGATCACTCGTTTTTTCCCTATTTTTGATTGATTTCCCCCAACAGGACATGCTGACAGAAAACATTCTTCATTTGATCGTTCTTTATAGATTAAGCAGATCTGTATAGATACCTAATATCTCTCTCTCTCTCTCTCTCTCTCTCTCTCTCTCTCTCTCTTTTTATACATATTTTTTTCAGTTGTTCTTAAACTTTAACGTGTGCTCCAATTGGTATCTGAGAAATCTTCTCTCCGATAACGTTTTCACATCGCACTTAAACATCACTTCAGTCATCGTTGTAAAGGTGTCCGTTATCCTTGGGTTCAAGGTTTCAATATTAGGAAGTGGTGAACCCAGCACTTCATCTCTGGTATAACAATAGAGGATGCTGTCCCCAAAATAAGTACATCATCATCATCATCATCATTATATTTTTAACGTCAATCATTGGATATGAATCTTCTAAGATCGGCTACATTTTTATACTACAGGTGTTTTAATGCTACCTAAAAAGATCCCCTGATTGGCGACTTGACCATTTTAGAAGAACAGCTGAACGAATATACAACAGAATTTCAATTTTCAATTTAATATATATATTACAGTGGACTTTTCAGATCAAAATTAATGTAATAATATTCAGACTACGGACGTAAAGTTCAATAGTTCCGTCTTGGAATAAGTTGTTCTATATGTGACAAAGAATAACAAAGAATATCATGTAATTGAATAATACCATTAATCTTGAGTCATTTAGATTAGCATCAAGTGAGGATATATATATATATATATATATATATATATATATATATATATATATATATATATATATAATTGTCTGTAATCGTGTCTCTGCACGCCTGGCTGAGGTAAAAAGGGTTAGGCAAATAAATTTGACACCAGTGGTAGCATAATCAGCAAACATTGATACTGTGTCGAGAATTGGCTTATTTAATCTTATCTGATGGAGTATTGTATACTACCGCCTCTCACACCGGGGTTTGGAGATTATCAGGTTTTGGGAGAAGTATCAAGATTAATTATAAAAATAATGCTTGTTTTTTTTTTTATATCTATATACTCATACTGACTTCTATTGATGCTTATATGAAACGTCTCATCGTTATTTCATAATTTCATGAACACACATTTCACTTCGGTTACATTTTTTTGTATTTCATCCATGACTATTAAATGTAATTATTATTCTGAACAGGGAATTTACATTCCGTCTTTTGTACAACCGTTCAAAATCATTTCGATAGCGCAACTTTCCTGACTATAATTGAAAATGAAATATCACCGAAATAATTTATTTCACAATGGTATAACATAAATACTTCAAAGCATACACACACACACTCACACACATGCACACGCGTGCACACACACACAAACACACACACACACATACACATACACACACACACGCACACAAAATAATCATAATCATTACCAATTTTTTTCTTGATAAAATCAGAAACCAAACAAAATCACTTAAAGTTTTCCAGTTTTAACGGTGTTATACGACTATGTAAATGTTGATCATAATGCAACTCCAGTTAGGATTCTATGGCATTCTTAGAATATTGGTAAGTAAAGAATGAGTTCTCAGTGTAAATAATCCTTATCTTTCAATTCGTTGGGTTGTGTACAAACAAATATCTTAAAAATACGTTTTTTCAACCGAGGTTTCGCTGGAGCTTTATCATTTTTGACAGAGGAAGTTACGGCAAAACGTCGAAACAAATGAAGCAAATCATTTGTACAGCACGCTAACCAATATTGTCATTTCACTTTCAGACATTCATACATACATAGCCAGACAAAATGAATTGCTTAAAAACTGAGGAAACCGATGTGATTGTTTTTGGTGACATTTCTGGTTGACAGTTTCTATCTCTAATATCAAATGAATTGACACGAAATGTTTAGTTGAGAATATGCGACGGAAAAGGCGTGGGAATAAAGACTGAGAAAAGGAGAAAAGAAAGAGACAAGCGGGATTACAAAAGTGGGAGGCTGGGGTGAGTTTGTAAATTGGCAGGTCTTTCTGCGAACGTTGGTAATCAACAAGACACACATAAACAAATAGAACCGACACCGTTAATGAATTATCAAAATTAAGTCTGGAGGTCATGTCTGTGGATATATATCACCGAGGAGAAAACAAACAGACGAATCGATTAGGAAGAAAAATTATTTATACATTCATACTGTAACAAACACGACAGGGCAGACATCAGGCGTGACCATGTGCGTGTGTATGCGTCTGTGTGTTTGTGTTTGGCTGTGTTAGATCGTGTTTAAATGTCTGTGTGCAAGGTTCTGTTGACTTAAACACCTTCAAATTCAGACGTAATAATCAAGTTTTGTCGATTATTGGAGTGTGCAAAGTATTGTGAATAAAACATTTAGAGGCAGACGTGTGAACCTGCAAACATATGTATGTGTGTGTATGTATGTGTGTGTTTTTGAGTGCTTATATTCACTAACACACACACACACACACGTACACACACGTATATATAGCCATCAAATATTATATATCTTATCTCATACATAATTATCACGTTTTTTTAAATCCCGTATCCGTAGCTTTTAATCAAACTTATATCAATAAAAGATTGTTGCAAGTACAATCACATTGACGCACACAAACACACACACGGACAGAGAGAGAGAAAGAAAGAGAGACAGAGGGGCGAAAGAAATGGATAGAGAGAAAGACACACACACACACACACACACACACACACACACACATATATATATATATATATATATATATATATATATATATATAACACTGAAAAATTACATTAATTACATTAACATACACCGGGAAATGGATGTTCAATGAACTAAGTTGTAGAGCCTTTAAGAATCTGTCTATCTATCCATCTATATATCTACCTATATCCATCCATATATATATATATATATGAAAAGTATGGTTACAAAACGCAATAGGTACCATTTAAAATAAATGTGTACAATTGATTGTAAAATCAAAATCAGGATTTGAATTTTTTAAAACTTATAACTAACTTTCCATATATATGCAACCCATAGCCTTTTGATATGGTGATGTATCCACATAGACATTTCCAATTCATTTGAGAACATTCAAGTTTAAAGTTCCCTTTTTCTTGTTTTTGAACTCAACTCTCTCATCCCTCTTTGTAACCAGAGAAACCTCTTTCGTAAGCTGAAAAATACGACCTTTGACATCAACCCTTTTTACGAAAATTCCAATTTATTGAATATAAAATACTCTTCAATCCGAGTGGTTTTTAATCCTTGACGATCTATTATACTCATAAAATGTAAAATAGTCTTTATCCTCATAATCCAATAGATTCACTCAAATACCTACATTAGTTTTTCTCACAGTCTCCCTCTATCCCTATATATATATATATATATAGAGAGAGAGAGAGAGAGGGAGAGACAGAGAGAGAGAGAGACAGAGAGAAACAGAAAGAAGAAAGAGAGGGAGAGGGAGAAAGAGAAAAAATCGTATGGGTATATGAGTAAATATATAGAGTACAGGGGATGAAGGTCTTTATTTTACGCTTCAAACATGATTACTTTAAGATATTCCACTTCTTTTGTCAATGCACTCAACTCAATGCTTCTGCACCAGTAGCTTCTGTACCAGTAGCATATATCGGACATTCATCATCACCATAATCATGATAATCAGCGTTCAAGTGCAGCTGCTGTTCAAAGCTCATCCTCAAGGTCTGTCATCGTAAAAATGAGGAAAGGGATCCCCAGAACAAAATTTATGCTATGGACATTGATCTAACTCCGTTGAATTCACTGAGTGATCCAGGATATTGAGAAAAATATAAAGCCATGTAACACTTATGGTTTGTTTTTTTTCATAACACAAACCTTGAATTCAACATTGTATACACCATCTGGTGTAGAAGTAACAAAAAAATAAAAAGAAAGAGGTTGTTTTTCTTTTTTGTCAATGAAATATTGTGGTATGAAATAATCTGGAAGTCTTATTGTCCTACGAAAAAAAAAAATTGTAAGTTGCCATTATCGGTGATTTTGGCCATTTTTTGCACATTAAAACCAAAATTACGGACATTCTAGTATGACATATCAATTCATTCATTAGTAGATGTCTTTTTAATAACGTCATACGTTTAATGACATCACACCTCCTTCTCTTTTCTTGTCTCCTGTTCAACTCATCTGGAACCAACGGACTGACCAAAAAGCTTTTTGATGAGATGTGTGCATACATATGAAAGTCTGTAAACAATGATGAAGCTGACATTAATTTGTATTCATAATACAGTAATCAAGATACAATTGGTAATAAATGGATGAAAATTGATTTAAAAACTAGCAATTCCGGATGGCTTCATGGCGAAGGTGGATCAAGTTTAATGTCTCGAATGGTCTTCAGACGTTTTATAACCGATGGCTTTCATCTGTTGGGGTTATCTGAAGTCAGAGATACACAGATATAATCCAGAAACCTTGCAAGATTTAAAATCTAATATCACAAATGTGATACCGACAATACCAGAACACACCTATTAAATTTCTACTGGGCCAACATGCAAGAACACTTGCATATATATGAGAGAGAGAGAAAGTGAGACAGACAGACAGACAGACAGAGACAGAGAGTTTTACGTAATAAGTATTCTTAAAGATGATATCATACGTTTGTTTGCATGCGGTCTGAGATGAAAAACAGCATTATGGATTTAATATTCACGTGGGTGAGCATTTAATAGAAATGACACGAACAGCAAGTCACATCTGTTGTTATATTTATTGATTCCTCACCATTGAAGACGTTGTTTGGGTAACCTACGTAAGTTAGCGCTGATTTAGAAAATAAATGACTTATGGTATGAAATGATATCAATAAAAAATACATACATCATCGTATAGAAAACTCTCGTGTATGACACAAGCCAAATTGTGAAACGTAAGTGAAAAAGAGGTGGTGTTTGATCAACACTGTTGAGATGCAATGTCAATATATCGGTTTTAAAATTTTAAAATCCCAGAAAAAGTTGTATGGTGAATTACTGATTACACTAACAAGAGAACATTATTACCTGTTTCCATGATAACAAAGTGTATGTGAATCAGAGGAAAACTCTGAAATGAATTACATTGATTGCATTGATGGAATAACTTTTAAGTATTTTGATGCTTAGTGCTCAAAGTTGTAAAGTTTTTCCGACTATATATACATATATATATATATATATATATATATATATATATATATATATATATATATATATATATATATATATACAAGGTGCTATCAGAAAGCTCAAAAAGCACTCTTACTGCGGGAAAAAGAACTTGACCATCGCCTCTGTGTCAGGGTGGTCGACAGGAAGTGACCAATAATCGTTGCAACTCAGCATGTTACATAACGTTTTGATCACAGCCTATATATACATATATATATATATATATATATATATATATATATATATATATATATATATATATATATATATATAAATATAATGATCCAAAGATGATTTTATTTAAACGTCCCATTGACATTTGATGGTTGTCTCCAGATGTACGATGCATTTTCAAGACTAAAACGTTCTAAAATGCATCGCAAACTTCGAATCGATGATTTAGGAGTTCCTTGTTCGAATTCTTAATGCTCGATCTAATCCTGTTAATAGAGTGATATATCATGTCCAATAATCCAACCCGGCATTAAAGGAATGGGCTTCAGATTATAGAGCTATAACCTGATCTCTCTTTACTCCCCTCTCTTTCTCTCTCTCTCTCACACACACACATACGCACACACACATACACATATGCATACCTACGCACGCACATGTGTTTGTCGGCTCGCATTCCTACAAGCAAAAGTCAGTTTCAAAACAAGATTTGTGGATTATTTAATTCATTGTTTGTAGCATATCATATCATTACTATATAATGAAAAAATATCCAGTATCAGCAAATAACGATCATATATAATGATAAATATCGGCGTTATTTCAATCATTCATACACACATACATATACACAATTATTTGTGCATATATTCGTTGTACAAACACATCATTCACGTGCAATTTAAATTTAAAAAAAAAATTTTTGTGAGCAATTGGAATATTTTATTTCTTGTTCTTTCACCAGCCAGCCAGCCAGCCAGAGACACATGGCTCTGATGCAGCCACCCATACAGCAAAGTAGCTTTGGAAAAAAGCACTGAAACCACGTCTGGGCGTTCGGTTGATATTGGATATTTAGAAAGTATTCTTAAACTCTTGCATTGTAAAACGTATCTGTTCTGAGATTTCTAATTTATAGAAATGATCAATGGTTCATTTGGTCGAAACAGGAATTGTAAATCCTTGATGTATTTTTCCAACTGTCATTCTGCCCTTGACCAGTGTAGCCAACTCAAAAATCATTTTCGCTCTCATTTGACCACCAAAGTCAGCTTAAAGAGATACATTTTGAAAGAAGCCCCAAAGTGCCCCAAAAGACGATATAAATGGTCAAAAGCACATCCAAAATCGCTAATATGTTTCAGCACACCTGCACTATTTTGACTATTTTTTAACTGTCAAAACAAGGAACGCGCACAGTTTAGCGTTTTTCGGGCTAAATTGCGATCACTTCCAGTGAAAAGGAACAAAAATTGAGGAAAAAGGTATTGTGAACTCTAAAACACGATATAATGTGCTCTTATGCCTCCGAACATGTCTTCTTTGCTGACTGCTTTTTTTATATTTTATGAATACAACAATTTTCAATTTGATACGTGAACATACTGACACAGAACATAGCTTTAGGTTTACCTTTAGCAGAGCAACGAGCATTTGCAAGTGAAATTTTTAAAAAATTGTATAAAGCCAATTTTCCGATTTTCCAGAAAATGTAGCTTAAACAATTTATCGATAAATTTGCTTCGTGATTCTACGTTTGGCATTACAAAAATTATACTCTCCTTTGATAAATGACTGATACAGATATTTAGAAAAATGCTTTAGCAAAGGAATTATTTTTCTTTGCTCCCTTTCGAGTACAATGGTATTGACTCTATTCGAGTTGATTCAATTCAGCAAATTGCTCGCAATTCAAAGGTCTAAAATGCCTCTTAAAATATAAAAATCCCCAAACTCTGACGTTAACTCTATAAAATTATCATAAAGCAATAGATTACTAATTGATTTTTGTATTAAATATTCACTCTATAATAAACAGATACTGAATTATTCATAGTATCTTTTGGGCTTTTGGTCAAAGTATGACAAAGCGTGATTCATCCCTGGTAGAAAGCAAAAGAGAAAAATAAAGCGGTTTCTGCTTTAATATCGTTGTTAATAGATTCCTATCACAGTTTGGGCGATAGGCTCCGGTTATATTCACTGCATTAACCAGGAATAAACGCCTTTGCCTTTTTTGCTTCAATATGAAAATCACGCTTAATGTCAAATCGCACAATCCATTTTAAAAGGCGTCAGAATCAATGGTGCACTTCAGAGGAAAGAGGCAAAGGAGAGCAAGGTTGAATATCCTAAAAATTTAACATTTTTCAGAGACGTTTATGGGACATCACTCTAGGTTGCCAAGCTTTCCGTAGAGCGAGCTTCACCTTCAAAAACAAGAAAATCCCATTAGTCCTTAAAAAATGCATCCTTCCGATAGTCGTCTTAGGAGTTGATACATGGTGTCCAACAAAATATTGAGCCTCTAACTGGAAACCAAGTGACTTACACGGGAGAGAATCATACTCCACATCGACGTACAGAGAGATCACAAGACGACACAATATATTAAAGAAACTGTAGATATCAGAGTAATCATACAATCTATTTGAAGACTCAAGTGGCAATGGAATGGTAATTTTGCTAGACTCTCAGATAGACTCTGGACATAACGATTAACAACATGGATCACCAGAGATCATGTGTGAAACTTAAAATAAGATGGGATGACAAACCGAATAACTCTAAAAATTATTGGCTCCCTGCTCATGATAGAGTGATTAGGGGTTGTCTACGTCCAACTACTGATACTATATAGATATTGCAGCTGCTGCGACTGTGGCTGCTGGTGATGATTATGATGATAATGATTGGGTCAGTATTTGTGCATATACTGGCTAACTTTTATCGTCAATGAATGTTAATATAGAGATGTTTGTTCTATATACATTGTGAGGGTAGGCCTTTTTTCCCTCCCGATCGAAAGGAATGGAGTACCGATCTTATGCAGCCCCACAGCACTGCATCAAAGTTAATAATAAATCCGATATTTGTGCAATTTGATGTTTTACATTATGAAACTTAACAGTAATTAGAACCCTTGTTCGCAGTCTTCTGGGATTTTCTGTATCCTTCAGGCACTACACCACTACCCTTAATAAATCTAACGTTTCAAAGTTTGGTATGTTGCTTGCTCGAACATAAATACAATCATGCACGTAGTCTTCTGGGATTTTCTTGATGTTATGAGCACGACACAACTGCTCATATAAATCTGATATTTTTCAGTTTGGTGTTGTGGCTTTATTAAAAAATAAATACAATCATGCATTTAGTTTCCTGAGCTTTTATTGACTTTTTCAGGATTCGTTTATGGCATTTTGCAAGCTTTACACACATTAACATTTGCCTCTTTTTGTGTGTGAGTTTGATTGCCGATTCATTGGTAGAGAAACAGATTGTATGTGCTGCATTTAGAATCGCTTAAAGGGTTGAAAAGGCTTGATTTTTACTAGAAAGATCAATTTTGTATTGAGATAGGTTATTCAACTGATCTCGATCCCGTTGAGAATGTTAGGGACAACCACTGGCATATGGTGCTTTGTATCAAGCGTATGCTCTGAGAATATTTTAGTGTTATTTTAGAAGACGTTTTGTTACAATGCAGGTAAGGAGGTCCTGATTATAAATAAGATCATCGATGAAAAATAATTTAAAGGTACAAAAGGTTGAAAAAAATTCCTTAACTAAAACTTAAAAAGGTAGGAGGAAAAATCAAATTATGGTCGATAGGAGTTTCTGAGTTAGGGTTTTCTTCTTTTTTTTTTTTCGCAATCTTACAACTTTTCCTCTTTTATGTTTGTCCGACATAAATGACTTTTTCAAATTATTATGTTATTTGCAGTTGGGTCAACCTACCCAAAGTACTAAAAAGTTTTTTACCATCCCTTTCTTCCTACAAAAACCATGTATTTTTCGCTTACACCTGATATACAGAGCACCTTGTGCCACTGGCTAGCATGAAGCAACGTGTTGAGTTTGTCCTCTTGGACATGCCCGAAATGACTGAAGCATACTCAACTTCATCTGACACAAGCTTGGTTTGGAAGAAATCAAACAGTGAAAAACAAATGCTCAGCGACTTTCATCACTCGTTTAAAACTAAATTGGATTTTGTGGAAGCATTTTGTTGAAAACCAATTGAATAACATTAATATTACGCTGATTTAACTCTGCTTGCAAACCATTCAAACGTGAAACCATTCAACTTTAACCGTCAAAAAATATCACAGTATCAAAAATAAATTCAGATCTAAAATTCTCGACGTTGTTAATATTCTTTTGCTTCCTTTTTTGAATTATGAACTGTGTTTTACAACTCAATTTACGGTTTTCCGTATGGTTCTTTCTGAGGTATCGTTTAGGATAATCATATTGAGTACGGTGAATTTTGTATGAGGAATACCCAGAATGTATCAAGCCAAGGCTTGATTCCTGCAACAGCCCCGTTTTCTTTTATTGTTTATTCTAGTTAACATGTCTAGGCCAAAAGATGTATTAACCATGTAATGATGGAGATCATTTCAAGTAAAGTTACAATATATCAACAAAATTCATTATCATCTTCTTGGATCATATATATATATATATATATATATATATATATATATATATATATATATAATACTGTGTCATCCATAGACAGCTATTTGTTGTATTAGGACTCTTCTGTGTGGCCCTAGACTATCTGCCATCCCGTCCAGTACCACAAGGTAGGATTTGAAACCTCAACTTCAGATCCAGAGGCTGGTATTCTCTCTGCGGTACGTAACTGGAAGATCAGATAGGTTAAATTTAAGTGATATATTTATTAATGAATAGATTCCTTATCTACCAGAGTACTCTATTCCATGTTGGAAGAGCATTGCATGACCCTAATGGACGACTTACCCCAACCCTGAATAAGGGAGTGTTAAGTGTAAAGAAGTTTTAAACTAATTTTTATAAGATAAGAATAACAAATGAGCAACAAAATAACTCAAAAAGCATGCCATCTAACTTCAATTGTTTTCATTCATCAGAATGGTAATGGATCAAGTCCCTTCCCTAAACTGCAACCACTATACGCAGAGAAAATTGGATAATTAAGAAAACAATGATAAAAATAAGAACAGTGGTATATAAAGACAAGAGAAAAGAGAATACTAGAGAGCAATTGTCTGTTCATGAGAATGACTGTGTGAAACTGCCTAGTTTCAACAACACACACACACACACACACACACATATATATATATATATATATATATATATATATATATATATATATATATATATATATATAATGTGAATGTGTTGAGAATCCAAACTTGACCTTTTATACGCAATATGTATTCTCTTGCAACGCAAGCCTAGTATTATCACTCTCTCCTACTTTCGGTTATAGAACCTAATGAAATAGTCGATATAGCCTAGAGGCGTGTCCAGTACCAGGACCGAAATTCACCCAGGATAAGTAAACAAAGTCCACCATTTGTTTATCTCCAGTGTCCGAAAGATGTGCACGCTCTGATATTCAAGGGTCTATCAGACAGTTGTTTACTGCGGACAACATTGAAAGCAATCTTTGGCCTCTGGACATCAACTGACCACCACTTAATTTCAACACTTAACATTCATTGACTACCTAATATGGCGTTATACGCTCGCCTATCCGCCATCAATTGGTCGGGTTAGTGTGTGCGTCATCTGGACATGACAAAATAGTCTGATTGCAATTATGGCTTCAATCTGAGCCTTGTGCTTCAATATTGTCTTATTTCACGCTACTCTGGTCAGGCCTGTTAAGCGCTCAACACACATTTTCCATTTTCCATTTTCTCCTTTCCAATTACCTTTTTCCTGATTCCTTTACTCGAAATTTTTAGATGTGTCCACAGCTCCATAGGACGTTTTACGGCCGGTCAGTCGGTTGGTCAGTCTGTTGGTCGGCCAGTCATGTCAACGTTAAACAACAGAAATAAGAAAAAGATTTGATGATTGAAGATCGATTTTACTTTCACCAGCTGCTATGGTGTCATAATAGAAAGTACAGTTTCCAAAATTTACTGTTAAAATGGTCGTTTTTGATTTTTATTGAAAATGATACTCGCGGACTATACCCGTTCTAACTAGTATAATAATCAACAGACTCAATGAGAAACTACTGACCTTTGTGCTGCCTCCTTCTCTCGCCCCTTCCTTGCCTTCTCCTCCTCTTATCTCTCTTGCTTCTGTTGCTACTACTCCTACGGATGGTGGACACATAGTTGAACTTATTGTTCTTGTTTTGATTATCCTTGTATTTTCCAATTTAAGAATCTTCTTTCTTGGTTCATATTATTCACATATGATTCATATATTGTTTGAATACAAATTCAATATTATTCAGTCTTTCTCATTGACTTCTACACGTTTGTCTGCATTGTTTATCTTTTTTCATCGTCTCTTTCCTATTTTTTAGCAATTTTTTTTCTCTGAATTTTGGTTATCTCTTTTTTCCACTATTTCCTCCGTTGTTTTGTTGTCTTTCTAACTTTATCTTTCTTTCTTTTTATTTAACCTGTTCTTTAGTCGTTTCTTTCTTCCTTCCTCTATCCCTTTCTCTCTTTCTTCATTTTTTTACTATCCTCTTCCTTTTTTATGCTTTTCTACTGTTCCTTTCCTTTCAATGTCATTCAACTCCCTCTCTCTCTTCCTCTTCTCTGTCTCTCTCTTTTTCTCTCTCTCTCTGTCTGTTTGTCTATTTGTCTCTCTCTCTCTCTCTCTCTGGTACATTATTTCTTCCTTTTATACTGTCTTCTGTTCTCAATTTTTCTTATTGCCTTCAGTTTTGTTATTCAACTAACAGTCTTATTTTCAAATCTTGCATCATTCTCATTTTACTATCTTTTGTGAATTGTACAAGGGGGGCATATACTATTAAAATCAATTTTCACTCTCAAGAGATCTTCTTGGTATTAATTATTATCACAATTTGATAAAAACTCAGGTTTCATATGAAGTGCTGTATCGTTCTTGGAAATCATGCAATCAAAATGGATAGGTAACGCGACAGTTTCTAATTACTGACTAACCAGACCAGTTTAGATGACTACTTAGAGGAGCTCCAAACAGTTTATCATTCCATCGTACACCATTATTCTGGAATGACCAAGGTAGAAAAACAGAAATTGATAAGAGTGAAGTTTAGAATTTCTGTCAAGGGCTCAATAGAACTGTTCAGACTGGCGTTAAAGA
The DNA here is from genome assembly GCA_963457665.1 of Thysanoteuthis rhombus. Taxonomy (NCBI): domain Eukaryota; kingdom Metazoa; phylum Mollusca; class Cephalopoda; order Oegopsida; family Thysanoteuthidae; genus Thysanoteuthis; species Thysanoteuthis major. The sequence continues at coordinate 43,104,756 of OY735228.1, read as the reverse complement.
AAACAATTTTGAAGAATGAGAATCAGATTGATGTTTCCTTTCGCACGATGACAATTCCCAATCCTAAGTTAGCAGACCTATCGACATAAATTGTTTTTTGTCTGTCGCATTTTCTGTTGTATCCAACTAAATTGAATTTACTTTTATCGCTGAAATGAACTAATAAATAACGCGTTCTCCTGCATATTGAAGTCTTCCTTTCAGTAAAAAAAAGCCTTCGGTAGAATGGAAAGCTTTTTATTTATGTTACTCTTGCCGTTCCATGTTTCCAAGTATAATTCATAAAAGATTATGCATAAATTTGGCTTCAGAAAAATATTTGACGATGCACAAAATATATATCACCCATCGTTTACTGTTGCTTTTCAGTATTGCTATTTCTCGAAGCTTTGAGATGAATGTTTAAATTATTCAAACTTTTGCAAAGAGAAGACATATTGTTAGTAATAAGCATAATTTCTTTTGAACACATCATCCCACGAGCAACAAATCTATTCTTGAAAGAAATTTGTCTGCTACATATCTCATTTTCAGTCTGTTATCATTAATTTCATTGTCATTTGGAAATATTGACGAGCCGAGGCACACAAGCTGGAACAATTTCAATGAAAGCAACAACAATTCTCCATTATATGATAAGAACCGTCAACTGAATCAAAAGCAAAACTGTGGATAAATTCGTTTTTTGTTTTCTGACAGACCAGCTATGCCTCATACGGAGCTAGAGGACTGAAAGTTTGCACATTTGTCTCTTTTCATATTTCTTTTTGTTTATGTCCTGTTGTGTTAACGGTTGTTTCTATGAGAACACAGACTTCTTGTCGAATCACATTGGTTATGTGACGGCCCTTATTGGGTGACTAACTAAATTTGCTAAATCAGTAACCATTTCGAGGAACGTAATATAATCTAATAATCTACAGTAAGGAGATTATTCTTCGACACGGTCAAACACAATTTATATGAGTATTAAAAATTGTCAGCCAAAACTGTCAACCAAACCATAACAGTTTTTTTTCAGTTTTTAAATTGGTCTGGCTGGCTTGCTGCCTGGTTTGAAGTTTGGCTAACGGTCTGGTTGGTTGTGTACGCAAGTTTTTTTGTATTTTCAGACCTATGTAGAGATGAATGTTGTAGGTTGAATTTTGAACAGAGGCGTGATATTTAACTTATTAATTGATCACCCCTTTATAACAATAGCTGCTCAAACATACATGACATTTTTTGTTGTGTGACTAGCAAGACCGATTTTTATCGATGAAAATATTCACATATTTAAAAAGTGAATTCCTGATTTAAGGTTCTATTTTATATTATAGGAACGTATGAGTGAAGCAGATACATGGTGAAAAAATCACATGAAGAGATATGCAGCTAAAATGTCAAGAAATATATATATGTATATATATATATATATATATATATATATATATATATATATATATATATATATATATATATATATATATATATATATATATATATTGGGTCATCCACGGACAACAGTTTCTATGTATTACATCTCTTCAGTATGGC
>OY735228.1:42995720-43088220 GCA_963457665.1 Thysanoteuthis rhombus | reverse complement strand
TCTCTCTCTCTCTTCCTCTTTCCCTATGGCATTGTGCTTTTTTGATGCCGAAAATTTTTAGGTATATTTTCAATTTTTTACTTGTTCAGCTGGGGTTATGATTCATCGTCTTGCTGAGCATTGAACATAGAACATGTTCACTTGGCAAATTAGGCTGACCAATGAGGTTCTAGCCTACCTTTTGAGTTCGAGGAAAAAAAACATCAACACCAAACACTCTTTATGCCTCATGACGAATAAAATCACTGAATATGTAGGTGTATATTTCCTGCAAAATCATGAGTGAACCATGGCAGGGCATCATTGTGGGCAATATTATCTTTTTTCTGAATTTATATAACCTTATCTATTCAGCAAACTATTATACGTCAATGTGTTTAAACAAATTTTACAAGTTACTTGTATTCGTTACATTGCATGTGAGCTCATTTATTAGAACGACAAAGAGGATATGGATGTGTCTATGTCTGGTAATTGAGCCTAAATGATATATGATGTACACCCCTGGGTAAGAATGGACCAAGCAATTTCTATCATATAAAAGTGCTTAATACCATAGGTAATATAAGGGCGCAAATAAAGGAAGCCTAACTGGGAGAAGATTTAGGAATCAGTGATGAATGGATGATCATTGGGCATCAAATTGAGGAGGATATCTGACATCCTGACTAGATGGCTCAGTTTTCTAAATAAAATGAAACAGGGGGAAATATCCTATTTTAAAACGTACTCTATATACAAAAAAATCCATGCATTGTTATATAAGATTCTCGAATGTCTAATATAAAATCTAAGAAGAGTAATTGCAGAAGAATTTAATGGCAAAATCTTGGCTCTTTTTTGCCTATGCGTGTACAATATACTGTTTCAACCCGCGAATTGAGAACATTGCAATGTGCATTTTAAAGAAGTATGCCTAACCTCACATGGAGTGATCACAAGACAGCACAATACATCAAGGAGAAGACAGGAGTCAGGGACATCATAGAATATATTAAAAATCTCAAATAGCAGTGGGCTGGCGATGTTACAAGAATGGCAGACAACCGATGGACATCACCACTCACAACATGGATCCCGAGATAGCACATGTGAAACCGAGGCCAGCTGAGTATTAGATGGGGAGCCGAGCTAGAGAAATCGAGGAAATACTGGCTACACGACCCCCATGATAGAGGAATGTTACAGATCCTGGGGAAGATCTATGTCAAACAATAGACGTTAAAAGACTGATGATGATAATGATGATGATGAAGACGATGTTGAACTTATTTCAATCAAATCAAAAGTTTGTTTTTTACTCATTTAATGTGCTCCTGTCAAACTTTGCTTTAGTCATATTGTCCAATTCATTTCATACTCAACTGTATATTACATTAAAACTCATGTAATGTGAAACAAATCCACATCTACTATGTTTATCTGTCAATTCAGGTTTCAGACACAAATATTGTTTGTTGGCCATCTTTCAATCCGACCAAATTTTGACCAAGACTTTTTAGATGTGTCTGCACAACTCAATAAGACGCTTTTCGGTCGGTCAGTCGGTCGGTCCTTTTTACGTTGAACAACAGAACTAGGAAGGAAGAAAAATGCATGATGTCATTGAAGGTGTTTCATCATCGAGAAACAGTCTGCTATGTTGTTATGATATAATTCAATTTTGGTATTTTCGTCGAAAAAAAGAAACATCAAAAAAGTTATTTACGATTTTACATAAGAAATAATACACTCGGAATACATCTGTATTGCAATAATCCACAAGTTTCTATTCCTGCGGATGGTGTACGCATCGTTGAACTTGTGGTTCACTTAGTTCATCTAAATCTATTTCTGCTTATCTATGTTATATTATATATGTTATAAATGTCTCCTGTTGTCCGACATTCTTTTAATGTGATTAAAATATGATTATTTTTTTCTCTTATGTCTACTATGTTGTTGATTTATTCCCAATTCAAGCTTTGAGTTCGAGAGTTATATTCCAACCACTCGAAGTCTGACCTTCTTTTAGTCCGACCAAACTTCGATCAATGTATTTCTTTCACGTTTTTGATTTGTCCTTCTGTTCATTGTTCGGATATAAATCATGCAGTTTGATCTCCTTCAAATCCCACCAACATTGGATCGATAAGTTTTCTCCACCAGCAGTAATATCGTCCCTACCTTTTGGTCAACTTGAAAAGAGGTAGACGTATTCGGTAGATTGTGTTCGTTCGTCTGTCTACACAATATCTCCAAAAATGCAGAATGAATTTCAACAGAATTTGGATTTCTCAGATTGATACATAGTTTTCCATTTCGATTTTTGTTTTTGTTTTTTAATCAAAACTCGAATGGCAATGGGTCGGATATGATGTAGGAATTTAATACAACCGCTGAATATCACGACTTCCAACATGGGCCCCTAAGATCATTTGTGAAATTGGCCGACATAAAGTAAGATGGCGTGACGAACTAGATAAACTCAGAAAGTATTGGCGGACACCACTTGACTGATGATGATGATATGCTCATGACGGTCCATATGATATCTCAAAAGTTTATTCATGAAATGGTAGTTTTTTTTAAATATTAGATGGAGCATTGCCGACCATCATTACTACTATTCTTTGCAAATGTTAATAGTTTCTTCCTACCGATATAACTAGTGTAAAAACAATAACAAATATGACGCCTAGAAATATGACATCATTAACATCTGATAAGAAAACAGATTGGAAAAGCTTTAAAAAATGTCAGGCTTTTTAATAATATCATGCTTTTGAATGTCATCATTTATTCATGTTGTTCAACGTAAATAAGACCGAGCAAGCGACCAAAAAGCCTGTTCCAGAAAAGTGTCAACTCATCATAAAAACTGAAAACAACAAAGTCCTCGTCGAGTTAGAATTCGTCCACTAAAATTATCAACGTGCTTTCCTTCAATTTTCAAATTGGTTTGGCTGGCTGGCAGGTTAGGTAGGTATATATCACGTGTACAATCCAAACCAACAAAGCTAGAAAGTGAAAATATTTTGTGTAGTTACTTCAAATTGTATTCAAAATTTCCTTCTCCTAATAGGTTTTCAATCGGGTTCACTTTACAAAGTGAGTTCATACTAAATTGGTCTGTGATTTTTGCCTGGCTACTTTCACGCTCACCTTTTTAAGATTTGGACTTTTTAGTGATCCAGAGAAAGTGAGAGAAAATCAATTCATTCATAAAGCACCGTTTTTTCCCTAATTTGGTAATTGATCGCGTCAAACACAGCATGCAGCCAAAAGACGTTGGTAACGTGACAGTCACTATTTTTTGACTGACCAGAGCTTTTCACCATGTTTGCTCCCTCTTCTCTCAAACAAAGATTAATTTTGCTGACTGACACCTTTTTAATCCGATTAAATGCTGTTCAAAAAGATCCATTCCAGTTTATTATTTGTGTGTGTTTCTTTCAATCCTCTGTACTTGAAAAAAAAACGTTCTAGGTTTATAAATAGGGCAATATGTATTTTATTGAGTTGTTACTGTGCCATCTAACGTTGTGAAACCTTCATCTATGGAGTCTGATGATCTGACCTAACTCTAAAACCATTGATCCCGACCGAGGGGATGTGGACCATATGTAATTTTGCATGTGTTCCAAGTGCAAATAATGGATGGTCATAGATCAATTAATCTATCTCACATGTAACCGTCCAGTCAGAGGGTTCAGGCAGGAGGTTGGAATGGAGGAGCATTTGATTTGTGTTATTGAGCATGGTTCAGAAATAGTTCACCTTCTCAGGAGGATTAAGAGGATCGTAACGTTATTCGTCTGCAAGCGCTGGCACTTCCACGCAGGTCAGACGATTGCAACTTGATTGATCAAGGTTAAGATCAAAACGATCGAAATTCAGAGAGAAGTATTGAATCAAGATAAAAACAGATGAAACATCGCCTTTTATTACTCTTGTTTACACTGTTGATCAAAAGGAAACAGCAACCATTCAAATAAATACTAATCGTACCCTTAATTTCTTTTTTTGAATGCTGTATTGTTTCTTATTGGAAAACAAAGGGCCTCTCATTCACTCTGATATCAGAATCTCAGACGGAATTCGCACTCCAAATATTTTGCAGAAACTCCAATATCGCATAATTTTGCATCGTAAGATCTATTTACTGGGCACGGAGCTTTAGATACTGTCTTTCCATCTTGCTCTCTCTCTCTCTCTCTCTTTCTCTGTCTGTCTGTCTCTCTGTCTGTCTCTCTTGCAGTAACAACTCAAGGAAATACGTACTACTCCAATTATACATTTAGCAACTCTCCCTCTATCTTTTTCTATTGAACTATCAATCTATCTTCCATCTTTTTTCGCCCCCTGTTCCCCCTTTTCATCTTAGTTGCCGAACAAAGCGTTGACTTTTCTGGAACAAGAAACCCAAAGCGCCAAAGAAACCCTTCCTCCTAAATTCCCACCGGATCCGAAGATACATTTGTTCCGGGATCACCAATTAAAAGGAAGCTTACAGATCTTCATCCCGGCCAGTTCTCCTATTACAATATACTGACATTTCCGCCGTTCCCTTTTTTAATGTTGGTCAGCCTGAGGGTTCAACTGCTCTCTTTTCCATTTGTTGCTCGTTCTGCCAATAACTAGGAGAGTTCTCAATACACGAAACCACAGACATACGCACATACACATTCAAACTGACTTCTTAACGTCATTTTCTACATGATCCTCAGCTGCTTACGACACCCGATCTCTCAAGACATTTACCCATCTAAAGACTGTCCAGGCACGACATTACTCGTACTAGAACCAGTGTGTCCTCCGAGAAAAGCATTGTCCGGGGTATTCATTGGCACCTTTATTCTGAATCGTTTCCCTGTATTCAGAATCTGGAGAATTGAAATCAAATCAAAGTCAAGAAAACTGAAATGATGTTTTTTGATTGCCCTATAAAGAATTGAGTTTTTTCTTTGAATTTTTAGAGGAGTTAGTTATAAACGAATACTCATCTAGGTACTGACCAGGTTCGACATTGCTTAACCTCGGTGCCGAAAAATGTTATATCTAACGAGAAAGAACTTTGCGTGTATTTTTTTTTTTTTTGCTCCTTAATTTTGCATTGCTTTCCTGTGTTTAGAGTCAGGAGACTGGAAAAAGAAACGAAGCCATAAAAACCGCAATAATGTTTTATTGATTGCCCCATAAAAAAATCTACAATCTTTTACACTTCTTTTTGAGTGGCCAGACGTAGTTTGAAAATGTTTTGCCCACATTTTTTGTTGGCTTTGTTCGAAACCACCAACAAGAACTGTCAACATTTAATTAGTAAATATCGATTGAAATTTCTTCAGTTTCCAAGAGGGTCGACCTTGCTGACTATCTCCATAGGTTTCGAATTTTAGCAGCTGGTTCAATTTATGTTCGTTAGTTTTTTTTTCTAAATTGATCCTTACCGTGTGTCAGGATATGCTCTCACTTGATTATCAGGACTTTATTTTATTGATCACCAACCTAAAAACGAGAGAGAAAGTAAATTATTCATTCATTACCCCGTTTTTGATTTTTAATTGATCACCCTAAATACGGCATGGCTTCCCTCGAGTGATTAACTAGACCAGTTTCTTTTTTATGAGTTGCAGACAAATATTCGCTGTACATTTGTGATTTTGTTTGTTGGGTCTTGGTACGGGAAAAAAAGAGAGACCGTAATTTGGAAAAGTAAAAAAAAAAAAAAAAGTCAGGAACATTCCAAAAGACGCGATCAAAACGAAAATATTCCAATAGATTGGAGAGATGGACAACTTTCCAAATAAAACTACTTAGCATTGATGCAGAAAGACTTGAAAGAAAATAACAGAATCTGAAATAAGCAGGTGTATAGGAATAAAGATAAAAATTCAAGATATATATACATGTATAAGATTTTGCAGCTTTAAGGACTAAACTAAACATTTTGTTCCTGTTTATTAGTTATGTTCATTCATGTTATGCAAATCATTCATTCACACCTTACTATTGATCAGAATATGTCTCAGAGGGATTCATTTTTTAAGCAGAATTGGACTTTATAGAACAAGTTGTAATATAATCTTGCAGCCATCGTAGTTGTTTACCATAGAAATATTTTCACTTCCCTAAATAATCTCTCAGTGAGATATCAACTCTATTCGTGAATTTTCCAAGGGTATATCTAGTTGACAGTTCACACATTTTTTTAGATTTTGGATCTTTTTTATTTTTCTACATCTTTTTACGGTTTCTCATGAATAAAGATTGACACACGTACACCATGATCATCATTAGTCTTTTAACGTAGGTCGGTGGATATATTACTCAGCTAAATTACTCGTTTGTTGGCTTCCTGAACTCGTCATTTCATATTATATTTGTATTATTTATATCTAATAGACACATGCAGTCAGTTATGATGTCTGTCATTCTCGCAATATAAGAAGCCCATTGACATTTCGATTTTCTCATGAATTTCTTGCTGAAGCGGATCCTTATTTATTCTTCAATATAATGTGCTGTCTTGTGATCTATCCATGAAATGTTGAAGCTAATCCTTCTCTAGTGGACATTGAATGATTTTAAGTGTAAGTTCAAACCTTCCAATCAGTTATCATTTGTGCATAATTCAACGGAAAGGAGGATATTTATCATTGTATTCTGATATGGTAGACAAGCGTGCTTCTATAACGAATTGGCATATCACAGCTCTGGGAGATATATCAGGAGGAATGTAGAACCTCAGTCGGAAATTTTGATCGCCTCGCCACAGTGCTATCCGAGGAATTAATCAAACCTTCAAATGCATCACCTTGCAATTTCCATATGGCGATTCAGTTGATACGACTTGAAAGCAATGGTTATCTGGAAGCGTCACTGTCTTTGACCTCGTCGCAGCCAGATTCAAACTCACGATTTAAACTGGTCAATATCGAGGCTCAATCGATCCATCTTCCGTATAGACGTCCACAGTTCAAATCAGTGTTCAAATAACTTGAAACCGATATCTGACCTATATCTCCAATCGCTTCAAGTCAAAGAACGCTTGAACCGATTAATCGTTCATGTTTAGAATACAGTTGCCAATATTTCACGGGGGACAAGTATCATGTGATCAGCAAGTCCATTGTTGCAACTCCATTAATGTGTTTCGCCCCATTAAACCGATAGAAAATACCGTAAAATTCAAACTGATGAAACATAATGCCACGGTCATTGTTTCAAGTTTTTCAAAAATTTTACGCGATGTGTCCCTTGTGAGGACTAGGAAGAGCTCGGGGTAGAGCAAATAGTTGAAAATATTGTTGTCAATAAATCTGAGACGACTCATTAATATTCAAAGAGGTCACCGGGCAATTGAATTCATTTTTTCTTCGTTAGCAGCAACCCCTTGTAACGTACGTTGCAGATGTTTCTTATTCCTCTCTTCTTGAACAAGAAACAAAAGAAAAAACAGATTCTGTTCAAAAACTGTCACGTTGTTTCACATCTTTTGTCTGCATTTGTTTCTAGAATTAAACTATTTTTTCCAGTTGATTTTCTAAGCTAATCCTTCTTAAAAAGTCCTGGTGAAAATTATGATTGCATCCAAATTAAAACAAGAATATCGTCCAATTCTTTTTTTATTTCGAGCATATATTAAAAAAAGGAATAAATTGTTGTTTTACCATAACATTGTCATGAAAGATATCCTTTACTTGCGAATATACCATTTATTGCACCTCTTCAGCTGTAACAAAAACATGAATTTTGTTTACATCGTTTTCAAGTGAGACAAGCGAAATTTGTATCTGTGGTGGAAATCTACCAGAAAATGATTTGAAATTGATATTACATAATACACAGGATAAACTATGAATATATAATTCTGTAGAAAACCCTAGTATTCAATTGAGTTGAAATAACAGACATAGTCGCTTACTTATATGCATTGTATCTATATCAATGCAGTATTCATACAGGCAAAATATCAGCCATTTTTTACTGGCCTGCGTATAAGTTGAATTGCTGATTTCGGTACATTTTCCTTCTAGAATATGAAAACCCGTCATATTTAAGATTACACAAAAATTGAATCAAATGTAGGAAAATGATAATTGGGTCACCGAAAAAAAAAACGTGTGTTAAATGGTCAATCCAACACACATACTTTCCTCCTCTTCTCCATTTCAACAGATTATAATATCTGAAACTGACCTGAGTACTTCGAAGGAAAACGACAAAAATATAATGAAAGAGTATGTAGTCAAGACTGTGATAATGAACACGCCTCATGTAAGACATTCAGATAACTTGCATATCTATCTATCTATATCTCTCTCTGTCTCTGTCTCTCTCTAAGTCTCTCTCTCTGTCTATATATATATATATATATATATATATATATATATATATATATTGAGGGATAGATGGATAGAGTCTTTATAAAGTATAATCATAATAACATGAGATTGTACATTGCATTGATTCACAACGCGGAGTTTCATGTGCGTACGCATCCATCGAGTGAAATCATTACACACACACACACACACACACACACACACACACACACACATATATATATATATATATATATATATATATATATATATATTCATACTCTAGGAAAGCTTTAAAGCTTTAAACGCTGAACATCAAAACATTTTTTCAACAATTTTTGGGATGCCACTTCCGTCACTTATTTCCAAATATCTGTTGATATAACTTTTTCACTGTGTTTTATTTTCTGTTTTATACATACTTAGTTGTCATGGTAATATGTGTAAGTATTCACTTGATTGAATCATCTATTGTTTACTCGATAACCAATTTGGGAATTTCAAAAAAATTAAAACAGTTCTGTAGATGGTACTCCAACATTGTTAATCAAACAACACTTCCCATTCAGCCACAATTTTAATATATAGCTTACGTTATACTTGATACTCGTAATTTGTTATATTGTTTGAGATATCATCACATTGTATCATATATAGATGTTATTTTATAATAGACATCATTTACTTTTTCGAAATAGGACTTGCTTACGTGGGTTTTCTATGCTCACCAAAATGAATATCTAATCTGTTTTGTCAGTTTAATTGTCCAACTGATGATATTTTCTTTGTAAATACAAACGACTTAGAAAAACATGATTCTGTATTTAACTAAAAATTTGACAATTATTTTCCACTGACCTTAAAGTAATTTTTTTTGTCATAAACTTTCTTGCTTTATATACAAGTGTGTGAATGGATGTGTGTTTTGTATCTATATCTGTATATGTCTCTCTCTTTATACACATATATATATATATATATATATATATATATATATATATATATATATATATATATAAATAATTATAATTATAATCATATGTAGACATTTATCTTTATATATATATATATATGTATATATATATATATATATATATATATATATATATATATATAAATAATTATAATTATAATCATATGTAGACATTTATCTTTATATATATATATATATATATGTATATATATATATATATATATATATATATATATATAGAGAGAGAGAGAGAGAGAGAGAGTGAGAGACAAACAGACAGACAGACAGACAGAGAGAAAGACAGAGACAGAGAGAGACGGAGAGATTTTCACTTACGTTTCATATATTTATATTTATTGGTACATATATATATATACATATATATATATATATATATATATATGTATATATATATATATATATATATATATATATATATATATATATATATATGTAAATATATATGTGTGTGTGTGTGTGTATGTGAGTATGCATGTATGTATATAGGTGCGTATGTAATGATTACTATATACTTGCAAGTGTATTATATCATTTATTTAGGTGAGGTTCGTTACAATAAGGGCGATTATGTTTTTTAAATTACTTTGAGGTAATTTTTAGTAACCTGATCTGCAAACGTAGCAAATCAATTTAACTTTGATTCGTTTTTTATTTTTTCCCCGTTATCAGTAAATTTAGTTGTTATGCCTTTTGGGTCATTCATCTCATAGCTTTTTATACTTACATAAAAGTCAATATTTATGTCAGAATTAGAAAATTGACTCTTTGTAGTAATATGATTTAAACTGAAATTTTTTTTAGTCTGCAATCGTTCAGTTTCCCTTATAAAGTCCCACTGTAAAACGAACTGCCGTTTTCAATATCCAACATCAGGCATTGCCTAGTGCCGTGGATCACACCCTGAAGTCTTAGAGCCCTTCAGGGTCAGAAACGATACTATTCGGGGTCCCTGAGCTTGTCGAATGGGCAGTCCTTTCAGAAGCCTCAGGTCCGTGGGAGAATCTAATCAGATAAAGATGGTCGTTGGTTATTGAAGAATTGGGAACATCTGGCTCGGGGACATGAAAACACCCTTTACAAATAGGAAAGAATGTGAACAAGGGCACCCAAGACGATATTGTAATGTCAACATCAATGATGAATAATCGAAGATCCATCCATGCAGTCTGTGTGCGTGCAAGTGCCATACTTGGGTAGATCTAGAAGTATCCAGCCACTGATTATCAACAAAAAATACTAATCTTCAAAGAACTCCAATTAGGATATCGAACAAATGCGTCTTACACTTTTCAAAACGCGCCTCAAAATCTTCTTTGCGCCATCCTTAATCCTCCAGCGGTCTGGAATCTGCTCCTTCTCAACAGTGGGAAGCCAAGAGCTACAGAGATCTAATTCACGACAGTAGGTAAGAAGTCACACATTGGTGATGAAATATTCTACAAGAAAAAAAAAAATTTCAAAGACACTTGAAAAATGGGTTGGCCAAGTCATTGTGAACACAGTACACAAGAACATTCAATAACAATCCTCTGATGAATGAATAACCACACGGAAGATTGTCCGTTATCGCATGTATAATACGGTTCCCCCCGATTCTGAAAAAGAAAAAGTGTTTTAACAAATGAATTATTCAACAAGAAAGATTTAATTAATTGCATGTACAACAAATTGTTTTATTCATTTTTGGTTTCTTTTTTCAATTGTCTGCCATTTTCAACTTCCCAAAGTCTCCCTGTTTCCATACCATTTTGTAGGGAAACCAAAGAGGCATCTGCTTCTCAGCACACGTACATAAATTTCTTCATATTTGGCAGTTTGTTTTCTATTTAAGTGTTACCTGGCAAATAAAATTTAGAACACGCATTCGGTTTTAGATACATCCAAATTGTGGAATACTTTCTGCTCACACTTCTTACCTATTTCTATCAAAATTGAATATGCACCATATCTGACCTTCCATTGAAAACTAGAAACTGACATGTTTCCAACGAACACCTTCCTCCTTTGTTCTTAAGTCATAAGACTAATACTATCTATTATTCAGTCATTTATACCGGGAAGTGATGTCGTTTTTTTTTCTATTTAAGGAACAGTGATGTATTTATGTAAACCGCAGTCCTGAATTTGCTGCAGTTTTGTATTTACAAAATGACTTTTTATTATTGTATTTTTCCATTAGCGGATTCGAACACCCTTGGTTCGAAAAAACATTGAATTAAAGTTTTAACACCTCTGGTTTAATCCGTTCGAGGTAGCTTTATCCCTTTTTTCCTTTCAAATAAACAAATACATTTTATCATGAAACTTTCATAGTAATATCTATTACACGATTACCATTCTATTACCACGGCTGTCCATCTTAGAATAAACACTTGAATCCTTTTCCTTGGGAAATAATGCTGGCTTTGCTGAAAAAGAGTCTTATAGCCAATATTTGACCGCACCAACATTTTGGGGTATAAACTGGTGCCTGATCTAGACATTGCAATTGGTCCATTCACTTTCTGTCAACACACATCTCTAATTTTTTGTCTCCAGTAAGTAGAGAATAAAGAGTCGGTTCTTTTTACTGACTGTTCCAAAAATGTTACAGATTTCCCAATGTTTGATTCCGTTTTCAGCATCAAATTTGTGAGGGACTCAAACTCAACGACTTTCTCAACACTATGTTGAATTCACTTTTTTATGATAATTTTCACTGGTTTGGCAGAGACCTGGCTTAAAAACTACGAGCAGCAAGTTGTTTCCAGTCTAACTGGCCTCCCCAGACGATTGGCATTGTAGATGTCGATATTGCCTGATCGGGACTTGTTAAGCCAATAATGGCATTGGCCAATATCGAATACATTTGAATAAACAATGTAAATTCTTTTAGTGGTCTGAGTGACATTGCTACATAGTCAAATTTCATAAAGCATGTTATGAAGAATCTGACCTTCTTCAATTGTTCGTTCATGCATTCAGTACAGATGTACCTGGAAATGAAAGTACTATAAGACATTGATTTGATTTTTAGCGGTCATAGATTCCCAATAGATAAGACCTGAAAATGCATTATATGAGACAACATCAGCTTCTAGGATCCATAAATAAGTCGGAGATCTTTAACCAAAATAAGTTTTGCTGAATGAATAAAAAACACTAATAGATAAAATATCTGGGCCTTTGGATGGCTGAGATTATACTTCCAGCCTTCCTCATTTATTTATCAGGAAAAATATGAGCGTTCAGGACGACGGCTTATAGATACATACCACACTTTGCTTCGTCTAGCTCAGTGGTTTCCAACCAGGGGGTAAATTCCCACCAGGGGAGGAGGTAAGACTATTAAGCAAAAATAAAAGTGGTAAATAATATTCTGTTGATTATTTTCACTCGCTCTCTTCGGGTAACTAGTATAACGAAGCAGCTATGAAGATTGCGCATATGATTAGACAAACATTTTAAATAAAAATGATTCTGATTATATGGCTGTCATGTAATTATACACGAAACAAAATAATCATTTGATAATATACGACCAATGCATTCTCTCGATATTCACTTATGAAGCTTGAACATGGAACATAACCAAGAAATAGACCTGCAAATGAGAAGCATGTAATATATACATATGTACCAGATACCTACAGATATTTCCCCATTCGGAAACTTATCTGTACTCATATTCACAAGTACACAAAACAAGACATTTATTTATTATATAAGGTTAGTTAGGGGTAGTAAAACCTTGATAATAATCGTATACACTGTCCGGTTAAAAAAAAATGTTATTGGCACAGCAAAATACAAAAATAGACCGAAGCTGATCATGCCCAGATTTCAATTACTATAATCTAATTTTTGCTTATGCCTTAATCCTCTGAAAGGACTGACATCTCGTGATGGCCAATGGTGGCGCGTGTGATTCGATAAAAAGAAAGGAAAGAAAGTTTTGTTTATAGTGGCATGCAAGTTTATCAACTTAAAACGTAAGTACACTTGGAATACAAGAGTCCTTTATGTATTTTGCATATACGCACACCAAACGCGGCTGTATATAAACGAACATTACGAGCGTTGAGGCCGGCGGACACGAGAGGCACAGAGTCTATCTGGCTGATATCCTCGACATAGAATGGGTCGTAAATTTTTGGAAACAATTTCTTTTACGGTGCTATAATCTGAATTCCAATTATGAAACAAAAAAATGAATCATCAAGACTGAAAAATATAGAATAACTTTCTCATTATGACAACAGAAGTAAAAAACAAACAAACGAACAAACAACGGGTCTGGTTAGTCACTCAGTAGTGAGCTTCATGTGACCAGTGTCTTCTGGCAACCAAATATGTTGATGATGATCAATTAAAAAAAAAATTGAAAAAAGGGTGATCATCTGAAAAAGTGAAAGAAAAGGGTGATTAATTACTTAGCTCACATTTGGTTGGGCAGTAATCATTAAGAAGTCAGATCTTTCAAAAGCACAAACCAAGGGATAAATTCAGTATGAGTTTACATTGCAAATTGAAGCCCCCATAAAAAAAGAGTTTTTACAGACTTTATACTGTTAAATGGTTTGAATGTTCAGCTCTCTGACTCCTGGTATTCATAGACAGCCAGTCAGTCAGACCAACTTAAAAATGAGAGAAACCCATATTCACAATTTTGGTTGACGGTTTCCAACGAGCACGCACACGCATAAGCACATGCGTGCACACCTGAAGAGGCCGATGCACTCACACACACACACACACACACACACACACACACACATATATATATATATATATGTATATATAATCAACTCTGTATAGTATGGAAGCGGAAAAGAGCAAAAATAACACAGCTTGCAAAATATTCAACTCTGTCTCCCACAAATCGAGTATTTACAAAATAGACCACATGAATTACGCCCCCAGTTGTTTTTCGTATTGAAAATGAGAACAAGTGAAATAATTGGAATCGACGATATTGGTCATGCAATTATATTTTGACTTTCATAAATATTCTGTGACCTTCGTCTCTGGCAAGATTGACCCCCAATGCGCAACTGCAGAAAACGGAACCGAAAGAAAAAGTCAACAACTTTCATAATTAAAGCGCTTTATCATAAATGTGTTCGCAGAAAAATCCGAGTCCGAATTAACACAAAAAAAACTCGCTGTCACAGTATATAATTGATCAACCGAAATTTGTAGTCATAAAGAAAATCCATCGAATAAGAAATTCTGTTTATGACTTGACTGGCGGTTTCATATAGAAACGTCAGCCATAGTAGTGAAGAAAAACATCTAGAAACATCTGAATTCCATAACATCTAGATGCTATCGATGAACCCCTCATATGAAGCAGTGGAAAGGTCAAAAAGGCTTTCCGGAAAAAAAAAGGCAGAAAAGTGTTCATTGGTGTACTCGTGCCAAAAGGTCAAAAAAGCATTTTTCCGAAAATTGAATAAAATATTTTATAGAAGGATGTAGTAGAGAATTGATGGCAATTTAGAAGCAAAACGGTCGGACAAGGAACGTTGGCACAAACAATAAAAAAGCAAAAAAGTGCACCATCACGTAAACTCACAACTACACGCACATATATATATAAAAATTAAAGAGGATATAACTCTACCCCACTTTTGATGACTATGGTTGTTCGTTCAGTTCATCGACTATTCTTGCACATAAATCGATGCATATTACATGTGTCCAAACCAGACGGTACTTAGAATGCAATATTCAACTTGTCTATCCGCTGTACCATCCTGCATTATTTTTTTTACAGAAAGGTGATAATGTCACATTGAAGCTCAACTTTTCGTCATGATTTCTTGCAGTGAGAATTTACCCGCTATCCAAAAGTAGAACATCACTATAAAAATCTTTCCTAAGCCGAAATGCCATAAAGCAAAGATGGAATCACCATCAGTTTATGGGGGGACACATTTAAAGCCCCAAAATGGTGATGTTGATATGTTAGGCTTAGTCGTCGGATATTAGGGATGTGGGAGATACAATAGACTTGGGTTCACGAGTGAAGATAAAATGTTGTGCGGCGCCTCTATTACGGCTCACCGCAGAACGAATGCTGGACACCATTTTAGTTTTCGCCTTTTTCTTAAAAATGGAGAAGTTTTATAAAACAAAGTTTCAAAATACACGGAGTATCTATACCTGTTTTATTTTTGGATAATCGGAAGGATCTGGTCTATTTATAGTACTTTTATGGGGTCTAGTAGAAAAAAAATCCAAAGGGGTGTCAATTGGACATTTATCTGGAAAATATCTCCTCAAATTGCGATGACGTTGAAAAAGAAGTGTTTTCAACCCGTATGAAGAAAGTGACCAATGGTGAAAACTTGCCTCCTCAGTGTGTCGAAAAATCTGGAGGAACACATGTTTCAACGAAAAAATAAGACAAAGTTGTTTGCACTTTGCAGAAAATAACGACCGGCATCATATACGGACATGTCAAATCTATGGAAGGTCTGCAGTATCCAGTGCAGTCCCATCAATGTGTGAAAGCTTTTCTCAGCTTTGTTTTGTGCTAACAGACCTCTGGGAGCATAGACTACCAGAGATGGGGAAAAGGGCCGACTTGGGCAAAAGCCAATTGACACAGAGCATTTGAGGACTGGAAGAATGTAGTTCCTTCTGTTTTGGCATAGAACATGGATATAAATCAGAATTACTTTTATTATTACTAATAACATATTTACCATCAACCTTGATTTTGTCATCAACCTTCCTCCATTCACATACTGGATCCCAAATATCTTCATTCCTATTTTGTGACGGAAAAGTGAAATACCTTTTCGAGATGCAACCTGTAGCAAAGTAAGTGACATACATATAGTATCTAGACTGCAGAGCTCATCATACACTTACTATAGATTATGCTGATCGGATACACTTCCTGACATGCAGAGGAGACAATTTTTTTACCCTTTTTTCAGTTCCTTTATAACGTCGAAAACACATTTTTTCCATCTTATCACAAATTGAGGGTGTGTCCTTTAGATTAATGTCTAATTACCTTTTACCCAGGCTGAGAATCTTACCAGGTCTTATGGTGATAATATAGGACATGCACGCACACCTACAGGAGAAACATGCTTGATTCAAGACCTTTTATCATTGTATATGAGGTTATATGGACACATGGGAGGAAACAGGCAGTCTTGAAAGGGCGTGTCAGTTCACCTGAGCTCAGCTTCCATCCTTGGATAAGAATGGGTCAAGTTTGTAAGAGGCAAAGAAGAGGTCACATGAGATCAACAATGATTCAAATTATTGTACAGAATACTAGAATGTATAAACATGCATAGGAAGATGTATTAGGGTCAATATATTCAAGGTTCAAGTAGGGTTTAAATATGAAATGCCAATTTGGAAAAAAAGGCACAATAATTTTGACAGTACTGCATAAATTGCTTTTGGAGAGTCTAACTGTGAATACAGTTAAGGGGAAGCCTTTTATTGTAGAAATTTCCATGTTAATTATATTTTTATGGTATTTTAGATGCTAGTGTAATAAATATTTCAGTCAATTGAACTAATACAATATACGTTAATACAAATCCATGAAAATACTGATAAGGTCATTAAATATTTTAAGCACCCAAAAGCACACAAAGTCGTGAAATGGATGGAGAATTCATTCATTATATTAATGTTCAGTATTGACCACAACTAGCGATTGCATAATTACTATTGTTGTCGTTGGCGTTTAGATTGTTAAAGGGCTGCATCTCCTGTGAGAAGCTATACCGAGATTAATAGTTACTCTTTGGAACAATTCTATGGCCAAATCGCATTAGATGCACTGGTTCTTGTACAATAATTGTAGGCTAAGCAGTGTCTAACCTGGTGAGTAACTAAAAGGGTGACTGCAATTGATTAACGGCTGTTATAAGCGAGAAATGTAAAGTTAGTGGCACAACTTCCTGAGTTTATCACCAGTAAGTTTAATTCAAATGTTGACTGAGACTAGAGAAACTTGTATTAAGGGAAAAACAAACGGAAACTGCTGATGCTGCGGTAGCTTTCGAGCATTGTTTATCCAGAAAATCACTTCGAAACAGATCCAAGTTGGTTTTCCATCAACATCTTCTTTCTGTAGAAATCATTATAGAATCTGAATTACCATGAAACCCATTATTGTAAACAAAACATGCTCTGCATTTTTTGTACATCGCCTTTTATAAACAGGCCCGCTTTTCTTCTCTTTGATGCTGAATAAAATTGCGCTAAATAATTCCTAAAGGTTATAATATCCTTTCAAAATAAATGTCCACATCGTTGAAGTAATTGTTGGACAAACAGAACCGTTTTAGGCTATTTTGCTTCGACAAACTTTGCCGCAAAACTGGTGTATAGATTATATCATGGAAACTTTTAAAGAGTTAGGTTTCCATATTTGTCATCGTTTATTTTTCTTTTAGAAATGCAATTCTTGAAGCGTTTCATTGATAAAAAAATCATGGAATCTGAAAAGTAGCGAGAACACAAGTAGCAATCATCTAGGAGGCTGGACATTTCTAGAAAATTTTTTTTGTATATGAGTTTATTTGGCTGAATCAATCATTTCTGATATCAACTGCATTACGCTCTGATACACACACGGATACACGCTGCCCATATATATATATATATATATATATATATATATATATATATATATATATATATATATATATATATATATATATATATGTGTGTGTGTGTGTGTGTGAGTGTGTGTGTGTATTTTTGGCTGTACGATGTTCGATATAAGTGATGAATATTTACCAGGCGGGAATTTCACCGAAAAATAAATATTCTTAATGCAAAATGGATGTTTAATCAAGCATTTGGCTGCAGACCCTCATTTCCTCTCCCATTCTGTTGTTTTTGTGTTGATGATGGACCCTGTTTCATACTTTAACGGAAAGCAACTCCCGAACAAAATTTATATCCCAGAAAGTTATAAAAACTGAACGAGAGTGAATAGAGGAAAACATCAAGTTAATAATGATGACTTTCATATCTGTACCTTAAGAAGTAAAGTGTTATAATTTTCGTCCCCATCTGCTTCTGTTGGAAAATTAATATTTCTGATCAATTCAGACTCCAGACTAAACATAGCAACACATTGTGATTAAACCATATGAAAATGTATTAAGATTTCTGTCTTTGGAATTCGAGAATAAGATTTGATTTAATGTCATGTCAAGAGAACACAATACAGTGAACTGCTGTTACCACAACATCGTTCTAAAGGTACTGTTTAATAATAAATGCGCTCTAACAGCGCGCAATTTTCCTTCTTTATTTTCGCAACGATATTGTCAGCAATAACTTCTCTTTCCGAACAAATTGATACGTAAATAATTTGCTTGCCGTATTTTTTCAAAGATATGCATACTGTATTGTTTTAAAAATCTGCTTGCGCTAGTTTTTATCGAACAGCATTGTTCTAATGACTTTGGGTGTGCCGTAATTTCGGAGAGCAACTGTATTGAGAGTCTATAAAGTTATTCCGAAACTTTGTACGAGTTCGATTGTCCTTGCTGCAAATGTATGCAGTAGGCTGGTGTGGCGAGTCGCAATTCTGTGGGCCATATTGAAGTAAAACACTGAAGTGGTCCGTGGAAGAACACAAGTGGTCACTTGAAAGCGCAAACCCGAGAAACGGTAGTTTTGCCCTCGGATGGACAACGAAAAACATGAATTCTGAGCATTGGTCACCGCAGACGGCAAAATTGGCATCAGCTAATGGCACCGACAGTTAACAGTGGGACGATGTGAACGAACAAAAGCGTTTTGTTCTCGGGGCACGTGTTTGGCCGTTTTATCACGAGTGGCTTGAGATTTGAAAGAATGCCACGTCTCTTACACTGGTAGTCGACAAGGCGTTCGTCCTGATGTCTTATCCCAACAATGCCATTTCTCTACGATCGAATCGAACTGGCCGTGCGTCACTGGATCCCGAACCAATCAATGTGTTTACGGAGAGGATAGGCGCAAACTATTAGGGAACTGAGTGGCACCGTCGGCAATTTTCCAACGGACTACGGTTGCGCAATTGAATCGAAAGGTAGATAACATCCCTTTTGGCGCATCTTCAACAACTTGTTAATTCAAAGCCGCTAAGAATTGCAGATGCTTTCAGGCCTAGAAGACGGCCAACATGCTCTCAGGCAGATGGACATGATAAAGTGGCCTTCCGTTGTACATAGCTAGAATTTTAATTACACAAGGTGCTGACGATCTTCCATTATCCACGTGGCCTTATCTGATAGAACTATATATGCAACTCAAATAGTTTATATTGCTCCTATTGTATATTTGGTTTCCCTAAATACTTCCAAGGTATAATAAAGATGGTTTATCTCTCTTCATCCTCTGTGTATGTGCCTCTCTTTCTCAATATATATATGTATATATATATATATATATATATATATTTATATATATATATATATATATATATATATATATATATATATATATATATATATATATATATATGTATATATATGTGTGCGTGTGTGTGTGTGTGTGTGTGTATTAAAACCTGTCAACGATAACTGTCACTCAAACCGTCAACATATGTTTCTTGAGTTTTTTGGTTGGCTAGCTAGCTATGTATATATGCATGTATGTACGCATGTATGTTCCAAAGGCTGCACCAATGGAGCTAGAAGGCTAAAAACATTTTTTGAATCTTGAAAAAAGTTTGTTCTGTTTCTTTTGAATTCTTCTCCTAAATATGTTTCCAGCTAAAAGTCCAATTTGCAGTGGATTTTCATCCTAAATTGGCCCCTTAGTTTATGCACACATGCAGATCTCGGTGATCACTCCCAAATAAAGGGCTAAGGAAGTGAGTAATTCATTGAGTACGTTTCCCCATATTTTTTTTGAAATTGATCACGCCCAGCAGGGTATGCTACCAAAAGACGAAGGTCACATGGCAGTTTCTATTGAGTAACTAAGCAGAATCTAGGAACACAATCCGGGGGCAATATACCTGCCGAAAAAGACCACTTTTAATGGATACTAAGCGTAAATTTTGAATTGAAAAGATAATTTTCAAGATTGAACTCCTCCTCTTCCTCCTCTCTCTCTCTCTCTCTCTCTCTCTATATATATATATATGTATATATATATATATATAATATACATATGTATATATATATATATATATATAGAGAGAGAGAGAGAGAGAGAGAGAAAGAAAGAGAGAGAGTGAGAGAGTGAGGGAGATTATTTAGAATGGATGTATAATCCAACAAAATTATGTTTTATTATTTGTAACTGTATGTGATTAACATCCCGTTTTTACACGGTAAATGTTTTTTTTCTTGGCTTGAGTACCATTCATAGAATAAATAATCGAAGAAAATCGTGCTGCTGTAGGTAATATCTAACAGAGTTCAAAATAAAATGATGCATTCATAGTCATATATATATATATATATATATATATATATATATACGTGTTTGTGTGTGTGTGCGTTTGTGTTTGTGTGTGGGCGTGCGTGTGTGGGCGTGTGTGCGTGTGTGTGTGTTCGCTCGTAAGATGCGTAAAAAATGTTCAACCATACAGACATATCATCTGATATTAACAAATACACGATTGACAAGACACTAATTTACTGTTTAAGGTTATCTAACACTATCAAAACCGTGATGATAATGTTGTAAGTTGTCGTGTTTGAGAATAATTCTGTTATTGGCACTACAAGATATGAAAATAGATTGAAACTAATCCTGCGCAAATTTCAATTACTATAATTTAATTTTGGCGCATGTATTAATCCCCTAAGAGGATTGACACCTCGTAATGGCAATTGGTGACGCGTATGACTCAATAGAATTGAAAGCGTTTTATGTATATATATATATGTAGGCATTAAAGTTTATGAATTCAATTGGAAATCATGCACGGAGTGGACGTTTTCTGTATGTAGGCAGATTTTTGCAACCGGACGAGTCAGTATGTAAACGGACATCATCAGCGTGAAGGCTTGTAGATGTAGGCACACTGAGTTTATTAGGCTTAGAAAAGGTATAAATTCGTTCAAATGATCTTTGTGTGAGTGTTTGTGGGCTTGCCGTTCAATTCTCACTGGAAGCTCTCCAGAATACGTACCGTTTTTATAAACACTAAGGCTAAAAACAACGAGTCCCCGACCAGTAGGGGCCCGAAAGCAAAAGAAACAAAGTGATTACCACTGGTTCCTCAAACAGTAATCAGTTCTGATGGTAATGAGGCTTTTGGATTAGATAATTCTGTTCAAGAAAACGTTCAATTATGTTTATGATTCATTTTTAAATACTTGAAAATGAATATCAAAGTGAACACACCTGTGAACGTGTCTTGTTTAGAGCTTTTCTGTTTATTATAAAAAAGAAATTAGTAACGAGTGATGAGTGTTAAGCACAGCATTTTATGCTCATTAGAAATTCATCTCAGACGAAAAAAATATATCCGACTTTTGGCTTCCAGAGGAAGTCGTTTTTTCCATCTGCCGGGGAAAACCTGAATGCGAGAATATATGCTCTGAACATTTAAATAATTATAAGACATTGACTAATTTCCAAAAAGAGGATAGATAAGCAGACGATCTATGCAACTTCTTGGGGGCATTCACTTCAAATATCAGAGCCATACCTCAGGTAAAGGAGGTAACAGGAGTACCCGCTTAATCAAGTCGATTCACAAGCTCATTAGGGTGGATTTCAATGGTAGCACTGCAGGGCGATGTTTCTCAGTACATTTGATATCTTTATCACAAGCTCCATTCTATCAACTGCTTTGCCTTAAACCTGAGATTAGCTTGATCACTGCATGCAAGTGATACTTGGTTTGTCTCCTACGTATTCTCCATCGACGGACGCCTCGTGGACTCAGTCAAGAGAGAATAAATATGTGTCCAGACACAAACCCACACACACAAAAAAATAAAAAAATACAAGTAAAACAGGTCTGGGTAATCACTCAATAGAAACCGTCAAAAGATCGAAGTCCCTTGGCTGTCTGCCGTGTTGGGTTTGATCAACTAAAATATCGATGGATAAGTCACTTCTACTGCATTCCATCGGGCAGTAATCAATAAAATGTCTGAATTTTTGAGAAACGTGTGGGCAAAAACTAAGGACCAATTCAGCATGGACTTAAGTAGTAAAATGAGATCCCGATTAAAGATCTTTCGGGGATGTAAGGAGGACTTGAGAATTTTTTGTTGACATAATGAAGAGTTAATGTCTAAATTTCCAGCGCTTGTGAAGCCTGTACGAAAGATGCAAGGTGGGTTTGAAAACTGGTGTGACCTTTTTCGACAATTAGGTTCGCCTTTACCTATTCGATCAATCTCCACTGTTAGATACGCCCTTTACTCTGTAGATCTTTTGAAGACTTTCATCAATTATAAAACAATCTCTCCACCGAAACCCTTGGCGTCAGACACTTTTCATAAGTCGAAGTTGTTAGGATTTTGGAATGCCATCGTTATTCAAAAGGATAATGACAGATATTTCCTTTTTCTGTTTCTGAATATTATCCTAAAGGGAATCAGCAGCTCTTCGTAACCTTTTCATAATCTTCAAAACGGAAAGAAATAAAAGATAAAAAAATAAGCAAAATATCTGCAAGCACCAGAGGCATATCTGACGAGTAGGAGCCCTCGGACACAACAGCGTGACGTGGGTTGAGCCAAGGTCGTCGCGAAATAATCATTTCGGCTAAGCTCTCCCGGGCACCAGAAGCATATGAAACGACCTTGGTGGAGTTTAGGTTGCTTAGAGTCATATTCGGCATTAAAAACAAGCCTTGCTGTACAGACGAAATCCATGAAAAAAATGTTCGGTATTTTGAGCTTTTTATGAATTTTTTAAAGAATTTCGTGTTGGGGATTGTGTAGCTTTATATCTTCACGCCATAGAGAAATGAAGTTTCCATTGAAAAACGTGTTTTAGATTTCAAGTTTATGTTATGCATTCTTTCTAATTAGTTTACTGAACTTTGTTTTCTTTATCACAACATTTCTGTCGTTGTAACTTCAATCCTCCCCCAGGTATCTGTCGTATATTGTCACCTTCCTGGAATGCCGAACGAAACTCTGCTGTTAATCTACAGGAGTACGTTGTTATTATTTATCATCAGGATAAAATCAATGCAATCATCAAGTTACACCACTTCAATTTTTTTCATTTGTTATCGTTTACAAAAAAGCAAAAGGGGTTGATTTATTTCTGATTTTCAACAAATTCTGACAGGACTCGTATTTTTAATAAATCCCGAAGTCTTTTTTCTGGCTTTTAAGGAAGTTTTTTTTCCAAGGGCTTTAGAGTGAAAGCATCTATTTACAATGCAACTATGATGCTTAACAGAACCCTCAATTTCCCTTCCGTAAAAAAAAATCATAAAAAATTAAACACACACACACACACATTATATATATATATATATATATATATATATATATATATATATATATATATATATATATATATATATATATATGTACTATATTTCATGAAAAAATGTCAATTCACCCAGGGTAAGCAAATGTTCAGTTACTTGTCTACTCGATGGTATTTAAAAGGCAGACAAGTAAGTTTCAATGAAGTGCCAAGGGGCGGATGAGGACGTAGTTTTCAGTGAATTTAGTTAAGTGGATGAAGAAGGAGAAAAGGCAAATAGGAAGAACAAAAACCATGTCAGGGAAAGAAGAATGAATGGACAGAAAGTTTGAGAGCACAAAAGAGAAGAATAAAGGTAATGTCAACAAGAGAGAAAGAAAAAAACAAATGAGAAAAGATGGACGACAATAAGAAGAAATGATAAGTGTAAAAGATTTAGGGGAAGACAGAAAAAGAAGATAATCAAAAAGATATATTGCTCGAAAAAAGATAATGGAAAAAAAAGCTTGTAGGGAGAAAGAAGAGGAATAGGGTAGTGAGAAGAAAGAGAGAATGGAAAGAAGTAACGGTTTTTTGAGGAAGAGATAGAAAAGAAGAGAAGTCGGAGTAAAAAGCAAAGAGAAAATGGATGAAGTGAGCAAAGATATAAATGTGAGGAGTGAATGAATTGTGAGAGGAAGAATATTTAGCAGAGAAAGACATGGAGGAAAGAAAAATGAAAGAAACAAAGAAGGAAAGAAACAGAGAAAGAAAGGACAGAAGAAAAATGAAGAGTGAAAAATTGAAGGGAACAAAGAGATAGATTAAAGGAGGGAACGACAGTGGGAAAGAAACAAACAAACAAACAAGGCAGAAAATGAAACGGGATAAGGAGTTCAAAGGGAGACAATGGAATGAACGTACAATCCTGAAAAGGAGGAAAAAAAGACAGACATTGATTAAAAAAAAAACAACGTAGAGGAAAGAAACAAAAACAATTTACATCTGAAACGAAAAGCGACCAAGACAAACATACAAGAAATAAAAAAGGTAATACAAAATAAAGGAACACAATGCCAATACTTTAATACCATGTCAGCTACAGAGCTCTACCGGAAGTATTTAATCTCGCTTACTGTGAAACAGAGCGCCATCTGTCGCTCATAAAACTTTGCTTAGTGACACGACTGCATGCGGCATAGTGCCAACCCTATCGAAAGACACCATGGTAACTTTGTCCAGCCGACAGGTAGTCCCTTGCAGTTCACCACTCACAAAGCTGTTTCTATTATATTGCTCGCCTGTCCAACTGTCACGAAGTTTCATACTTGCCTCAACCCGTAGTTTTCAATTCAGAAAGGCGACAGCCATGACGGGAATGGCATTGCAAGAACTCATCATCATCATCATCATCAGCAGCAGCAGCAGCATCATCATCAGTCTTTTAACGTCCGTCGTTAGATTGAGACTCTCCCCAGGGATCCACCACATTTTCTATCATGGGCGTCGCGGAGCCAGTATCTTTTGAATTTGTCTAGTTCATCTTTCCGTCTTGTATTTTGTAGGTATGTGGTCTTTGGTGATCGATGTTGCAAGTCATGATGTCCATCGGTTGTCTTCCATTCTCGTAACATGAGCAGTCCATTGCAATATAGGTTTTTTAATAGATTCTATGATGTCTTTGACCCTTGCTCTCTTCCTGATATATTACTGGAACTAGGTGTACATCAAGGGGGGGTTTGGGGAACTAGTTATACCTAATGAACAGGTTTTTGAAACCGAGTATGCAGTAAAGCTTTGTCTGAGGGACTTGGTATGCAGTTATACAGGGTTTTGGTTATTAGGTATACTGTAAGGCTGAGCATGGAGAACTAAGTACACTGTTAAGCTTGTTTTTTTTATTAAGTATACAGTTGGACTGGGTTTTGGAACCAGGTATATGGTGAAGCCAGGTTTTTTAAACTAGGTATACAGTGAAGCTGGGTCTAGAGAACAAAGTATTCAGTTTGGCCAAATTTCCTGAATTACGTATACAGTAGTGTCTGCACTAGAATATTGAGAAATAGGAAAACACCGTATCCCTGTGTGCCTCCACCTCATTTCATTCCCTAGGTGCCACTTTATTCATTCCAGAAAGCCCATAATCGAATACTCATTTCTCATTTTGTAGCAATACTGTAACTTACCGTATCATTTTTTCTTTTCTTTTTTTTTTTTTTGTAAACCGTTATCGTTACCAAGATACTTCAGAACATTATTTCCTCAATAGCAACTCCATCACGGACAGAAACTGTCAACCGAAATTATCAACACAGGTTCCTTCAGTTTTTAGGTTGGTCTGGTTGACTGACTGGCTTTATACATATCACATGCACTGACTGCACCAAAATATATACCCCTCATCATACCTGGACAAAAGCTGTTTGTTTGTTTGTTTTTCCCAAAGATATACCTTCCCCAACATAGATTTTTAAAGAGAGGTTCAATGTCCGTCCGTGCTAAATTGACCCCTGATTTGTGCCCAGCTACTTTCTTAGTTATCTGACAAAAGATAAGAGGATTAGATAATTCAATGATCACCCCTCCTCCATTTTCTTCAGTCGATCACACCCAACACGGCTGGCTGCAAAATGATATTTGTCACTGAATGACTAACCAGACGTCGAGAAGACGTTCCCTATCTAGTTAGGAGAACTTAATGTACCCAGCTATTTTCCCATAGATGGAATAAAAGACTCATATCATTACCATGAGCATTACAGCAGAGAGATCTAACTTTACTCGGGTAGATTTGGTACAATAAAATCAGGCGTAAAGACAAAAAAGTACATTGTTCGACACGAAAATAAATAATCACCAGTTTGTCTCTAGGATTGTACGAGTAAACTTTTGATTGATATTATCAGTTTGCGACTTCAGTTTTTCGGGGGCCAAATTATGCAATGGCAAGTAGTCTTCAGTTGTCGCTGTCGATGTAGTGGTAGTATAAAGGAATATCATAAAACTTGCTTTATACACTTGCTGATGACTCTTCTCTTTGAAGAGAACACTGATTTGAGAATGGAGACTGGACAAGATATTGAACAAGGTGAAAAGGTTCCCTTGATTCAAATAGTCAAGATCGAATAAGGGAAATAATCCTTTATTTCAAATCATCCTGCTGCTTCTTATCGAAGTCAAAGAAGGAGGAGCTGGTTATGAATGCTGCTTAGAATGTTTACTCATCACTTTATACACGAGTTCCCCTGCAACCTCAACATCAGCACATGGCAACTTGTCCCTTGATTCTGCAGTGTGTCTTCTGATAATCATATCATGTTAGCGAATATGAGACATCCGTCTTCTAGCAATACAGACTCTTTTGGTTTACTATACCAACATATAATGATAAGCTGGTCTGCTTCAGGGTAAAAAAAAATATCACACACACAATAAAGATTTAATTGTTTTCACTGTGTTCTGCTTAAGTAGATGCTGTGTTGTTTACGATGAAATTCTTTGTTCAGCCAAACAGCCTTCTTTTTAAGCAAATAGCTACCCCAAAACAAGAGGGCAACAGTTACGCTCTGGGTTTGTCTTTTCTTTTTTTTTCTTTTTTCTTTTTTTTTTCAAACAAAAACACTTGCCCACGTAAAGATAAAAATCGAAAACAAAACAAAACAAGACAAAAAAAAACAAACCAGCTGCCTTATCCTGGAGGACAAACACTTACTATTTCATGAAAGAGATATGTTTACTTGATTGGAAACTGTCCAATGAGAAAATGCACTCGAAAGACAAGATGCTTACACTATTTCCTGATTGGAAAATTTTTCTTTCTATTGACTTGTCCAACGCCCGAGCGGGATAGCCGAATCGTCACTGGCCACTGTAGGTCACACACCTGCTTCTTTCGGCTCTAAGCCAAATGTCTAGCAAAATGTTCCGAAATGTTCCAGTTGGTAATTATACTTAAGATGATCGTACTTCTTTGAGTTGATGTGCCGTTTCCAAGTCGTATGAGTCTCATAATACTACTTTGGGAGGATACAGCCCCCAGTCAGATTAGACCTTACTATCCAAGTTGTTCAACTTGTTATACGACGTTATCCAGCTGATTCATATGTTATAGGCTTTGATCAATCTGTTATCCAGTTTCAATAACGAGGCACCCAGTGAAAATATGACTCTCTTCACAAATGTATCCTGTGTAACTGCCTTTGTAACTGCCAGTCTAGGGCAAGAAGCATTTAAATTCGTTATTTGACATTTAATAACGAGGTGTGATCGTGGATATATTCACCTGAGATTAAACTGAATTAAAACAGTGTTTTAAAAAACAACAAATAATTCTAATTAAAGTATTTCTACCAGAAAGACTAAGGTTCCTAAGGGTAGGCTTCAATGGCCTTTTTTTTTTCAAAGTATTCTGACTATTCAACGGCATAGATTCTTGGTATGCCTGTTCTAAAGGATCATCAAGTTTCATGAAAGTTATTACGAGGTTTAATCTTACAATGATGAGGCTCTTTTCTTCACTCATGGTATCGTTAATAGCAATAATATAAACGACCAATTGTTAAAAAATGCCGTTACATCATCCAATTTGATTTAACCTGGCAGAACACACCGCCTGATTCTCTCTCACTTACCTTTTTTTATTTCTCTCTCTCTCTCTCTCTTTCTTACTCTCTTTCCTTCTCTGTCACTGTCTCTCATACATTTTGAAATCCATATCTCTCTTACCTTTCCCTCTCACGCCTGAACCCCTTCTCTCCCCTTCTCTATTTTTGTCAATCAAGTTTATCAAATAACATATCTATTGATTCGTTGTTACGGACAATAAAGATATAATATGTATTCGGGAAAAAAAAAACAAAAAAACTATATCCACTTCAAACCGAATTTCAAATATAAATCAAGCATTCAGTTTACTTCAAGAATTGTTGATACAAACGACTTCAAAGTTGACACTGCAAAGTCCGGTGCACGGACCAACGTGTCTGGCGCTTACGAACTTCTTACAATGGCCAGTGGTCGAGCTATCTCAGTGCATATACAGGGAGATTTCTAAAATCACTGTGAAATGCTCTTTTTTCTAGTGATATTCTCGAAATCTTAGTAGCGTGGTCATGAATTATCCATGTTATCAAACATTAATGTATGATATTCGAGAAAAAATATCTGAATTTTCTGTCTTTTAATTTTGATCTTTAGATTTTCCCCTAGAACATTGGCTCTCGGAAGGGAAATGGTTGTCTCCAAGTGGAGATATTTTGTGAGTAAATGGATTGGGGAGGAATTTCGGCTAGAGAAAGAAAGTATAATAGACAACTGGGACTGCTGAAAGAACAAACTCCATTTCTGCTCCAACTGAACGTGGTAATGGTAACTTTTGCATTGTAAGAGGGACCGGGGCTTGTTGGCAATAGGGGCCAATCAAATCACTTGCATCTTTTTTTCCCCCACAAATCGATAGTGTCACCGTTACCTCATTTTGACTGGCCATCTTTTGACAAAGTCCGACCCATACGTGTTGTGGGCACGAAAACGTTTCTGTACCCTGTCAAGTAACTATTTTCACTTCGATAAACGAGTACCTAGTCGATGCTTTGTTATGCAGTTGATGATAGCGTAGTCTGTCAACGAGAAGTGGCAATAAACAGTGTATATATATATATATATATATATATATATATATATATATATATATATATATATATATATATATATATTCTACGTTTCAAACAGCTCCTGTCAAAACGTTTTCTTAGAATCGAGTGTAAAGGTCACTGTGTGTTCAAGGTTGGTCGATACAAAGAAAGCCTGGCTACTTGCACCGATGTTATTGAATACAGTCACAGTCAAGGGGAAACAGAAAAGCTTTCATTGTAACAAAAACTCCCTAAAGTCATTGGTATCATCTTTCATTAATAATTGTTCTTTTCCCTTCCTTCCACCTAGTTATAATGCATCATTGAAGTCTGCTCAAATATGGTTCCTCCCGTCGTACCATCAGGTTATTATATTACAAAAATGTTACTGTTTACTACAATACAATCTTCTGTCTGGTAGAGCATTGTATATTTCTCAATTATAACAATTTACCAATCATATCAGCGCCAACTAGAGAGATGACTATCTTTTCCAATCATGTTTTACAAACTATCCCCTCTGGTGGGGTATATTTGTTCGCCCTTTCCCGAATGTTTAAATGGAACTGATAAACAGTTCAGGTCAAACGGCCAATCCAAAAGAAGACTTTTTTCATTATAACTTACAATTTGGCTCAGTTTGTAAGAGAGCTACCTAACAATTAATTGATGGTTATCACAAATAACAATATGGAAATGTTGATAGTGTATATCTGTTGGGTTTAAGGTGTCAGAAAAGATACATATTGAAGAGTGCGCAATCATGAATGAGTTGTGGATTGTACTTGTTCATTTTGAGATTTTAGTTGTAGACTTATAGACTTGTTTAGTTAGTTACTCAAGAGAAACTGTCACAGGGCCACGTCCTTTGGCAGCATACCGTGTTCTGGTGAATGATTAAAAAAATTGGGAGAAGTGCTGATTGATGAATAAGTTACTTCTCCTGTTTTTTTTGGGCAGTGATCACAAAAAAGTCTAAATTTCCGGATATCACGGAGACGAAATCAATCAATGAATTAAAAGTTACGGGCAATAATGCAATAATGTTGAAATATTTAGCCTTCAAGCTCAGTTGATGTGGCTTGTACGCTTGATAGATGCATACATAGACAGTCAGATCCATTTGACAACTGAAGAAAACTATGTTGAAAATGTCTTCGACAGTTTTGGTCTAAGGTTTGTAAAATATCAATCATTTGCTTATGCAGAGGTGATAATATACAAAATATCTCAGCTGATGATACTGCCCCCACACCCACTTAAAAACAGAAGAAACATATGATGAAAGTTATATTTGATGGTTTGTAAGACCACATGACGATTCTAAATTAGGGGGTGATCGGGGAAACATTGGATCTCGAGTGGGGAGAATGTTACTTGAGACTCTGAAAACTAGTTATTCAGAATGGCTATTCAAATAAACGCATCTATATTCAGAATTTTCTCGTGATGAAAAGCATTGGATTCTGATGGTAAATAATGCAGATGATAATGTCCTTAATCTCAATATTTTTAAAGATTTGATCGATGGGTCGAAGCCAATAAAATAAGAGAAATATTGGTATTATTGACAAGTTCATCTCAGTCTCCTGCCCCACAGGTCATTACTGTTTGTAAAGGTATGTCATATAAATCTGGGAATGTCAGTATTAGTGCCCAGGTCATCCGGTATTTGTTTCTCTGCACGTATATAACTAACGATTTGTTTGTAGAATATTAAATATTCATATGTGTGTATTTCTCCGTAGGTGTGTGTGTGTGTGCATGCATGTGTTACTATGGACGTAGACTATTTATTTGAATGGTATCATATGAGGTTGGTGTGGGAATAATTGCATTTTTTCGCCATCAGTTTTAAAGCAATATATCTCAGCTTAGAATAAAAGTTATTAATCGGAATAAATACCTTTAGAATTTACACATTTTTGCAAACTGAAAACAAATCAAATCATTCAGTAAGCGTAAAATTTCTGGCCAAAAACCAATTAATTTTTCGAAGCGTTCGATGCGTTTTGAGCAGTTCATTGATGGTAAGAGGCGGTCAAAATGGTCGAAAAGGTATGGTAGTCAGACGGAGAGAGGTCTGGTGAGTGACCTTAGTCAGATAGAGTTATGTAGCCTATTCCAGTCGATGTCTGCATGGTCATCTGTGCAAGATGCAAGCCTTTTTGTTAATCATTCAGTGTCATTCACGTGACATGGTGAGCTTCTCTGCTTTTCTGATTTGGTATAGATGTCCAACAACCGGACCTCGTCCATTTCTTCTGCAACCTCTCCAGATGTTTTTACGCGGGTTTGCCCCATTAATGATGCTCAGTTAGATGCTGTCGATCCCAGAATGATTACGCTTTCAAGGCTCTCTTATCTGTTTCGAAATCTTTCAAACCAATACTCAACTGTATATTAGTTGACTGTCCCCTTGCAAAATAAGTAGTTTATATTGCTAGCAGTTACCGCTACCTAACGTCTCATTCTGAAGTCGGACAAAAAATTGTTTGACTTCGCCTCTTTTCCGTATCTGATCGGACAACCTGAAAACTCAGTCTAGAAAGTGAAAAAAAAAAATCCAGCCTAAATAAACAGAGCGGAATTCAAATTCTTAGGATGTTATATACTCTTGAACTTGATTAAATAAGACTTAATTCCAAAATAAGCATCTAAGTTACGAAAAAATGTATTTGTCTTGGACACCAACTTAATATACTCGGTGGTACCTATCTCTTCATACACATACTGCACAGGTATTCGTAACTATATGTGACGTATTATACATTCACAGCGCTCGTATCTTCGCAGACGCACAAACACACACACACACACAGACACACACACATTTATATACCTCAAAAGATATTTGCAAATAAGTTATTAGAAATGATCTCCCGTTATCACACGATGACTGTATCATTCGGCCTTAAAAGTGTATGATAGAACAACCAATTAAAGAAAATTGGGTTGCTGCAGGAGTCGAACTTGAATAGATGGCTGCTATTACAACTGATAATCTGTTTGTGAAGTAATGTATATTAGGTTCTAGGGATGTATTTCTTCGTACGCGTGCGCTTCTATGGGCGTATATCTGTTGATCTTCACATACAACTCCCATATATATATATATATATATATATTCTCAAACGGTATAAGTTGAACTTCCAAAGTTCATCCATTGCTGAGTCATTAAATGGGTTAGTACCTCTTATGTGCAGCTGTGTCGGTTCCAAATCGCTCAATTCTCCCATTTCCCCTATAAAAGAAGTGGCTACTATACAAAAACGGACATGCAATTCCCCAACACCCTGATGTAAAATTCTATGCTTTAGCTTAAATGAGCATACCAAAGTAACCCAAGTCTTATCAACGTGGAAGTACAATAGACTCAAAAACATAATCTCATTCAACCTGAAGTCCCAGTCATTTTTACCCCACTATCTCCACAAAAAGTTCAGTAACAAAAGAATAGATTTACTAGCACAAATGATATATACATATAATTAGTATGTATGCCATCTTTATTTGTTTGAGTGTCACTTGCAGTTTTCATTGGTTGATTTATCTCCAGATAAAAATTATGTCATAGATTACGTCATAAGAACTTTCGAGACTTGTGAAACAGTTTGAAACGAATTTTTCCAAGAGCTTTGAATCAGGATTCTTAATATCAAAAACAAATTACCCAATGGGATAGCTGAAGGCTCCTTTCGCTGATCCATGCATAAATAACCCTGTTGTTTTTTTACAGGTATATATAGTACAATATAATGATGAAGATTACCAATATTACTCCATACGAAACACACTATGGGTAGAATCACCATCACCATCATCATCATCAATCTTTTAACATCCGTCGTTGGACATAAACCCTCCCAAGGGTCCATCACATTTCTCTATCATGGGCGTTGCAGGGACAGTATTTTCTGAATTCGTCTTGTGCATCGCTCCCTCTTGTATTTTGTCGGCCTCAGTTTTGCATGCGATCTTTGGGGATCCATGTTGTGAGTCGAGGTTGTCCATCAGTTGTCTACCATTGTGCTGTCTAATTTTGTGAGGGCAACAGGTCTAGGATAAAGATTCAAGACTGTGGAGCTGCCCGACGGCGGGCTGACACCCAATAGAGTGCCATTCCGACTGCTCCTGTGGCGAAGGTTATGCCGGACATATCACTCTCTACCTTCTCCTGGAATACATCAGCAAAGCTGGCCAGAGTGAAGTCCGCTTGGCAGAATGGCTCAGAGTGGCCAGGCATGTACTGGAACCTCCTCGGGCTTGAAGGTGTTGGTTTGATTCTTGCCGTGGGCTTGCTTTCTATTTTCCGAGTACGTTATTTAATTGTAGGTTACAGTCCGATTCAAAATTATGATGAAAAGCAAGTTGAAATTTAGATATGCGTAAAAAAAAATAGCTAAATTTAATAACTTATTTTCACCCCTCAGATAAGTTTTTTTAGTGGTGGTTCAATTTACAACGTGAGTCAATGTTAAAGTAATCCCTTATTGTGTCCGGCAGCATGCTTGTTTGTTTTTTGTTTGAATTTACACTCCAACGAAAGGCTTGAGATATGACTAATCCATCGATCAGCCCTATTTTCAATTTTTCTTATTGATCACCTCCGTACACAAGGCATACTGCCAAAATACGTTAGTCACGTGACAGTGTTTATTGACTGACTCACCAAACCTGTATATGAAGGCTTTTTTTTATATTCATTGTACATAACAAATTTGTTAAAAAAAAACAAACTAACTCCCTATTGTTGGTTTTCGACTTATTACTGGGTCCGTCTGATTTCAAACTTGCAGTTTTTGGTTGAGATTTCTCCCCTTATTCTACCTATTGGTTTGAGAAAGTGAGAAGTTGGATGAGGGATGGAATATCTCGGATAAAAAAAAGAATCCAACTTAAAGAGCAAGAAAAATTTATGACAGTGTTTATATCATATCTCTCCTCTGTGATATTGATGCTTGACCTCTAAACTCTATGTTGCAAAATATGTTCTGTTGGGTATGAAATTGAGACTGACTAACTGACAGAAGGCTAATATATATATATATATATATATATATATAGAGAGAGAGAGAGAGAGAGAGAGTGAGAGAGAGAGAGAAAGAGACAGACAGACAGACAGACTGACATACAGACAGAGACAGAGACAGAGACAGAGGGAGACAGACAGAGACAGAGAGAGTTAGGAAGAATGAAATGAGAAAAAAATATCCTTAGGTAACACTGAATACAATCCATCTTTAATAATCTAGAGAAAAAATCTCATTTGTGCCAAGTTGTTCGTTGTTCGAGAAAGTTGAGTAATTTGACGTCATTGTTTATTTCGCTTTACGCAAGACAATTGTTTCCTTGGAGATAAATGAATAGCAATACAGTTGTGCGACTTCCTGACTTACGGATGTAGCCAATATTTTCATGACTTTCAACAATCTATATCAACCAATATGAATTAACTAAACTAAAAATAAGATGAAACAAACAAATGAACAGGAAAGCAGAAGAATATTAGTAGGAGGTATCTATAATCAAATATTGTACAAGGGTCATCTACTTTGTAAACAGAAGAACAAAAACCCTTACCAGAAGAACAAAGAAAACTGCAATAATAATAAAGAATCGGTACCGATGGATATGCTCGAAAGGAAGGGAGAATACTATCAGTGAGGGGAAAAAGGAGTTCTGTCTAATATAGGGGTACGCAAAGACAGTGAAAAATAATGCAGAGAAACACAATGCGTGCCAACGAAAAGAGGCGACCCTTGAGGGAGGAGAAAACAATTTAAATCATTGCAGGGACCATCTCTTCTTGCCACACCCTTATCTTACTAGAACTACCACTGCACAATCGGTTTTCCAAGTCGGATGCATCCACATGATTGTCACTACACCAATATCAGTTGCTAAGGACGCAAACAGACAGTAGTACATTACAGCCCATGGTTGCATTAAAATATAGTCGGATACCACAAGCTGAAAGACTGTATACGTACATACATACATACATACTAAATACATACACACGCAAACAGACACAGACACACATATATATATGTATATATATATATATATATATATATATATGTGTGTGTGTGTGTGTGTATATATATATATATATATATATATATATGTTTGTGTGTGTGTGTGCGTGTGTGTGTGTGTGTATGTCAAATTAGTGAAATTGCCTATTTGATAAAGTTTCATTTTGATCCAAATTCAATTTAAACAAAAGAAGGGTATGAAACGCTAATTTTTTGCAATCAAAAGTTTGTTTGATCAAATATTTTTCGCAAATGATAAACCAAATAGTAGGTTTTTTTTATTATTCTTTTTCATGATTCAAGTTGTTTTAATTCGATCAGACATTTATTCAACCAAGACAAAGATATAAAACAACTATTTTTAGGATCAAATAATATTATAATCAAAGTGAAATTAAACTTTTTTTTTCCTATAAGTAAATAAATTTTGCCAATTAGGCAGTTTCAGCGATTCTACGTCAGATCTATCTATTTATCCGTCCAACCATCTCTCTATCTCTCTCTCTATCTCTCTATCTATCTATCTATCTATCTATTTATATATATATATATATATATATATATATATATATATATATATATATATATATTGCTATTGCTGAGATAGTAGAGAAATTCATGTCTTATCTGAGTTATGGACGGGACATTCCCAGGACAGAGAGAACAAAATCTTCCAGCATATGTTTATATTCCCCATTCCCATAGTCTTACATAAAACACATTTAATGTTTTTGGTTGTGTTCCATTCATTCTATATCACGTACAGAGGGAAATCTCTGAAACCATATATAGAAAGATTATTGTTCCCTATGAATACCCAGATGGAGACAAACTCTGGATACTGCACTCTCTAAATTTACCATACGGAAGGTTGGAAAATGGCCTGACACACATTTACAAGACAGCCAACAGCACGGTAGAGATGGGCACATATACAGTAATTTATACAAACAGAGATTAATCCATACTACGAAGAACGTTGAGAAAAAGGAACAGGTTGCAATAAAAAATACCAAATATATCAACATTCTGGTATCCGAGACGGATTCATCATATTTCTATAACTACGTTTTCAACAACCTATCTGACGAAACTAGCTTACCACACGAGAATCAAAATTTCTGAAATGCTAACACGTTGGAAGCAAACCCCAATTACATGTGTTTGAAATATCTTTAATTGGTACTCTTTATGATAACTTTATAATCAGTTTCAAATGTCTAATAAGAATGTTTTGGTTACTTGGTACTAATGTCTTTCGGGAAGGTAACAATCCACTATCCTCCAAACAATGGATATGGATTCAGAGAGTTAGGATTCTCTAGCTTTGAGGCAGTCAATCCCCAGCGTTGAGCTAGTGCTTCAGTTCCGTAAAACCGCACAATTTGCGCTCACAATGATGGAGCCGTTAAGGAATTTGAGAAGAAAGCATTGCCTAATATACAGAGCAACGTGAAATCAAGTGAGTCTGAAACATTCTTTATGTACATCCAAAATTTCCAAAAGTCTCTGTGATTAAAGTTATTCATCACAATAAGGTAAAATAGCGACTATGTTTGGAAGAAAGATGTTTTCGTTACAGTTTTAAATCATTGAGATAAAAGCATTGGACACAATATCTTTTCATCTTAAATTTCCCTCATCTGATATGACAAATCTTCGAAGCAAGTTTTCAATTTGTTAAAATCATGGTTGACTTTCACAAAAGTCATTCGGAATTAATGTGAAACCGTTACTTAAGCAAAAATGAATGGAACATCAAAATTCATATTTTGTCTACTATTCAAACAATACGACAAGTGCCTTTCCTTCCTGTCGGTTTAGAAGTATCGTCTTTACCTGATAAATACTCAAGATCTAATTTCTTTTTGTTTTCGGGCTATTTTCCCAATAGTCCACGACAAAACTCTGGGGGCGAATGTTGTTGACAAAATTTTAGGAAATCGATTTAAATCAAACCCGATTTTTATTGACGTCGGTTGTAAACACCTTTTGAGGAATCACTTGAAACAGATAAAAGGTATGCGACGACGATGCAAGATGAATGACCGCTTAAATCGTTCGTCTTTCATATTTTTTCTTCCTTGTTGTCTTTTTTGTCCTTCTGAAGTGTTTTAAAGATCTAATAAGGTTAAGAAAAATGAAGCAAATGATTGCAATCTGTCTCCTCTGGGAAATAAAGAAATTATGTTACAAACAGATTTTCAAATATTTTTGAAGATATTGAAAACGAGAAAATACTCAGGATACATAATTCAATTTCTTCATATATTTTTTTTTCAAAAAAAAAAAAGAAAAGAAGGATAACCTTTATTTGATCGATTTCATTGTTTTTAACTTGAATGGATTTTTTTTCAGAAAGGTTTGCATCTTTCTCCAGAAGAAATAATCCATATAAAAGAGTTAGACCTTTTCCCGAAAAATAACAATAAAAAGTATCAGCTCAAAATTTGGATATTGGTTCCTAAACGATAATAAACACCCGAAAAAGCATTTTAAAAAAAGTTAAAGCTATAACAAAAACGTGTATTTTAGATAGAGGCTAGTGATTTACATTTTGTAGCCCTAAGAGTGGAACCAAAGGTGTCCAGAGACACATGTAGACATGGATACTCAAAGACAAAGAATCTGTTCCCAACTTGGCTGGTTGGTCGGCCATTTCAGACTACAGGAATTCGATAAGACCACAAAAACCTATCAAAAACTCCTATGTAGAGTAGACTCGATAAATAGCTAGCGTGATCGTAATACCAACTATAATGTTCACTTCCGTGAAAGGAAATTGGCCAGGCAGTCGTGATGATCCGAAGATCCGGGGGAGCATGTCATTCTGTTGTTCGTCTTTCATTATCAAAAACAGATAGGGAAACGTTTTCGTAAAGGACACTTTCTGAAACAAGTGGGTTTCACGGAAAGTTGCAGGAGAAAATCTGTAATTGCAAAATACCAAATACTGCTATTTCTTTGGAATTCATGTCAAGGTGAATTCACTCAGTGTCAATACGTATCCCTCTTCCCCGTCCCACTTAATTTCTTCCATCGTCCACACAGATAGTGTTATGATTAGCACGCCCACCTTACTACACGGTGGTTGTGGGCTCGTATGTCCGATACGAGTGAAGAGTGTGAAAAACTCTTTATTAAGAAAGTTTTACCTTTGAACTCAGCCGTGAGATAATGATGGAGGACCTCTTCGGTGAACTTCTACCCTGCCAAAAAAGTGGTCATAGAAACTTTCAGTTGTTTAGTCCTGGAATTAAGATTTGTAAGGATCGCTAAGTTTACTCTTGAAACAGAAACGGAAGCTTCGTCGCTGGCCATTTTACTCCAAAGGGGTCTCTCAAAAGACTTGACACTTCATCTTTACCATTTCCCGTTATGAATTATGAACACTCACTCAATTCATTTTTTGGCTGTTGTTATTACAAAACAAATTATATGATTTAGTCTAATGACCTGAAATTTATCTCCTTAATCAAATACTAAATACTGTCATGATATATTTTCAAGCTAAAAAAATCATGTATTTTCGAAAACTTTTCCAATTATTCCTAGTGTCTTAAGCAACTTTCTTATAAATTTTATTGTTCAGCTCTTTGTAATATTTCAAAATGATTTTTTCTGTTAACTATTGTTTGTAGCATGTAAATTGTTGCTGTAATAAGGTTTGAATCGGAATAAATATTCTGTACAGTGAATCCCATTTCATAGTCAAAAGACTTAGTTCTGATAGAATGTTTGTCTTTCAATAGACCAATGCTCTTGTTCTGAGGTACCCAAATACCAGTCAGGATTTTATCCAATCTCTCTCACTCTCTCTCTCTTTCTCTATCTTTCTCTCACGTTCTATATCTCTCTTTCTCTCTCTCTCTCTCTCTCTCTCTCTCTCTCTCTCTCTATATATATATATATATATATATATATATATATATATATATATATATAGTTTGCAGAATGCTATCGGTTCTACCTGTCGATTCGTTTTTGAAAAGCTAAATAATTCAATGATTATCAGGATTGAATGCTGATAAAGATGGTTGTATCAAATACTAGAATATACCTGCGTAAAGACAGGGTCGTTCATGTATAGAAATACACTCCAGAGCCTAAAGCTATTTTAATGGTAAACTATTTTCTATTAATTCAAGAATTCTATTTTTTTTTAATTCTCAACTCGACTCAAGTTTTTAATATGTGGCCAGACATGAAATCTTAAAAGTTCCTATGACGTATTTTGTATATATATATATATATATATATATATATATATATATATATATATATGAATATATGTATATATATATATATATATATATATATATATATATATATATATATATATATATATATATATATATATATATGATTACGTTAAAATCACTTTGTTGCGTCTCCGACAAAAATGCTCACGTTGTTGTCCTTTTTTGAAGCTTTTACCAGCATGTTCCTTTATGAAGATCTTTGCATTTTAAGAATTAAATGTCTGAATTTTTTTTTCTTAAGACGTTTTATTGCTTGCAAATTCCCTAGAACTCATCTTGAATAAGTGTTTTCTTTCACGTTATCCCTCGAGACGTTGACGTATACATGGTGTTATCAACATTTCTCATTCGTTTGGTTTGAATATCTATGGTTGCTGTGAAGACAAGTCGAGGTCAATTCTCCCCCCACCCAATAAAAAGTTAAGTTGGTAGAAATTCTATAGTTTGCTTGGTAAATAATCACAACCATGGGGACAGTGTCCAGGAGACAATTGTCAAAAGTCATTCATCTTTGGGCAGTGAGTCCCATGGGACAATCATTCTGGAGATAGTTAGTCATGGTACTCTTGAAGACAGAGGCGAAGTATTCCTTGATAAAAGATGACAAGCCAAATATAAATCTTCAGAAGACTTATAAGATACAGCTCCTCTTAGTTATTTAAAGATATAATACTGTTATAAAAAATATGTTGAGTATCTTTATGGTACATTTTCTTATTAAAAGTATTGCTATCCCATATTTTAAACGTCGACCGAAAACTGTCTCCAACATTCTCAAACGGTTTTCTTCAGTTGTAAAGTTGTTTTGCTGGCTTGGTACATATGTATCATGCGTATAGTGAGTTAATCGTTAGTGATTTATACATCATCCAGCCTTTTTTCAATTTTTTTATTTGATCAACCTTGATTCTAAACTGAGCATTAAGAAGATTTGCTGAATATATAGTTTTCAGAATGCAGCAAATTAGATTTTTTGTCTATTTCCCTTATGTAAAAATTGACCCATTTATTCATTACGATGATTGGATTTCGCTAAAATTGTTATATCAGATTATGGTACTTTGTCTTCTGTCTAAATTTTGTATGTTTTTTTTTTCCAAACATTAAAAGTTCGCGGCAACAAATCTAATGAAATCTTCCTTATTCATACATTTCATTTTTGATATCAAATGATATCGGTCACTTGACAATACCTATTGAATGTTTAACCTTCATCTTGAATTGTGAAGTGGTTATAAAAGCAACCAAGAAATAGGATATCGTTGAGAAGTGGTCAAAAACAATATAATAATGTTAAATATGTCATTATCAAACGAATACCTATTGAAATACAATGATAAGAAGAGGAATTTGAAGCATTCTCCTAGTATAAGTGATTACCTTTGAGATGATCCCGGAACGATTTATTTTCATTCAC
Organism: Thysanoteuthis rhombus; assembly: GCA_963457665.1. Classification (NCBI taxonomy): domain Eukaryota; kingdom Metazoa; phylum Mollusca; class Cephalopoda; order Oegopsida; family Thysanoteuthidae; genus Thysanoteuthis; species Thysanoteuthis major. Next base: position 43,047,206 of record OY735228.1, on the reverse strand, counting down.
TTAAGCCATGACCCTGATTTGAAATCTCAGCCATCCAAAAAGTGAGATCTATTGTGCAACTATATAAAATGACGTCCATAAATTTGAAAAGATTTTCCGATATCCATATATGTTGTTATTTTCTCAAAATTCAACATTAAGTTTTAATCTAGGTTTAGTAAATAAACGAATGAATTCAACCAATCCACATACGATTAAAACACACACACAAACAAATATATATATATATATATATATATATATATATATATATATATATATATATATATATATATATATATATATATATCGTAGGATCGTGAAACATGCCTGTACTGAATAACCATTGGTACAAAGTTATACAAGTATTATTCACAGAGAAAACAACTATTCCTTCGATAAAAATACTTTACTTACGGTGCACATATAATCATGTGTGTGTGTGTGTGTGTGTGTGTGTGTGTGTGTGTGTGTGTGTACTTGCCTTTGATTACGTGTGTATCTGTGTGTGCACGTATATCTGCGCGTGTGTATTTGTGGTTACCTTTGTGCGTGGTCTGAGATGGATAGCCAGATAGGTATGTAGGTAGGTAGGCAGATGGATAGATGAGGAGAAAGTAATAAAAAAATCCAGGGCGAAGACGAAAGCGCCAACTGGTCGGATAATACTTACTTTGCTTGGTCATCACAGATTTTATGAGCACTCGAATGTTCTCTCAAGCACAGCAGGCTGCTTTCCTCGTGCCACTGGGTCTGCATGATTCGTAGTTCCTGTCACAAAACTCTAAATCCAGACCGCTTCCTTCTCCCTTCAGGGAGAGCGGTGCAACTTTAAACGATCTCCATTTATGGCTAAAGTTTGGTATACAGTTAGACTTTTATGTGACATCTTTTCAATGCTCCAGCCGCGTTCTCATACAGAGGCTGATCTGCGCGGGTATTTACGCTGTAAAGCAAAGAAACGTCACGCACGCTGGACCTCATTCGCCTTCCCGACTGAAAAGGCATCGTTAGAAGCAACGAGCCAAGCTCTACGTGACGTCAACTGCATTTCGAAACATACTGCCCACAGATGTGTGCGGATGAAAGCGTTCATCAGGGCAGCAGAGGAAGCCCTTTAGCTAGAAGAACAGCCGAATTCTCGTACGTCTCATCATAAATAAATGTGTATGTATAGATTAATACTGTCAGGTGTGCATGTTTACTGTGATACTGCCAAGTGTGTATGTAAACATTGATCCTGTCATGTGTATATGTACATATTGATACAACCATGTGGTTATGTATATATTAGTACTGTTATGAGTGTATGAACATGACATTTCAATGTATGTATATATTGACACTGCCTTTGGTGTGTATATATTGATACTGACATGCGAGTTCTAGTCCAGCTATACGTTTGTATCGATTTATACCGGTAACAATTCCATCCATTTATACTCAGTGCGTTATGTATGTATTCATTATATTATGGGATGTATTTATTATATTATGTATGTATGTATTATATATGTGTGTGTATTTGTGTTTGTATACACAGACGCATACACATACAGACGCACATGCACACACACACATATATATATATTGTTATCAGAAATACAGTGCTCAATATGATCAAAGGGTAGATCTATATAACAAGATATATAAAAATACGTGATATATTCCTAAAAACAATGCTTCGTACTAAATTGTACTTCTCGATTGGGTAATTTAACCTTATAATTATTAAAACTTTTTGTTCTTTGGATATATCTATATATCGATATGTACATGTATACATAGATAATTGTAAGTTGAAGAACGATAGCCATCAAAGATGTCAAAAGTTTTATGTTTTCTATAAGTGTATGAGTATTTTGTGGGTTCATGTTTTTCCTGGTTGTACCATTTCAACTACCAGCCTTGGAATGGGTATCAGTACTCCAATCGACCCCATTCTAACAAAATTCGTTTGTGAAAAAGCTACCAGTCTGTTAGTGGGAAAAGCTACTAACGCTTTAAAGTTTGAAGCCACGGTTGTTCACTTATTGACTGTTGATGATTCAGTATTATTCTCAATATGATAGTATTTTCCTTTTTACCAACATATGTATATGAGTTTGAATATTCTCCCGTAAAACCACAAACATTACACATTTGGCTGTATTTGCAGTCATTATTTAGCGTCATGTCAGAGGAGGGTGATGGTAATGGCACATAGACATCCAATATACTCTGCTGTTTGTAGAACGTGTGTATCAGTCGACTGTACAATTTGGGTCAAGGAATCATCAAATAGTGGTATGACTTATGCTTATGTCAACCATCATACTTTGAGGAATCAATCAATGAACTGGGATAACAAGTCAGCATACATTTGGATATGTCTGGCTTGCTATCATCAGTTTTTGTTTCAAGAAGAGTGCAAAACCTAATAAATGTTGTTGCATCGTGTAACCGAGAGAACAATGGTTTGTGCTTTCATATATTCAGTGTAAATATCGAAAAGGTGTTCAATCCGCTCTAACTATTGTTCAAACCAAGCTGTGCGCATTTGAGCGTGCATACGTCTTGCAATCAGTGTACAGGAGAAATTTATGTTCAACCAGGAGGTCTGCTACCAAAAGCCATGTCTTAATGATTGAGTTGAATGACTTTGGATTCGTTCATTTCCAGGAATATCAACGTTTCATCCGGAGGAACAGCAAACTTGACAGAGTAATTGACCCTTAACTAAGGCAATTAGACATTCACTATATTTAGATATGCCAACAGAGTTTCATCACCCAAAGTCGATAGGCTGGGCCAAACTTATCAGCAACAATTTCAGATATACTTGCAAACCTTCAGCAGCTAAATGCATTGGATATTGTTTTTATGTGTTTTTTGCATTTATCATTGTGTATCTTCCATTAGTTACATCCAGTGAATAATTTTTACACCTGGATGTAAAAGTTGATTCCACAGCGTACAGGTTTTTGAGTAGCAAAAAAAAAAATCCAAGGTTATGTGCTATTCTATTCGACACGAAATAGTGTTACCCCACATTGAGAACCGTCACGATTCCATGTTTCACGCATGTAATTATTTATTATGTTCTGTGGTCAAGGACGGAATTCATTGTAATTATTCGTAATGATTTCATTAATTGCTTAACGCAAATTCCTCTTGTGCAGGTAAAATTGGAACTAATTAATCACGTAAAACAGGTTTGACTGTAATTATATAGAGTTTTAGCATTTAAATTAGGTCGGGATGTTTCAACTGATACACGAATATATGCGAAATTTCACGGATTCAAAATATTTCGACTTTTGTGAAAACTCTTTCTCTTTGACTGAAAAAGATCTTTAAATTTGGCCATGAAAGAGGACGTAATAAAATAGTATCTAGATATTTTTTTAACATGAATGACATGAAAACCAAGATAATTCTTGATATAATTGAAGCAACTCAAATGTTAACTGACAACTTTTTCTATTTTTATCAATCTCTTGCTTTTTTCTCTTTTATTCTCACTTTCTTTTTCTGTTTCTCTTTTTTTTTCTCTGCTTTTCTCCCCCCTTCTCTCTCTCTGTCCGTCTGTCTGTCTCTCTCTGTCTCTCTCTCTCTCTCTCTTGTATTTCCCTTCTTCTTCCTTTACTCTTAGTTCTCTTCCAATTTTCCTCTCCTTTATTTATGATCTAGAAATAAAAAATGCCCCCCACCTCACTCTATTCATCATTTTAGGCCTTTCATTATTTAGTGTTGAGCGGAAGTCTGGTATTGCCCTTGCTGTAAATTGAGGGGGAAAAAAGTTTAAACTAAGAAGGAGTTTAACAATAATTTTCAGATAGAATAATTCTATTGCATGGAGCCTGAAGGAGTTAAATATTAGTATAGACCACATGCTCAAAGTCAATGTAAGAAATATCTCCTGATCTATTCCTTACCTGCAATCGTCAAAATACAGAAACCAACGCCACTGTATAATCAATCAGTAAGTACGCTTGAATAGATAGCAGATAGATGCTTTTTGCTAATCGATATTAAGGAGTTAAAATATTAGAGTTATCAACGTTAATTATAGAAATATATCAAACAAAACCGTCAACATGGGTTCCTTTGATTCTTAGGGATTCTGCCTGTCTATCTTTACATGAATGAGTCACATGTACAGGCTGCACTAATGAAGCTAGAAGGCATTTACTCTTTCTTTATGACTAGGAAAAAATATATATTCATTCATCCCAAAGTATCTTGGAGGGGTCAATTTACAAGGTAGATATATGATAAATCGGTCGTTCACTTTGTGTTCAGCAGCATGTCTCTATTTTTTGAATTCTGACTTTTCAGTGACCGTATTTAGGGAAAGATGAGAGGGCTTATTGAATAATCACTGCTCCTTCCATTTTTTTTTTCAAATCAATCTCCCCGAACCGATTTTAGTCACGTGATAATTTCTATTGTGTGTCTAACTAGAGGCGTTTCATTTTGATTCGAACCAGGAGATGGTGGCTGAGGATTGTGTCTTATGAGAACAAAAAGCTGTTTTGACTCGGAATATCGATGTTTATATGAGAAGCAATATTTCAAATTATCATATTCATTTATTGGTGCATGAAGAAAATTTGAAAAACAAACCAGCCAACTAGGATACCTGGTGTTGACCGAGGGTGGTGGAGATTGACGTATATCATCTCAGGACATCCAACAACATACAATAAACTTGATACACCCGTGAGCAAAACCCTGTTTGAGCCTGCACATACACATACACACGCACGCACACACACACAAACACACACACACACACACACACACACACATATATATATATATATATATATATATATATATTATCTCTTCAGCGTGGCTATAGACTTTCCATTATCCCATCAAGTACTGCGAGGCAGAATTTAAACCTTCACATCAGACCCAGAGGCCAATAATCTACCTCTGGGCCACGGAACTAGATGGTCAATAAAGCTGAATTTAAACGATATATCTATTTACACAGTAATTCCTTATCTACCAGCATGCTCTATCCCTATGAAAGAGCATTGCATAAGCTTACAGTATATATATATATATATATATATATATATATATATATATATATATATATATATATATATATATATATATATAATGATGCATAGAATGAAAAGAACATCTGTATGATGAATCATAGCTAAAAGGGGGTGGTATTTAATCAACACTGCGTGGGTGCTATTTTGATAAATCAGCTCTGTTCTTGAATCCCTGAATCAGATAGTAAACAACTGGTGATCGTAATAGAAACGGAAAATTCACACAAAGTACCATAACATCTTAGGTTGTGTAAAAAGTCTGACAGAAAAAAACACTTGAGAAAATTACATGAATTACATTAACAGATATTTGGAAATAAGTGACTGAAGAGACAGAAAAAATATTGAACATTTTTTCAAAGTGTTTAGCGTCTAAAGCTGATAAGCTTCTTAGTTCAAATATATATGACACAATAGTTTCTCTGAGAAAAAAAAAAGGCAGTAAAATCATCACATTCTGTCGGAGGTATATCACTCTAAATGTATCCTGACGAAAGAATGAATAATGTCAGGAATCTTTTGGCAAAAAGTGAATTTTTTTACAAATAAATTCTACTATGGTGTTGACATGCGTCTCAAAGAAATGAACCGGGCCGGTTTAAAATCAGAATCTAACAAGTACCTAGACTGGAGGTCATAATATCACAAATGTAAGGTGCCTTGCAATCTCCAGTGTGTTTTTTTGGGGTTTTTTTTTTTTGCTTTTTAAATTCTGATTTGAAAAGTGCCTTTCTTTCAAAGGTTGTAATTGAGCAGACCGTAGGTATGCGGATAGTTCTGTTAAGTCAGAATCACTGCCAATGCTTTTTTTTTGCTGACGGCCATTCTATGATGTATCACGTTTACCGTTCTTTGGTTCTTGGATGAGAGCCATAAAACTTTGTAGACTCGGCATATCGCATTTCAATAGAAACATCTTGATGGACGGTATGGTATCATGGGGATTCAGATTGTTGACGTCTGAATAGGTGGAACCTTACATAAATTTACGTCTTGGTTTTCTACATAATACACATACACACACACACACAAACGCATATATATATATTGACAAAGAGAGATAGAATGATATGGAGAAAAAATGAGAAATAGGGATACGATGGATATAGATATTTACCCATCTATGATGATTTAAGTCCCTGCGATGGAAAGGTTTCTTTGCTTTTAAAATTGACATTACAAATCCCTATTAAGGACGCTGATAACATTACCGAGACCCTCTTCCTGTGTTTATATGTTTGAGAGATACAGCCTGTATGAACCATTTGGGATTCGCTGATGACGTTTCAATGACGTCAGAAGCATCAGAAAATCACACTACATATTGATCGATCTAAATAGTCGTAGTGATAAGTAAGCTTGAAGAAGAACGGAGCAAAGACAAAAGTGATTTTCCATGATAAATTCCTGAGAAGGACCAGGATAGCGAGTGAGGTCGCTGACGAATACGTCAACGTGAGAGTTCGAAAAAGACAATGATAGTAAAATAAATCATTTTAATGAATAGAGAGAAATGGAGACCACCCCGGCTTGAATTGTGGAATATACTTTTCAAACAATACAGTTATGAGTCACGATGGTTAAAACACATTAATCAACAAAACAAATCAAGAGAAAAATGTAAAGGGCAATTCTAGGGTTAATTTCAAGGAAACGAAAAAGATAGAATATCACACAAATAATCGAGTAAAAAACATAATGAGGGGCTGGACACTTAGTGAGAGGAAATAACAACAGATGGAGCAAATATTAATCAATCGCTACTAATTGGGCGGTAAACACAGTAAAGAGGACCAAACTAACGCAATCACGGTCGTTTTGGAATATGTGTGTATGGATGGGTGCATATATATACGCAGGAACCCAGATGTACTGCTCTAACTGTTGGATATTTCCACTGGTTTAGTATGAATCCATTCTGAAGCAATGATTATTCTATTTTGACTAGCCAACACCTCTCGCAGGTGGCTTTGTGTCGTACTAAACTCAATTTACCAAACATCAAAAAACGTTACATGTTTTAGCTTTGCAAAAATATCAGCGCACGAATTGGACCAAACTGCCTTTGATCTCAGATCTGCAACTCAAATAATCTTGCATAAAGTCCCAAGTTGGAATTTATGCAATTGAAGATATCTTCACTCGAGCATGATTCCAAGCAAGGAAACCCGGAAGTGGCAAGCGGCGACAATTACTGTAATTGCGTAGACACGTATCTTCAAAGCCTGGCCAAGAAAAGCCGAGGTAAACACCTTTTCAAGTCAAAATACAGGATAATAACACGGAAAACACTATTAAACAGGCCTAGTTAATCCATCAATGGAATTTGTCACATGATCTACGTCTTTTGGCAGCATGCTGTATTCATCAATTCAAGGAAAAATAAAAAAGAGGTGATCAATGAATGAATTACATCTCTCGTCTTTTGCTGGGACGTGTTCACTAAAAAATCCTGATTTCTAAAAGACAAACGTGGATATCGCTGAGCACAATCTAGCAGATCAATTTGGCTCAAATTTACAATCCCCTACCCCGAAAAAAAAAGTCATTTTTAGGACAGATCGAACATTTTCTTCTCTGGGTATGAAAAGAGTTGATGGTTATTTTTCCAGCCTTAGCTTCATTTGTGCAGCTGGACGTAATGGTAGACAGCCAGACCAACTTATAAACTGAAGAAACCTATGTTGGCATTTCTGGCTGGATGTTTCTAATCTACAGACTACATCCCATGCCTATCCAAGGTATAGCAAAGTATCAATACAACAGAATTGATGTATTTAGAACCAATCAAAGCTAGGAATAAGTCATGGCTCGATGGCTGGATAGTCACCTATGGAGCTGAACTATAGAATTAGACCTCCAAACTGAAAACCATGTAATGTGTACATGAGAAAATCATGCTCAGAATCAGATGGAGATATCATAAGACAATGCAGTATATCAGAAAAAAACACAGGAGTCCGACACATCAAAGAAACCGCTAGAAAACACTAACGGCAATGGGCTGGACATGTTGCAATGATGTCAGACAACTGTTTGACATGATTCACTGAGTGGATCCCCAGAGATCATATGCAGAAGTTTGGCTGACAGAAAGTAAGATTGCGTGACGAGCTAGGAAGAAATCTGAAAGTACTCGCTCCATGGAGCCAATGATAGAGAAACCTGGCGGATCTTTTGGGAGGACTATGTCCAAAGATGGACGCCAACAGGCTGCTGCTGCTGATGATGATGATGAAAATGATGATGATGAAAATGATGATGATGAAAATGATGATGATGATGATGATAATTATATACACGTACATATACTCCTTATTATTTACTTTCAACCAACTTAACAGTACTACGAGATCGTCCATAAGTTGCATAAAAGTTCAAAGATTCCATTATTTACTAATTGTGTTGATTACAAAGTTTGAATTATGATATATAGTTTTGATTTTTTTTTCTAATCAAGAATGGAAAATATGTTGCCCTTCTCTCCCTTTGCAAAGTTTTGCTCTAATTTCCAGGCGCTTGGAAATCCGATGACCTCCTTGTTAAACCTATCTGACTGTCCTGGATTTTTCTCCCGTAGGGTATTTCTGAAAGAGTATGTATACACAAGCAGGCAAGAACTATAAAAGAGCTGAAAGACAATTTTCAATTTATGGCTATCGGCAGATTGACATCATCTGAAAGACATAATTTTCCATACCTTTTTAATTCTCTCTATCCATCTCATCGGCTCTGCCATCAAAGCTGTGATGGTATATGTATTAACCCCCCCCCCCCTGTCCATTGGTGCATCTTTTCTTCCGTCCGTCTGTCCGTCTTTCCTTCTGTCCGTCTGTCCACTCAAAATCTCCAAAGTTTCCAAATGGATTCCAATCATATTTTATGGCATGTTCAGGCATGGGCTACAAAAGAAGCAGTAAATACTAGAGCGGGTCGAGTTATGTCATTTTGATCGAGAGATATGGCTCTGTTTTTCTTGTTGTTGTTGTTTTGTTTTTTCTAAAACGATGAAGATGTAGATACTAGCTCATAGAAATCAAAATCGACATCTGGTATCTTTTATTTATAGGATACAACGTTAAAAATAAAGATCCAAGGAGAGATTGCAAAAGGTTATATTGAAAAACACTTTTATCCTTCAATATCATTGTGAGAATGCAGCTGAGGAGTTTTATTTACTTACTAGATATGACCGGTGGAAAAATTCACCTATACATCTAAAACAACAAAATATCCAGAAAATCCTCAACAGAAGGAGAAATCAAGCGGAAAATTACTCTCGGGTGGTAAGCTTTCGGTAGAGTCAGGACAGCCTTCAAGAACACAAAAAATCCATTTGTCCTGGAGAGCAATGCATCCTCCTGATAGTCACCTGTGGAGCTGAAACATGGAACCTAACCAAACGTTTGACCCTCATGCTGAGAATCATGCCAGGTGCTCAGCATAACCTGGAGAGACGTCTCCGTACATTAGAGAAAAATAAACAGGAGTCAGAGATAGAGAGACCATTGAAAAAAATGAAATCGAAATTGGTTAGTCATGTTGCCAGAATAACAGACCATTGCTGAACATCATGGCACATAACGTTGTTCTCCAGAGATCATATGTAAAACTGTGGCTGGCTGAAAATAAATTGGTTCGACGAACTACACAAGTTTAGGGAATACTGAATCTGTGTAGCCCTCTCATGACGACGGTCTTTGTTCAATGACAGACCCTAAACGGTTGATTATGATGAATGATGTTTTTATACGTACACAACTTTTGAAAGAAAAAAGTGATGGAAAATGTTTAATCAGAACATGTTCCGTACGATTTATCTCATCTGGAACTCACTTGTGCCAACTCTTAACGATGTTTCTTTTCATACATGTTGGTTAATTGTGAAAAACGTAGTTCCTAAAATGAAGAAGAACAACAAACCAAGTGATTCAACGTCAAAAGACCATTCCCCTCTTTAACGGTCATGGATTTTAAGATATTCCACAGTAGAAATACCTTATGAATAAAGAAACCACTATATGAATTATATCAACACACGACTTGTCGCAAGCTTATATCGTTTTAGAATAAATGCCATCGGGATCATAATCATCATCAGCAGCAACACCTGCCTTTTAACGCTCGTCACTGAAAGTTCCCGAAGAATCGTCAGATCTCTCTATTTCGGGCGTCACGGTACAAATATTTCCCAAACATGTCTAAATCGTCATCATCTTTATATTCTCAGCGTGGCTAAACAATGAGCTGCTGGTCTTCTGTACCTTGTTCGCTTTCCATAACAGCACCTAACGGTGACATTTACTCTCCTGGTTTCGTAGATTTCGTACATGATATCCACTGATGGTCCAACATTCTAGTAACAGAACCAGTCTACTGCATTTTGAGGTTTCTGATGTGTTTTTCAATATTTCTGACCCATATTTGTTCGCTATTTCAATGTGTTGCCTTGTAAATCCTCTATGCTGCGCGAAACCGATCTTCTGTTTAGTAGGTTGCATGAATTTCCAGTTTTATGTCCAATCTTGTGGTTAGGTAAGAAAGTCATTACTCCCTGGACTATACACACACACACACACACATATATATATATATATATATATGTATATATATATGTATATATATATATATATATATATATATATATATATATATATATATATATATATATATATATATATATATATATATATATATCGGATCCATAATGCTGTTTATTAAGATTCCATAATTCAGTCCTTCAAATCTGTTAATACTGTGAATAAATAAATGTTCATCCTTCATTAATTTCAGTTGAGGTTCTATTTCTTATCGACTATATTCTTTCAAGGAGAAGAGCCTCTTGTTTCAAATGTGAAGATCAATAAAACTAAAATCCATATTTTACGGATAAAAATCTATGTTCAACATGAAAAAAAAAACTCATTTTTTCAAGTTATAATCATAATAATTTACATAGATTTTTTTTTTCCCACAAGCGTTGGACTTTGGTCAAAATTTCTGAAATGCAATCTTTTAAGATGATCCATTGATCCCAACGATAAAGGAAAGACGAAACATTTTGATCTGAAATCTAAGCATAAAAATATATTGACGTGAATTCATTCTATGAAGAGGTGTTTGTAAGGTTTGGCACATTTTGGGTATTTGAAGCTTGAATATTGCAGGCGAAAACATACGCCAATCACATGGTTATTTCATAGCTTTACATCAAAAAAAAAAAAAAAAAAATATATATATATATATATATATATATATATATATATATATATATATATATATATAAAGAGTGAGAGAGAAAGAGATTGATTGATTTAAAATATGGGGGAGATATAAAGATAAAGAGTAGGGAGGTTGAAAGACATGGAGAAGGAGAGGGGTAGAGAGAGAGATGTGATCTGGTTGCTGGAAATATCTTGAACGCCTTGCAAGCGAGCGGAAACGAGAATGTGTAGTGAAGTAAATAGCAAAGTCAATCGGTGTAGGTCAGCATGTCTTTGTGAAGGTCCATTTGTTCTTTCCGTCCGTTGTAGGACCCGAAGACCACTCCCCGAAAATCTAAGATCTTTGCCAAGAAAGAAGATCAACCGGAATTAGCTTTGTTTATGTGGGAAAGTGGAGGACTTTTACGACGGAAAGTGCTTGAGAAGGAAGAGGAAGACAAAGAGGAGAGAAGGGGATAACGAAGGGGGGAAAAGAATTCACTGTAGAATGAAGAAGAACGGTAAAACGAGGATAATGGCTGAGCAAAGGGAAAGAGAGTCAGTAAGAAGAGAGAAAAGAATAGAATGAGACTACAAAAGAAAGTTGCGTGCAACAGAGATGATACAAGGTTATACAAAAGATAAAAGAGTGAGGGGGGGGCATAAATAATATATATATATATATATATATATTTATATATATATATATATATATATATATATATATATATATATATATATATATATATATATATATATCGAGAACAGAAAAATAGGAACCAGTTTGGTTAGTCGCACAAATCATCATGTGACCAACATCTTCAGGCAGGGTGGTGTGTCGCATGTGGGGAGTGATTACTCGAAATATCTGAATTTCAAATAACGAGTATGAATGATGCTGGGCTCATACTGAGTGGTCAGTTTTCGATAAACTTATAATGCAAACTGATCCCCTTACTACCAAAAAGAAAACACTCTGATTTTTTAAAAAATTCCGCCTCTCTGTTTCATCAGTGCAGTCTGCATCCATTTTAAATACATCCATCCATTTATATATACACACACACACACACACACACATATATATATATGTATATATATATATATATATATATATATATATATATATATATATATATATATATATATATATATACATATATTTATATATATATATATATATATATATATATATATATATATATATATATGTATCGAGCAGGATCAATTTGAAAACTATGGCATTTTTGTGGACAGTTTCTAATTGAGCGAGCTTTGGGGGAGGAAGGTGCCTGAAACGAAAAGTTACCCGGAGGAAATTTGTGATGGGGGATATGTAGATGCCGGGGAGTGAAAGAGGGATTTGGTCGCTAACATACAACTGGATGGCAATAGGAGAATAAACTTTGGTAAGAGAAGGGAAAAGAAAAGAATAAAGAGCCAGAAAAGACAGTAGTTTGAAGAGCCAGATAACACCTAATAACAGGAGGTTGTCGGTACATACAGTAGCATGAATCCATTTTGGAACCGTGATCGTGGACAAGTCCAGATAGTTGAGAGTTGATCTAATGAAAATTGATACTAAGTATTTTATTCCTCGCTCCTCCTGTCTATTGAGGAAGCTACTTCAAAGAAATATTCAAGATGTTTATCATAGTGGTGTTACCCGAAAAAGTAATCAAACCAAAGTATTCCCTGCTTTAAACCTACTTCGTGTACAGACGTTAGAATAATTCCATCCCAGTTTTCATAGTCTTTACATTATTTTCTCTCTTATCAATCTGATAAAGATGTTATATAGTATACATTTGGCTTACTATTCATCATACTATTCTTTTATTCCCATTGTTCTATTCTTTTTCCTCAATTTCCCATCCCTATTCACTAATTCCTCTATTTCAATTGACTTAATCACGTTTCTCAATTCCTATTCCTTTATTCACATCCACCTATTCCCATATCCCTATCCTACTTATCCATTCCTATTCCTCTATTTTCATAACTCTATTCCAATTCCTTTATTTCAATTCTTTTATTCTCATATTTCTCTCCCCATTCTTGCATTTAGTCGATAAGACCTTCTTCTGCTTCTAAGGGCGATTACAGTGAGCATTTTGATGATAATAGGATTTAACCAAATCTTAATTTGAATGTATCCTTTATTCATGATGTCTTTGAGAGAAAAAAGAATGAACATTCTCTGAATTTATTGGTCTAGTTGCAGAAATAAGACGATTCTTAAACCAAATTTTGCAAAAATTAGGATTTTTCATGCATTTTAGAAGATGATTTTTGAATATGTTTCTTCAAATGATAGTAAGAGGTATAGATTTAAGTTTGGGCGTCAGATATGATCATATCAAACCCTAAATATCTGAACATACCCAAAGTCGATTTTCAAGAAAAGGTGCAAGATTGGTTCCGGTGTAAGTTCTTACAAAATCAAACCTAGACTATTTGAACTCGTCCAAGAAAAAGTAAATAATCAACCTACCATGATATAAAAAGTGAGCAAAAATTACTTGATATGTTTTCAAAAGTTGATGTCGTTATACTTAGCCGCCTCCAAATTCGACAGACTTTCAGGCAATCTCTTTATTAACATAATTTGTAATTTTGTCGAAAATGTTTTTGATTTTTAAAATTTTTCGATGATTGGTCTTAGTTCTACAAATATGAAGCTGCATAAAGATGTTGAAATACCCTTTTTGGAAATATATCGGATATAGTTTGTACTTGCATTAGATGAAAGAAAAAATCATGAAGAAAGGATGTTTGGCAAAGAAAAAAAAAGAAAGAATGAGGCAATATTGCAAAAGAAGGAAGCAGAGAGAGATATAACGATTTTTCCGGAGGGAGCATCGATTGAAGTCAATGAATTTTTTTAGGGTTGGGGGCAAACTTCAGAGCAAGGACAGTAAGAGGAAGAGTGAATAAAAAGAGGGGGGTATCAAAGGAGAGATCTTTTTTTTATAACTGCCAACCAAAACTGTCACTTAATCTCTCCACACTGTTTCTCCAGTTTTCAAGTCAGTCCTTTTAGCTGTTTGTCTTGATGGATGATTGATATGTATGTATGTATGTATGTATGTATGTATGTATGTATGTATGTATGTATGTATGTATGTATGTGTCTTGTGTATGGACCAAACCAATGGAGCTAAAAGGCTGACTCTTTCACTCGACATTCACTCATTATGTCTGAAAAACGTGTTTTGGTTTTCTTTTCACGAAATTTCTTTTCAAAATAAGGTTTCGATGTCAGCTTCAATTTTCAAAGTGGGGTCATGATAAATCAAATCCCAAGTTTTGGTCCAGCAGCATTCACTCTTATTACCTTTCGTTTTGTTAAATCTCTATTCGGCCTTCTCCAGACGCCGCCATCCGATAAAAAGCGGGAGAAGTAATTTCTAAATTTTTACATTGATCATCAATTTTCTTCAATTTTTTAATTGATTACACCAAACACGACAGGCTGTCAAAAAACATGGTCATGTGACAGTTTCTATTGATTGACCAATAAGCCAGACCTGGTACTAAGAAACATCTGAGTTAATGAAAAAACGGCGATCAAAAAATCGCCTATAGGATAAAAAAATTCTCATGAACAAGAATGAGAGGAACCGGAAACGGCATTTTGCAGCTTTTCCCAACCTGGGTTTTGCAACAATTTTTCAAGAGTTACGCAAAGATTTCATAGGTACCAAGATTCTTGGTCATTTCAAGGTAATTTATATGATAGACAGCATTCTCCGGTACACATTTTCAACCAAAATGTCACCAATAATGTTGAATAACTTCCTTCAATTTTTAGTTGCTCCGGCTGCATCATGTTCACAAGTCGCACAAATCGAAGCAGTTGGCTGAAAATCCAAACATTTACTCCTTATCATATCAATAGAAAAAAAACAACAACACATTTTCACATTCAAGGGGTTTGATTTGCAATGCAAGTCCCTACAAAAGTAGTCACGAGTTTGTTTCCAGAAGGATCTGAGCTAGATCTTCTTCTGAAAAATAGCCTCTTATAGTCACCACTGACCAACAAAAGGCAAAAGGAATACTCAGTTCATTGATCACCCCTATTCCACTTTTTAATTGATCACCCTAAATGAATGCTGCGGAAAGATGTTAGTTGCGTGACAGTTTCTATTGAGTGACAATCCAGACCAGTTTTGATCATTTTCGGAGCACCAGAATACTATCGGCCGTCATTTTTTTCCCATTGTAAAAAAGTCACATTTCTTTGAGTTTTCATCTTCATAAGGATTTTCAGAGTGTTTTTATTTTTTTCATCTTAGTTCATGAAAACATAAGCAAAGCTTATCAATATTTCTTCTAGGAATATGGCTTTCATTTTGATACATTTTTTCCAACTATTCAATATCCTTTTGATTCGGTGGTACAGGAAAAAAAAGTCTCTTGAAATGTTCACAATATGTGCAGAAAAGGAACTTTTTGATATTACTTTTTTGGCGGGGTTGTTTTGCTGCCACCCTCTACAAATTTGAATTTAAATAAATTAGCGCTCTGGATTTTATTTCATCTGAGAAGGAACAGAAAAGAATGTTCTTTGCTATTTTTTCAGATAGAAAAAAGAGAGTTGGAAATGCAAAAGAGTTTTAGTGTTTTACTGAAAAGGGGAAGGTCGAATCCACTCGAATAGCAATGAATGAGGACAGGTTGCATAGCATAACTATGTGTTACTGCCACCAGCTAAGAAGGCACTTGAACATAGATATGTATTCGAAACTCTTGATCAAAACTGATAACATAGGTTTCTTTGGTTTTGAGTCGCTCTGGATAAAAACACATTTATTTTTTTCTAATTTTTCAATGTTTAATCTTCAGCAAAGATATTGGTCATATGATGAACACTGTCCGTCTGACTGGCTATGAATGCATCAATGTAGTAAAGGGCTGAGATGTTCAAAGTTCACTCCTTATTAAGTCTATAAAAATGTCTTGTCTTATTTTTTTATCCGATCAAGATTCTCCCCCAGAATAGGCTTTTTGTGAGGGGTTCAGTTTACAGTATAAGTTCGTCCTGAATTGATCTCTTACTTAAGTGCTGACAGCATTGAAAATTCAGACTTTTTTTTAATTAGTGATAACTGCCCAAACAAAAGTAACTTATTCGTTGGCCTGACTGGCTATTTATGTATTATCCATGCTGTCTGAACCGATAGAGTAGGAGCACTGAAATCTTCGACATTCATTCCTCATCATGCTTACAAAAAAAATTTCCATTTTAAATCCCCAAAGAGGTTTTAATTCAATTTACAATTCTTTCGAAAATCCATATATTTTAGGGATCACTGCCTTAAAATGCTAAGTAACCGATTCATTTATCACCTATTTTTCTTTTTTTCTATTGATCACCCCCAACACTAAATGTATCCATAATATATTGGCCATGTGTCAATTTCTGTTCATATAAACCCAAGTTCTAACAAATGAAATAAAATAATTTTAACAGATCTCGATGGATTTTTTGCTGCATGCCGTGTTTAGGATGACTAATTCTATTTTGTTAAGAAAAGTTTGATTAATGAATGAGGTACTCTTTTCATCTTTTGTTAAGTAGTGATCGGAGAAAGTCCGATTAAAAAAAACAAAAATGAACACAAAGTAAGAGATCATTTTAGCAGAAACTCCCATTGCAAGATGACCCTCACTTTGAAACTTTTTTCGTGTGTGCATGTGAAGGGTCTGAGAGAATAGAAAAAAAATCATCTTCAAAAAATCATTCCAGAACCATATCGAGGTGTGAATTTTCACCCTTTTAGCTCCATTGGTGTGGCAAGTGTATGTTATTCATAAGAAACAACTCAAAAACTGAAGAAACACATGATGGCATTTTTTTGTGACAGTCTCAGTTGAAAGTTTCTAATAGTTGTATCCCAATAAATCCTTTTTGATCCATAGTCCGTTTTTGAGCTCATTCAGCGATAAAGAATATAATTAATGACTTTAGAGATCCAGCCAATTGTCAGCAGTGCATGCGAACTATTTTGATAAATCGAATTGATTTTGGACGTGAATAAGATTTAAAAAAAAAAAATCAAAGGTTCGAAAAAATCATTTTCATTTCTGTCTCTCAATAAATTGTTTTAAGTCCTTAGTTTGTTCTGGTTTCGCAAATAATTGTTTTGTGCAGAAATGTCGATGGACTGATTTAAATGGAGCGGTTAGGTGGGGAATTGAAATATGGTTTATAAAAAGGAAGGGTAAAATTATTGGTCTCTGGGGAATTAGATTTAATAAAGAAAAATACTAGGGCTGCTTCAATTAGAATAGTTGGTTTCTCGAACAGATATGGCATAAAATCCGCCCCACACTCTCACAAATTGTGGTGTCCAGTACTGGGGGAAATAAACCAGAATTGGGTATAAACGAAAAGATGAAAATAAGATAAGAGGGGAAGAAATGGTGGAGTGATGATTTTTTTCCCAGAAAAGCAGGAGCTAATAGAACAACTAATAACGAGCAATAATAGTTTTGGATGATGTTGGGGGGGGGGGGGAATAAGGGATAAAGTGCACAAGATGGAAAAATGGATGGAAAGACAGAAAGAAAGAATAAACAACACTGGCTGTTTCAGGGTCAGATGCACTCTGACAGAAGCATATGAGTAAGAAAAAAAAAACTTCCGCTCTGGCCGTGGAAGAAGAAACGATGAAATTGTACCTACATATCTTTCTGAATTGATGGCATGAAGATCTAGATAGTTCAAGATAATATTTCAGGCAATTTGGATATTAAATGAATCTAATAAAATCAAATTTAGGGGTTTGACAACTAACGTCCATGGTCAGTCACTCTCTCTCTGTCTCTCTGTCTCTGTCTCTGTCTCTGTCTTTCTCTCTCTCTCTCTCTCTCTCTTTCACTCTGTTACACTCTGTCTTTCATTCTCTCAGTATTTCTCTCTGTCAGTCTCTATATCTGTCAGTCTCTCTCTCTCTCTCTCTCTCTCTCTCTCTCTCTCTCTCTCTTTCTTACTCTCTTTCACTTTTTTCTTTCGTCCTTTTGTCTTCTTTTTGTTTGTTGATGACGTCGGAATTGAAAATGTTTCCTTTTCTTTTCCTTTCTCTCTCTATCCATCATTCCAAGCCGTCAATTTAAATTGTCATTGTTGGTACTTGAAGAAAATAAAGGCATTATTCCGTAGGAGTTTGACAAAATGCAGAAAGGAGGAAAGCTAGAAAAAAAAGGAAGGAAATAATGTGGGAATAAAGGCAAATAAAGAAAAAGGAATAATGAATAGATACAACCCTTGCATTTGATGAGGCCAACGAATCTGCATGGATTCCTCAAAAAAAGAAATCATGCGAAGAATCACTCTAGGATGGCAAGACTTTAACAGAGTAAACTAGACCCTCAAAAACAAGTAGATCCTATTAGTCCTGATAAAGATGGAATACTACTAATGAACCCACCCTATAGTCACCTATCGAGCCGAAACAGGGAACATAAAAAGGAGACTGATTCTCAAAATGAGAAGTAGCAACATGCACGTGAAAGAATCGCCATCAACCTCACAAGACGGTACAGTATATCAGGGAGAAAACTAAAGTCAGCGACATCATAGAATCTATTAGAAAACTTGAATGTCAATAGGCTAGTCATGTTGCAAGAATGGCAGACAACCAATGGATATCACGACTCACAAAGTGGATCCCGAAGGATCACATGCACAACCGAGGCCAGTTGAATACAAGATTGAGATATGAATTAGACAAATTCAGGAAGTATTGGCTCCTCGATTCCCCCGATTCAGAGGTGTGGCGAATCCTGGGGAAGGCGAATGTCCAACGACGGACGATGAAAGAACGATGATGATGATGATGAAACAACGGCAAACATATATCTCAAATTTCCAGACCGAGAACCTCAGTGCTAGTGGAAAGGACAATAGAACATTTGGGAAGCAGGCAAGAAGAAATTCTCGCGAAAAACAGTAACTGCCAATTGTGCTTAAATCCACTCAAGAACCTGTCCCAAGATTAAATATTGAAATCTTCTTATCTCGCGGAAAGTTACTAAATATTTCAGGCTTATTCTTGTTTTCTAAGCAAATCAGGGAGTGTACCTGAAAATTCAATCAACGTACCTATATTTAAGTTATTACGAATAACAAAGAAATGTCGCTCACAACAATTGAAAGGAAAAGAAAAACAGGTCTGGTTGATCACTCAAAAGAAACAGTTAATTGGCTGACGTCTTTGACAGGATGTCAAGTTGGGGATGATCAATGAAAAAAATTGGAAAAGGGGATGATATACGAATCAGGAACATTTTTCATCTTTTGTTGGGTAATAATTACAAAAAAGTCTGAATTTCGAAACGAACATAAAAAAACACAATCTGTTCACAAGACATAATAAGGTGTAAATGTTTAAACCTCCTGTCCCCCAGCTCTTTGGCGTGACCTGTAGACGTGGTGCATGCGTACATAAATACATACATAGCTAACAAGACTAACAACGAAGAAATTCGTGGACAGAGTCGGTGACAGTTTTGGTTTACGATTTCTACTATATTTGACCATTATGAAATCACTAATGATTTTGATGGCATTTCAATCGATAAGTATTTCCTTGCTTTTAAAGGATGGAACCAAAATATATAATTCTCAAATTTACTTTTTCATAAGCGCAGTAGGTATGAGTCGCTCTAAGGTATATTTGAGTACGGAGAACTGTAATTCACCAAAAAAGGAATTGTTCACGCCAATCTTCAGTTGTTACAGTTGCATGTATTCCAACTTTAGTTGCCAACGTTCAAGTCATGTCAAAGGTCAAATTATGAATTCTGATTTTAAGGGTGGTAGGCGGAATATTTGAAATACTGGTGCATCATTTCCTTCCTAACGTTATCAAATGAATATTAACTTTTGTAAAACTCTATTCCCCTCGCTATATATATATATATATATATATATAAATATATATATATATATATATATATATATATATATATATATATATATATATATATATATATATATATATATATATATATATATATATGTATCATCACCTGTCTTCAATTGTCCGTGGTTGGACATAGACCTTCACTTGGATTCGCTACACCTCACCATCGTAGGCAATGCTGAGCCAGTATTTGTCGAATCTGTCTCTCCATTTTTATGATTCTGCCTACCTCTGTCGAGCATGTGCTCTATGGCCGATCCATGTTGTGATTCGTAATGTCCATCGCTTGTCTTTCATTCTTGCAACATGACCATCCCATTGCCATTTGAGTTTTTTAATAGATTCTAGGGTTTTTCGGACTCCTCTTTTCTCCCTGATTCATTTTGCTGTCTTCTGATCTTTCCACTTGAGGTTGAGCATTCTCTCATATGCACATTACATGCTTCTCAGTCTTCTTATCCGTATCTTTGTTAGCTTCATGTTTCAGCTCCATAGGAGACTATCGTATGAATACATTGGTTGTATAAAATTTTAGGAATACGTAAGATTAGTGGGATTTTCTTGAAGGTTGAGCATGCTCTGCCAAACGCTTGCCATCCTAGAGGTATTCGTCATTTGATTTTTGTTTCGATTGTGGGTTTCGATTTTTTTCTTTTTTTACAGGTAAATGTAATTGGCCGCTTTCTCCAACCAGAGTGGGTGAGAAATAGAATCTCAAGCCACTCAAGAACCTGCCTCTAAATTTGATCTTGAAATTCTCTAATCCAGCTTATTAACCTATGTGTGTGCGGGTTTGTGTTCGTATGCATGTGAGTAAATCCATGACAAAGCCTAAGTGTATCTATGAACAAATTCATTTTTTTAGTTATCTCATTCTATTCTTTTCCGATTCATTAGCAAACTGATTCCTGCGATGCTGCCATCGTCGGTGAACAACAAGAATTCGAGTCACGGTTATTTTTCCTGAGACTTATTAGCGTGAAGATGTTGTTGGGTTGATATATATTGCTTTTTTCACAATGGCTGAGCGAGAAAGGGTCAGAACACGGATAAAAAGGTTATTTGATCCGATGCATTCCGCAGATAAGGTTTTATCAATGTCACTCAAGATGGCTGGTGTGTACGTGAGTGCAAGCGTATGTGTATGTGCATATGTTCGTGCTTGCGTATGAGTGTGAGTGTGGGTAACTGGAATATTTTGTGTGCGTGTCATTTGGGATATCTTTCCTGCAGTTGTCTGCTATCCTTGCAAGGTCAACAGCCACTTGGATTTTATTTTTGTTATGGATTCTATGATATCTTTGTTATATATATATATATATATATATATATATATATATATATATATATATATATATATATATATATATATATGATATCTTTTATATATATATATATATATGTATATATATATATATATATATATATATATATATATGGATATATACACACACAAAAGGACTGATCAGTCATTCGAAATGCAGTGTTGGATGGGTTTATTTCATAAAGTGCTCTATACATTCAACTCCACCATATATATATATATATATATATATATATATACGTGTGTGTGTGTGTGTGTGTGTTTACGAATAGAAATTGCATTTTTTGACAACAATCATTAGACCAAGAATTAACGTGATGAAAATTTTGTGTGAAAGCAGCTGTTTGGGCCTTAGCATCATAGGCAGCTGTTTGGCCGCATGGTAAGAACATCAGTACGTTGAAGCAGCAACCCTTTCAGTGGCAGTTTCGATTCCAGTAGCAGCTGTATTTTCCCAATTGTTTATTCTGTCTAGGGCAAGCGATATATTAACCGTGTAACTACAGGAGATCATCTTAAATTAGTTCATAACATAAAGCAATTCATGATTCATTCTATCGGACAAAATATGTCCATTTCTTATATATGTATACGAGTGTGTGTGAGTATGTTTTTGTTGTTTCTTGTGTATGTGTGCGTGTGTGAGTATGCATGTTTGTATGTAAAGAGCGTAAAAAGTAGAAATACTTACATGAACTTTGCAAGATGTTTGCGCACGGTGAGAAACGTCCGAGTAACATGACTGATGATACAGGGTGAAGAAGATGAAATATAGACAGTCTAATAGATACAGTGGGAAAATGAGGGGGGGGAGAGGAGAAAAGAGAGAGGAGTAAGAGGACAGGTGGGAGAGAGAGAGAGAGTTGATCAATCATGTCCAGTTGTTATTAATCACGGCGTAAACGAATGAAAGATTGAAACGCGGGAATCGAATACGCTGACGACATGTCGGCTGCAACGTAGCATGTTAAGCACCAGTCACAGGAAGTGGTTTCCATCATGGACGTGCCTCTATGCCGAACATCCGTCCGTTGTAAATTGGTTGTCGGATAAGACAGAATCATAATGCTACTCACACATCACACACACACACGTGCACGCTCGCTTACATAAACACAAGCACGCACGAACATGCATAAACATGAATAGTAACGAAGACGCTCACAATGCACAACCAAAAACAATCGTCATAGGAAATCGTACAGTTGTTACATTATACCGCTTTTCATGCTCTCTTTTGAATTTGTCGTTTCTAGAAGTTATGGAGAGTCTCATAGAAACTGACAAAGTAAATGACACGTTTGCCCATAAATCTTGAAGCAAGTGAGAGAGAAAACAAACATATCTGTTCGGCTTCATTGAGTAACAAGCATAGTAAATTTCCATCCATATTTTTTTTCATTAGCTGGAGTATTATAAATCATTATTTTTTTCAGAATTTTTATGACTACTTTTGACCTTCATCTCAATTCATTAGTTGCCTTCACTTGCGACTTCTGCTCAGACCGATTACTCTTTGCATACATCATTGAATGGAAATAAAGAATGGGTTTTAGCTGGGATTATTTCCAATCAATGTTGTTTGCTAGCTGCCAGAGAGAAATCAGTCCGAGTCAGTGTTGCAATATTAGCAACAAATTAATCAAAATGAACATAAAAAAGTAGTTATAAAAGATGAAAATGACTAGGATAATAACCGTCTCAAAGACTGATTATTACCGTAGTGATCGGTTCTTGTGATTATTATATCAGTGCTCTCAGTCTAGGTTCAAAGAGTCGATCCCCCAGACTCCTAGATAGTAGGCCAGACTGCTAGACTGGGGTAGAATCTCAAGTTTGGGGTCTTGGGTTATTCTGTCGCTTCCGTTACAGTAATCGCGGGGACTGAGACATTTTTAGTCTACACAATCGGGTGTTCGCCTTAACGTTGAACCAACTTTATGTCACATTCTATCATCGAGGGGAGGCATTTTTTCCCTATCAGTTTTGAGGGTGGGTTCTACTTGCATATTGTAAAGTGTTACACACACGTACACGCACATATTATAAAATGTTACACACGTGCAAACACACACATACACATACCTGCACACAAACACACAAGCACACACACACACATATGTATATATATGAGTGTATATTGAGGAATAATTATGATATACGTTATATTATTCTCAAACTTTATTCCAATATCTCTGTATGATCTCCTGTTATAACACAGTGAATTTATCTTTCGGTCTCGACAACATGGATAGAATAAACGAAAATGGGTCCGTTGAAGAAATAGAAGCAGCAAGTTGAGAGGGTAGCCGTTTAAACATATTTTTGCACTCATCATTGTGCTCTATATATGTGTGTTTAGTTGGGTGATTGTGTGTGAGCATGTTTGTGTATGCGTGTGTGTGTGTGTGTGTATGTGTGTGTGTGTGTGTGTGTGTGTGTGTGTGTGTGTTTACGCTGTGTTTCATTCATTTAGACTTTTTGAAGTAAATTGGAAATTCAATACATACATCTGTAATCCTGACTTAGGATTCTAAGACGAGTCATATTTCCTGAAAATCAAAATTGCATTTCCACTATTCATGCTGTGTCAATCATTACCAGGGGTGAATGTTAACTAAATGGGGGAGGGGCTGAGAGATTTGTGGGATGTGACGTATCAATGGATCCAGCAACGGTCACACAGGTAACAAACTCAGTCAATAGCGTCTCATTGCCGACTGATTAACCTCCAAGGAGAGTGTCTGTTCTTGCTTACGCAATAAGGTTTCATCTGACCAGCTACCAAAAGAAGGAGCTGATTGAGATAAAGAAATTGATATATATGAATAGATTAGCAAAAAGACATTAACAGGCCAAATAGATAAAATGGGTAGATAGATAGATAAATAAATGGATATGAGCAGATTGGAATGCGCAGAAAGTTGATTAGGAATGGAGATAAATAGATACATATAAACAGACCAATCAATACATAGAAGGATAATAGGGATGAACTGACTGAGAGAGGGATACATAGATATAAAAAAGGCTCGATAGATAGATATGAACAGAGATATATAGATAGATATGAAAAATCTCTCTCCCTCTCTCTCCCTCCCCCTCTCTCTCTCTCTCTATATATATATATATATATATATATATATAGAGAGAGAGAGAGAGAGAGAGAGACGGAGAGAGGGGGAGAAAGAAAGGAAAAAGATGAACGGATTCAAAAAGTTGGTAAATAGAATTGAAAAGATCGATCGACATATGAACATGAATATACATATATATAGATAGACAGATGAAATTTCTCTCTTTCTCTCTCTCTCTATATATATATATACATATGTATATATATATATATATATATATATATATATATATATAGAGAGAGAGAGAGAGAGAGAGAGAGAGAGAGAGAGAAGAATACCACATCGAATGAACAATACAAATAAGGGAAAACAAATAAATCAATTGTACAAGGGAATGAAGAATGCGTGGTAAAATAAATAAAATGCGTGTCCAACTTATTTGATAATGCCGACACGAATGTAGGAAATAATTATGTAAATGTAAATAATTGACAACTACTCAACCATTGGCAATTTCAAGCATTTTTAATGTAGTATGTATATCTCCTACAAATTGAGTTATCACAAAGGTAATACATTTACATACTTAGACATTGGCATGTTTGCATCTGCCGTCATAATTCGTTAAGAATCACAAACACACACCGATGCATCATGGTTAATGTTGGTAACCGACTAAAACTGTCAAGATGGCTATATTCAGTTCTCAAGTTGGTCTGGTTGGCTATCAATGTATGTATCGGGCGTATAGGTAAGCCGAAGAGTTGGAAGGTTAAAACATCGAAATTTGCTTACTTGTGTAAGAAGCACCTTTTTTTGATTGTTCGTTTTCGTTCTTCAAAATCTATCCTTTAAATAGTGACGGTTTCAATTTATAAGGTAAGTTCATGCTACATTGATCCTTTTGTTGATGTGTACGTTTGACGCATTCACGTTGGTTTTATCCGGTGATCACTGTTCGACAAAAGGTGACCAGAATCATTTATTCCATGATCAGCACTTTTTTTTCCAATTAGTCGATTTCATTATCCCCAACTTATCATTCTGTCGGAATTTTTTCTAATCAATTGCCCCTCAGGACGTCGACCTGCCATAACACATTGGTTGCGTAACAGTGTCCATTGAATGACTTACCGAACCTTTATTGGCCTCTGTATTTTTTATCAGGAAAGATATTCTCTTGATTCTTTAAATTACAAAAAGTTTCAATTGTATACTTGTTTCGAAGGACAGTAAACAGGTGCCCGATATGTAGGGACCTATTATTTAAAGAAAGTATGAAGACAATGTTCTCCCTCAGTGTTCTATTTGAGGTTCTATATCTTACGTCGGAAAGATCATTGAGATATAAGGCTAATAGGTGCAGCTTGTTCCCCCAGAAAAATAAATCAGACTCCATTGGAATAATAATAATAATAATAATAATAATAATAATAATTATAATAATAATAATAATAATTATAATAATAATAATAATAATAATAATAATAATAATACAACAAAACTATAAACAATATTTATATCATTATATATTAACCACTGAACGTCAATGTAAATCACTTCTACATCGACCTTTAGCAGACACCAATGTCCATTAATCCACTCACCACAGGGATTTCGTTGAACCTTCTCTTGTTCTGTGATGTCTTGGTCCCAATAATTATTTAAAGCGCATGCTCTTGTGACAAAGTGAAAAAGAAATTCTATAAATACTTAGTTTAGTGAAAGAAAATCTCTCATCTCTACTTGGATTTCAAGATATGTCCTACCAAAAAATAAGTTGAAGGGCTCGAAGTATGTGGAATTAGACGTACAGCGGACAAACACCCCAAGTGGTTTCATCCGTTTCACGATTCCTGCTTACGGCACCTGGTATTCCCAATCAGTTACCCATCTTGGTGCTGACCAAGCTCAACTGTTCTTAACTATGGTGATTTTACAATAGGTGACGTATTCAATTTGATTACGCAAGTCGCAACGATCAAATTTGAGAATAGAACTGGAGAAAGTCTACTGCTACATCTGCCTAGGACAACAAATTCCATGAAATCCTCGAAAGATGAAGTAAAGCATAGAATCACTATAAGTTGCCAAGCTTTTGGTAGAGCAAGCTAAACTCTCAAAAAAAAAAAAAAAAGAAACTCTCACCAGTCCTATTGAAAAATATACAATACGAATGCTTCATCGTGATAGTCAATGATGGAGCTTAAACATAGTCCCTAATCAAATAACTTACCCTCAAACTGGAGAGATCATTCGTCAGCAAAGTATGTAAGAAAGAAAAGGGGAGTCTGAGTCATCAAAGAATTCATTAAAAAACCCAAATGGTAATGGGCCGGCCATGTTGCAAGACTGCCAATCAACTGCTAGATATCACAATGAGGATATCACATGCAAAATCGTAGCCGACAAAAAATGAGATGTTCTGTTGAACTGGATAATTTCGAAAAGTATTGTCTCTGCGACGCCCATGTTAGGGGGTGTGGCGTATCCTGGGGAAGGTAAATGCCCAATGACTCTAAAAGGTTTCTGGTGATTATGCTGAGATGATGATGATGATGATGATGATGATGATGATGATGATGATGATGATGATGATGATGATGATGAAATTCGAATCTGACAAGGTTAGAAATTAACTGTTAGAGGTTAGCTTCATCCAACTATGAGAAGATAAATGAGGAATATTGGCAACTCTAGGTGACCTTACTTTCTATGTTGGACTTGTTAAAATATATGGGACACTGGGACTCTATTCACCCGCCCGCCCAGTTCCTACCAGAACCTATTCTTCACGCCGGGATGTTAGCATTTGTAGCTGAGTGTTGTACAAGATGGCTTATTGATTTTAACGGAAAAATAAACACCATCAATACATCAGGGAAGTAGTGAAAGAATGGGGACGTCTGAGGAGAACGAAAGGGGATGGTAGGGGAAAAAAGGTGCGGCTCGTTAGAAAAAAGCGGGGGATTGGAGAAAGCAGTAATTAATGTTACAGGGGTGAGGTAACAAGATGACTGGTTGGGATTTATTTCAGAGCAAAAAATCGTGGGTGGTTGTAGAAATTGAAGGAGTGAGATGCCAGTGTAGTGTTTCTCTTTATGTGCCACGACCCCCCAGGACATGAGCAACCATGGCTCTCGAACTGATTCATGCCTGTATTAATATCAGCGACCCGCTCTCATCTACGCCTTCCGGTATATTCACTCTGTTATTCGTATGCTCAATAGATTCAAGTAGGTCATTCGCCTTGCTCTTTTTACTGCCTAAGCACTCGGTGAGTGTTTTAATCTCCAAGCCTTCCTCCCTTGTTATTCAACCGAAAAATGCCAACTATCTTTTCTTGTTCATATCGCAGTATCAACATCATCATCAACAACATTTTAGCATCCGTCTTCGGGCATACACCCTTCCACAAGATCAGCCAGCCTCTCACACGGATGTCACAGGGCCAATATTTTTTTGAACATGCCTAGTTCATCTTGCCATCTTATATCTCGCCAGTCACCGTTTTGGATATGATCTATTGTGATACATGTTGTGGGTAGTGACGTCTAGCGTTCGTCTGATATTTTTCAGCAGCATGATCAGCCCATTGCCATTTGAGTTATATACTGGCTTCTATGATATCTTAAACTCTTGTATTTTCCCTAATATGCTGTGTTGTCTTGTGATCTCTCTGTGAGAGGTTGAGCATGATTGTCTCATGTACATGTTGCGTACTTCTCATTTTGCTGGCCTGTCTCTGGGTAAGGATCCATGTTTCAGCTTCATAGATGATTATCCAGAGAATACATACCTTTCTTTTTAAGACAAGTAGGATTTTCTTGTTTATGAAGGTTGAGCTCACTCTACTGGAAGCTTGCCAAACTAGTTTGATTATTTGCTTGGTTCCTTTTTCTTTTGAGAATTTCATGGAGATCAGTTGTCATTGGCAGATGTAGTGGTCTAAGAAATAGTAAATGGTGCTGTGAACGCCGAAAAAAAATTGAATTCTATTCAAACTCCAACTGAGACAAGGATTGGTAATCATGTCCCCGGGAAAGGCATGGATACAACTCATCTCCTCTATCAGCTATGGGTAAATAGTGTATGGTGATATAAGGGACGCTACTTCGTTTGAGTCTATTCTCACACGAGGGACGGCTGTGGTTGTACCAAGCGGAAGAGTCCCTACCTGTTACTTGCTTATTCAACTAGATAAGGAAATAAATAAAGTTTAGGGAAAGTCGACATTTTGATAAGGACTAAACTAAAAGCACACGAAGGAAAAAGGCTCATTGTTATTTCATGAACAAGATGGGGAAAGTAAACTAATGAGGAATTTTTCCTAGCGTCAACAAAAACATGGTGATGATAATTCGTCTGGCTGAGTTGTCTGAGGTTGGAGTTGTTAAAGATACAACAGAGTATGATAAATAGGGAGAAGGTGCACACTGCATTCACTATTGATAGTGCAAAACCAAAACTGGACGTTATTTTTAAAAAACTATTTTCCATATCATATAATGTGGTAATGAACAAATGAGTTAGTTACTCTAGCCTTTTGTTGGACCTTGATCACTAAAAAAAAAGTACAAACCCTTAACAACAACAAAAAAGTGGCGTTTAACAAATTTTCAAAAAAAAAAAAAAGAGACTCCTGTTTTGGAAGAAACATTGAAAGTCAATTATCATATGTATTGGGGAGGGGAAAAAAAGGCAACAGTAGACTAAATAGTCCGTGATAGAAATGAAGGCCTGTTATGGAATCGAGCAGACATTGTGACCACATGAGTGGAGAGGGAAATTGAAAAACCTCCAAGAAACATGCCACTCAATAGGAACCGTCTCGTGACGGACGCTTCTTGCAACATGGTGTGTTGAGCGTGTCGGTAAAAAAGAGAAAAAATGGAAGAAAAATAAAAAAGGGATGATCGATTCATAAGTTTCTACTCTTACCCTTTGTTGCATCACTGGTTTATCTGTAGAAAATGTCTTTTGGCTGCATGGAAGGATGGGAGTGATCAATCAAATAATTGATAAGATTGGTGATCGACGGGTAAGTTTCTACCATCGTCATCTGTTGGATCACTGAAAATTAAAAAAAAAAACAAGCACGGACTGGGGACCTATCTAGCGTTCATTTACATTTTAATTTAGCGAGATATTAAAGAAATTTGAAATACTTGTGGAAGTCGAGTCCAGTCAGTCTGTAGAAACCTTCTATTGGCAGTATGCAAGGATGGGAGTGATCAATCAAATAATTGGTTGGAGGGATCTATGAATAAGTTACTCTCAATTCTTCTTTGGTGGTTATCACAAAGAACTTCTAAATGTTCGAAATGAACAAGTGTGCACAAACTAATGGATCGATTTAGCAAAAACTCGTATAGTAAATTTGCCCCCCTCCCATACACACTGGAAACCTTCAAGAAAATTCAAAATAACAAATAAAACTTTTTTCTCAACACAAATGGCCAGCCTTCCAGCCAGACCAGTTTGAAAACTGAAGAGATATGTTGATAGATTGGGTGACATATGATAGTTACTAATAGACAGGATCAGAGTGAGCTGTAGTAGACACTAAGAAAACAACAACAAAAAAAGCGACATTATTTTCCTAGATACTTTTTTTTATTTATCACACCCATCTGTCATTTTTTTCTCATCCGTGTTATCTTGTCTGTGTCTCTTAATTGTGTTTTCCCAGTTGGAGATGGTGCAAAAGAGGTGGGACACACGGTGGGATACGAGATGGGCTGCGGTGACGATGAACCGGTGCTGCGATTATTAAGGAGTTAAATTGTTCTTGCTAGCGTAGTAATCAGACAACGTTAACTGGTCTCTAACAGACCGGCATTTTTGGCAGCGTGTAAATCATCAAGTGTATTTCTATACACGATTCTCTCAATATCTACTAGACACAACTCAGTTCGTCCAACACATCTATCACTCACTTTTTCTCACTCTCTCTTTGTCCCTATCTTTCTGTCCATGTCTCCCGTCTACATCTGTATCTATCCTGCTCATACAGAGATCTCATCATCATCATCATCATTGTCATCGTCATCATCAGCATTTTTATGTGAAGGGGGGAAAGAGAGAGTGAGTGAGTGAGTGAGTAAGTGAGTGAGTAGGTGAATGTTGGTCGAAAAAACGAGTTAATAGCGAGAGAGATGCACGGACAAAACTTGTAAAATCACGCTAGAGTTCTTGGAAACAAGGGTCCTGACCCATTGCCGGGTCGCAAAGAACTGCCAGTGGGGTCGCAGGTTTACAATGATTAAAGAGTTAATAAAGGGTATGAGAGAAAAACATTGTTGACAATGAAATAATTAACATTTGAAATATATCTAATAATCTTGTTATTACCTTTGCCATCAATAATTTATTTGTTGAAGTAATTAAATCGTGACAGCAATGGTTGGCATCTTATTCCTCGCAAGATGAAGATTGTAGTACTAAACATTTCTTTGTTATAAACGTAGATAGGTAGTGAGGTTGATTCGTAAAATTGATTTTGGCTGCGATTGAAAAAAATACCCTGATTTACGCGACAGACACAGGTAATTAAAAATATATTCTGTTTGTTTCGAAAAGGTGTGTACAATGGAACGAATAACTTTTTACTGCATTGAAATTTGAAGTGAAATTTTATCTGTAGTAACAACTGGCGTGCTAAACTTGTTCCAAGATAACACGAAAAAATAGAGAAAATATAAAACTACTGTCCAAATTGGACTTACTAATTCTAGAAAAAAAACGAAACAAAAAAACTCTGAATTACCAACCTCAATCTAGTTTTGGTCTGAGAACGTTTAAACATTTTTCCAATATAAAATCAATGGTATTCCTTTACGTCATATCAGCTCCCATAGGGTTTTTAAAGACACCGTCTACTGTACAGTGAGAAAAACCTATACACACATTCCTCCTCTTCCACTAGCACGCATACAAATCAGATTTTCGTTCCTCACTTGTTTCTTCTCCAGAACCTTTTGGATCCATTCAATATGGTTTCTGACATCCTGGTTATTAATTTCGTGGTTTGGGATTCGAACAGAATTAATCATTCCGTCATATTTCGTTTGTTTATTGATTTAATCTTTATCATAATCCCGTTGTTTGTTCTTGGGATTTATTCATTTATCTTTCGATTCATTTATCTATCCATTTAATTTATATGCTTTTATTTATCGTATTTCATATCGATAATATTAAGGCATAAATTCTGTTGATAATTTCTCTGCAGGGATGAACTGCATAAATTAATATAAAAACAGGTCCGGTTAGTCACTCCATAGAAACCTTCACAGATCCTAGCCTTTTGATAGCATGACGTGATAGGGATGATAAGAGTTAGAAAAAAAAGTGGTAATGAATGAATGAGTTGGTTACTCTGGCCTTTTGTTGGACCGTGATCACTAAAAAAGTACAACCCCCCCCTAAAAAATAGGAACAAACGTGAATGCTGCCGAACATAACCTAATTGACCTATTGCAATCTCCCTAAAAGAAAAAAAAAACGAAAAAAAAAACAAGCAAAAGTTATCTCCTGGACACGATAACGAGTAAATGTTTTGATTTTCAGCACTTTGACTTCATTGGTTCATTCCGTGCACGTGATACATACATCCATACATACACATACACATTCATACATACATACATACATACATACATATATACACACATACGTACATACACACATACATACATATATACACACATACGTACTTACACACATAGATACATACATACTCACACTTACACACATACATACACACATGCATACATACATACATACATACATACATACATACATACATGTAAAATATATATATATGTGCATAGCCAGGCCAGCGATGCCGAATGAGAGGAGATTTTTTTCAATGTTTTGATTCTGGAAGGCAGTCTGAAGAAGAAAAAAAAATTCAAAAAGACATTCCAATGTGCAAAACATGGCGTTTAAAAAATGAAATAGACTTTAAAGGAAAAACTAAAACAACAAAAAAAAAATTTTTGAATATTGTCGACACAGGACTCACAATTTCTGGAAAAAAACTCTAAAAAAACAAAAACATACCTAAATTAGAAACTCTGAGCCAGAATAACTGGAAAACTAAAGAAACCCCATGTTTACAGTTCAAGTGACAGTTCTGATTGACAGTTTCTTGCAAACATCGTTCTGTTTCATTTATGCACTGCCTATAAACGTAACCTTCACATAAAGTGTTCTAATGTCAATGGCCTCACGAATGATGATATAACGTTTTCCACTGTTGCGACCGAGTGCGGCTAAATAGAGAGATATGAGTAGAGGAAAGTTGGGTTTCACTTGACTTCTGATTTGAAAGGGTATGCCTGCTTTTAAAATCAGCACAAAATAAGTGATAAATTGAGTCATTTACAATGATCTTTTTATCATGGCTGTTCCAGAACTGAGCAAAGACTGCTTGAATACCAAATTAAATTCATGTCCAGAAAGAAATTAACTCTTTTGCAATGGGATGAGAAAAGGGTTCTTAATCCCACTCCTTTTATACTGAAAGGCACCCCTATTTCAATTGATAGTTATCAAAGTTAGATGGGTAGGGTACAGGGAAAAATTAGGGAATATAGGAACGAGGAAAATCGTATTGGGCTGGTTTTCAAATTTGCGAGAGTCTGCAATCGAATCATCGTTTTATGTGTGCAAACTGGCCCTGGTTGTTGTAAAAAGAAAAAACACCTTGTTGCTTTCAGTGCCGGCAGAATTTGTCCCAATCTAAAAACCATCACTTCTTCATCGTCGCTAGTTTTGCCTCCTCTGAATTTAGGTTTTACTTTTTGAAAGGTTCGTTTTCATTGTTTTTCTGTTTTATTTTAGTTTTCCTTTCTTTTTTGTTTTACGACTGCTTTATACTTTTGTGAAGAAAAATTCAAAATATGACGACCATCAGGAGTAGTAGGGGGGGGAAAAGGAAATAGCAAGTAGTTTTCTTTGAGTTAATTGATTGTCAAACTACTATCATTATTAAATATTTTTTTTCAAAATGGTCATTTTTGTCTTTTTAACATACGGGAACTGGCCATTATATTTAGAAATTACACCTATTCCATTTCTGTCGTTCAATGTAACTGGTATCGAAGGGCGGGCCGTCCCATCAACCGACCGATAAGCATTTCATTGAGTGGACAAATCCCTCCAAAAACAAAGATCAAAACGAAAAATCAACATAAAACAAATCATATCTCAATCTGCATTAGATTTGGGGGTAGAAGGGAGAAACCTTTCATCTGTAAATCTTTTAACATTAATCTTTATCAAATAAAAAAAAAACGACATTTCATGTGAAAAAAATAGAGGATTTTGTTCCATCTATAAACCTTTCTTGTAATCGCCAGCTTTTCTCTGTGATTGGCCTCAATTCTCTATTTCAACCGTCTTCTTCCTCGGCTGGAAATAATTTCAGATTTTCTCTCTCTTCTAACTTACACCAACCCCAACATCCAAACACGACTAAGAGGCGCAAATGCATTTCGTGAGAAAACCGCACGCCTGTTCCCAATTTACAAAATATCGATCCGTTGATACAGAACGTGGCAAAAGAGGGAGAGAACGACAGAGAGACAGACCGATAGAACTAAAGACAGGGAGAGAAGTTGTCGCTGGCGTTAAAGCCAATCAGTTCCTCTCTCATGTACACCGACTGCTTTTATTGGCGAGTCCGTTATCCTCAGTTGAGCCTAACTAACCGACCTTAGTTGTTGTAAGCTTTCCCAGCCTCCGTCTATGCACGCTCATTTCCATTCCCTTACAGTGCTTGGAAGGATAGAACTTTAAAGTTCAAATAAGGCATCTGTGTGGACTTAACAAGATATTCAAGTAAAACCTCTGCAGTGTGTTGTTTATCCATCTGTTTATTTAATTACCAACACACACACACACACACACACACACACACACACATATATATATATATATATATATATATATATATTCAGGGTTGAGCACTCTTTAAGTGAGGTAACTCATCCATTGTAAGCTTATGTAATGCTCTTCCATAGGAATCGAGCACTCTGGTGGATGAGGGATTTCTGTGTAAATAAATATGTCACTCAAATCAAGCATTTTGACTGTCCAGTTCCGCAGTCCAATGGTAGGATATCAGCCTGCGGGTCCGAAGTGAAGGTTCCAATTTTGCCTCGCAATACTGGATGGGATTATAGGAAATCTATAGCCACAGTGAACAGACGTAATACATCGAATCCAGCAATATTATTGAGTAATCAATACTGAAATTGGTCATTACATCAAAGAAACAAATAGAGCAGATATAATCCTCGAATGAGCAAAAATCAGAATCAGGGGTGAGAACACTTATCCATGCCTTTACATTACCTGCGGCTCAATGGTTAGAGCAACTCTGCCACCAAGTGGGTGACTTATCAGATGCAGGTTCAATTCCTGAAAAAGCCGATTTTTTTTTCAAATGTTCATTCTATTTACGTAATCTAAGTCAAATGATGAATTAACTGTGCACTGACGGGAAGTCGCTTCAAGTATGGGTTTTAATACAATATGATAAAATCTCTTCCTCTTCTTCTTCTTCTTCTTCTTCTTCTTCTTCTTCTTCTTCTTCTTCTTCTTCTTCTTCTTCTTCTTCTTCTTCTTCATCTTCTTAGGATGATAATACATATAATGATGATGAAAATAATAACAATATATATGTATATATATATATAAATATATATATATATATATGAATATATATATATATGAATATATATATATATATGAATATATATATACATATATATATATAAATAATATATATATATATGAATATATATATGAATATATATATAAATATATATATATATATATATATGAATATATATATACATATATATATACAAATACATACATATATATATATATATATATATATATATATATATATATATATATACGAATATATATATACATATATATATATAAATACATATATATATTATTTATATGAATATATATGTATATGAATATATATATAGATAGTGCAGGATAAATGTTTATCTCATCATTAGGCAACATGCATATTGATGCGCCCACGTATGTAATTTGCATAATTGATTTTGCCCATTATTAACCAGATCCTTTAGAAAGAGCAGTTGTCTCAAAGCTACACCATACTCCAATAAAGCAGCACGTTCCGTATGACGTCATGCAATAGCCAACAAATACCCTTCTAGCTTCAAATCCAAATAGACACAAAATAAGATTGAAGCGGAGGAGAGAACGACACCATTTTCAATAGTCCTAATGATGACTGGAAGTTTCATTGAAAGATCTCTGTGTCTTTTGACGTTTCTTTTAATCACAGCCAGCGAAATAAGGAATTATATAGAGGCAGTTACATAAGATGTTTTAATGTTCAGCAAAGATTTTTCTCTGTCTTTTGAAGAGGAAGGGGGCTGCAGTCCTCCTACATGTATGGATATAGGAAAACAAACGCATACACTGGAACACACGCATACACACATGTATATATATATATATATATATATATATATACGTGTGTGTGTGGGTGTATGTGTGTGTGTGTGCGTGTGTGTGCATTGTTTTTATTCGTACTTATTGTTTGAAAATCCATTGTGATACATATTTTCAAAGAGGATCTCTTTGTGATTGGGATAATTTTCCCGACAATGTATAACTTAATGATTTGACGATTTCGAAAAAAGATTGAATTATTTTCAAATATTTTTCAATTCCCGATTATGCATTTCACTCTTGGCAATGTCGTCAGATTGGATTCCAATATTTAAAAAAAATCATTTAAATCCGATTTGACGACGCTGCTAGAAGCAAAATGTATATTCAGAAATAAAAATATATAGGAAAAATTTTAAATCGTCAAATCATTTTATATATATATACGTATATATATATATATATATATATATATATATATATATATATATATGCAATACATATGTATATATACGTATATATATATATATATATATATATATATATACATATATATATATATATATATACATATATACATATATATATATGTATATATACATATATACATATATATATGTATATATATATATATATATACATATATATATATATATATATATATATATATATATATATATGAATGAATGTTTTACAGCTTAAAGCATTGAATATATTAAAAAAAACTTTCCCCGAAATTTCATGCAATTCCAGTCACTTATTTCCAATGTCTGTTAATGTGATTTATGTAATTTTTAAGTGTTTAATCTTTGTTTATTTTTTATTTTTAATGTTTCGCGGAGAAGAAGATATTTTAGTACTATTTATAAATTTCTCTCCATAGGATCATCAGTTATTTTCCATGAAATCGTTCCAGGGATTTAAAACGAAATATTTACATCAACATTTTTCCCAAGCAGTGTTGATCAAACACCACCTTTCGTATGCTTTGATTTTTATATATAGGTTTATTCCCCCTTTTTAGGACCGTGTCATGATGAACGCAGTTT
Organism: Thysanoteuthis rhombus; assembly: GCA_963457665.1. Lineage (NCBI taxonomy): Eukaryota > Metazoa > Mollusca > Cephalopoda > Oegopsida > Thysanoteuthidae > Thysanoteuthis > Thysanoteuthis major. The sequence continues at coordinate 43,010,124 of OY735228.1, read as the reverse complement.
ATTGTTTTATATAGGGTTATATCGTAATATATTGTATAACGAAGTGATTTCGCCGTACATTTACTCACACACAGATTTACGTATAGATATGTATTAGCATAGCTTTGTATTTATGTATATGTATACGCGTGTCTGTAAGTAGATGTATATTTTGTTCAGGCTGAAATGTTGCTTTTATTGCAAAAATTCAAATACACATACAATTTTGTTTACTATAAAAAAAAAATGAATTTGACATTAGCTCCATTATCTAATACTATATCTACCGTTTTGTTCAACTATCTTCCGTTGTTTTTTAAGCAGATTTTCGAATTCATTTCGAGAATTCAGTAAAGATAGAAAAAAGTGATATCCCGAAGGTGAACAAGATGTCTCCCCTCTTTTGTCTAACAAGGAGCAGTACTTGTCAATTGCATGGTTCTCCAGAAGGAGCTATATCATAGCATCTTTTTCTAATCCAACGTTTAGATAATTTTCAAAGATGAAATTGTTGTATCCGTGTGCTTGATATATATGCAACGAACTTCCATGAAGTTCTCAAAATGAGACAAAATCAGTCGAAAAATAACTGTAGGTTAGTAAGCTTTTGGAAGAGCATTTCAACTTAAACAAAAAAAATACCATTAATCTTTAAAGAATGAGTGTACAATCACCACATCCTCTCAAGAGCCAACTATTGAGCTGACCCTAACCAAAATATCAACCTTCAAACTATGCAACATGCACAGGAAAGAATCAAACTGAACGTGTGATGGAGAGATTGCAAAAATCACAGAAAACAGAGAAAACAGAACATATGAAATCCATTGGATAACTAAAATGGCAATAGGCTGGGTATGTTGCAAGCGTGTCAGACAACCACTGGACATTACCACTCAGAACGCGAATCCCCAGAGATAACATGAGAAACAAGGAAATAAGATGCCTCTACGATTTAAACAAGTTCAGAAAGTATTAGTTCTGAATCGCCAAACCATCTGTTCGACCTGTAGGAAGGTTTATGTCCAACGACTGACGCTAGGAGCCTAATAATGATATCTCCATAATATAATCAAAACTAATGCATTTGAATATGACACTGACCTTGACATAATGAAGCTGAACGAGGATTGAAATATACTTTGCATATGGTTTCTTGAGTAATTAGGTACTCATCGAATGATCAACTTCTTGATATAATATTAAATTCACAGCATCTCTTTGCACACTAAATGTGGTATCGAAAATGCAACATTTTTCTCATGTGCACTGATTTCGTTTCCAGAGTTACAAAAGACGTTCACTAAACGAAGATCAATATGGCGCAATACTAAACGGGTACAACACAAGAATATCAACCCATTGCACCAGAACATTCTGTTAGACTAACTTAGTAGCCATCTCCATTATTGCCGCTATACGAATGATCGTTACTGAATGAAAGGTTGCACATATCAGTTTAAAAAGAATCCTACCCGTGATATCACAGGTTACATAAACTGCTAGTATGATATGAACGTTTAATTGTGCAATTATTAGAACTAGACTGTTTTTCTAAAAATCATGGTATAGATTTTTGGAGGTTTGCTTAGTACAAAAAAAAAAAAAAAGAAATGAAGAAATCATATGAGCGTTCAGCAACGTTTAATTTTTGCCTAGTCAGAAGTTGTATATATTTATTTTCTTCTATAGCTATTTTTATACTTTCAATGCCAAGACACCATTCTGTTTGATTTGTTAATTTTTGAGTTTCTATCTTGTTTTTCAACGATCTTTGTATTTTCCAAACAAAGGAGGAAAACAAGTGACTGGGATTTTTTTTTTTATGGAACGTTTTCAATCAAGATCTCTTTTCACGTGACTCGCAATAATAAACATTAAAAGGAGAGAAAAAAAACGAACTACTCAAGCCTCGACGGTATCAGCACAGCACAATACAATAGAAGAGGAGCCATTTTTTTTTCCTTCGTGTGCGCTCAATTCAGAGAACAAGTTCCCATTGTGATGGCGGCTGGCAATCACAAAGTGGTAAATATCGTTTTCTCAAAGGCAATTGCAGGCTTTGAAAACTACTCGACAACAAGGACGGGCTCGAAACAGTCGTGTTATTGATGCAGCATGTACATTTTCTCAGGTTCGAAGATGGCAGTGTTTGAAAACTGAACGACTTCCTAAGCAATCAGTCAGGATGGGAAGGTGTTTTACAGTTCTATTATGTAAGAACGCATTTCTGTCTTAATCTAGAGAATGAGTATCGCCTAGGAATACACAGCACTTTACATTTTCATCATCATAAATCCTGCCTGTTGAGGTACCGTTTGAAATGGTAGTTATCGAGAACGGAAACGACGGACTGAGATCGAATTCCGGCAAAGTTAGTTCATGTATTTTTCATTTTTTTTGTGTATTTTTTGTTTTGTCTTTTTTTATTAAAATTGATTCACTTATGACTACTTTGTATATTCATCTTGATATTATTAGCTCCTGTTTATCACAATTTTTTGCTCAAAACGAGCTAAATCATTATTTCCCCTGGCCACAAGGGCTCAAATCCAACCTTAAGCTTATCTTCTGTATTCCAATGAACGCTATTTTTACATTGCCAAGGGGTTATCTGCCATAGTGTCACGATGAGATGCAATTAAATAGATTGAAATAAAGGCAAAAAATTTTCAGAAAATCTGTCCATAAGTTTGTTAACGCTTACTTTACAGTCATTCGGTTTTGGTCCAAGTCAGGGAGTTTTTAATGTATTTTGCTATGGATTTTTTTGAATTCTCTACCATTTACCGCACCAGATTAACTCATTAATTACCAAACCGATACACAGTGGTTAAATTATCGGTTCAATTATAAAAAAAATACCGTGAAAAAAGGTACTTGATTAGCTGGAAGCGCAAGGCATGAAATCCCTTCTGGATTCAAGCGTGTTTTTCTTCTGCTGAAATAAAAAAACAATCATAAAAAAAATAACAGGATGTTCTTTGTCCATCGTACACACACACACACACACACACACACACACATACATATATATATATATATATATATATATATATATATATATACTTTCACATTGGCGAAAAAAAAATGACTGGCAACTCTCAAAATGCATTGAAACATGTCCAGGTGATGAGAAAAAATTTTGAGAAATAATACCTGCTTCTCTAACATTTTTTCAGTCTTATAATTGTAACTTTCACCAACAACAAAAGACTGACAAAATGTTTGTCTCTTATTTCTAATATCGTTATGTTTAAATAAAAGATTGCTACCTTGCTATACTCCCACATATATATACACACACACACATATATATATATATATATATATATATATATATATATATATATATATATAAATATATATGTATACTTTTCTTAGGTTGCAGTTGTTTGTTCCTATATAATAAATTCGATGTCCATGGGTGTGCACAAGATCTTCTCGTCAGTTTCAAAGTCTATATAATGTGTTCAGTAGCCATGGTCGTGTGAGTGATGTAAGGACTTCTAGGTAGTTTGAAAGTCGAAAGTCAGAAAGAGTGAGTTCATAATAACGTAACTTGTTAAGTGGGTGTCTCTTCAATTCAGTTGCGTTTGATAGTAGGATTACGTCGATATAAAGTACGTTTTGCCTCTCGCCTGTCAATGCGATTGGAGCGAGACTTTTCTCCCCCAAAGCTCCTCAATTAGTGTCAGCCAACTTCCACTGCGAATCAGAGAGCGTGAAGGCTTCTCTCCTGAAGGAGACACAGAATCAATGGTTACATCGCAACCAAAACTCATTCGTCAAGCTACGTAGAGGCCGCTAAGTGAATCCATATTCACTTAAACTGATTTGAACGCACCACACGTGTATGGATGCGTGTGTGTGTGAACGTGTGATCATGGCTTTTCACAAGCACACCCGTGCATACAAATATACAGCCTGTACTGATCCCACGTTAGCATTCACGCCGATTCGAAACGCCGGTTAGATTTTTTTTCCAAATGTTTTTTTTATTTTTGTCGATTTAGGTAGTATTTTTCCTATCAAGTGATTATAAATTAAAAATTGTCAACCTAGATCTCTTCCAGTTTTCAAGATGGTCTGTTTGACTATGTATATATGCATATATTCATGTCGTGCCAATAGAGCTGGAGGGCTGAAAGTATATATATTTACTCCTTATTGTGCACACGATACCTCTTTGGTTTCTTCAACAACCCAAACTATTTTGCTGTGTAAGTTTATCTCATATTGAGCCCTTAGTTTGAACTTGTTTTCTGGAATTAACCGCCGAAACAAAAGGCCAGAAAACTAACTAATTTATTGTATGCCACTTCTTCCAGGTTTTTTTTTGACCACTAACAATATGACATGCTTAAAAAAATAGGTTACTTATGCAACTGTTTCTATCGAATAACTAATAAGCTTAATCTATTATATGTAATGAAATAACAAAATATAATAGTATTCATGGGTAACAACCTGAATAAAAGGGCTTAAATATTGAATTATTCTGCTGTGATTCCTTTCAAGCTGCTTCCTCTGACAACGCACCCTCAGAATGAAATTAGGGATTCTGTATCATAATATAAGTCAGCATATAAAAGATGACTGTTTGTGTGTTCATGAGTTTTTAGAATGTGTAGCTCTCATGTTATTCCTAAATATATGGAAATATAGTATTTTTTCTTGTTAGGGATTTTAAAAGCTTCCAGCAATAAACTCCATCCATGCATATTCCTGCAAACATGTAGGTATATTTATACAACTAAAAGTACCCATATATATATATATATATATATATATATATATATATATATATATACATATATATATACGCATATATATTGAATCTCCATATAGAGCATATGTAAGTAGGTGTACATACAAAATTCAGTGTTTCGCAAGGAATCCGAGTTTCATGCCAGTGAAATCGTTGAACAGTCTTATGACTTCATTAGTAGAGATCGACAATATATGAAAAAGTTTTTAGTCTGGGTTTCAATTTGTAGTTAAAGATCATGTTAAATTGAACAGTAATTTGTGCCCAGCAACATTCACGCTTGGTTCTTCGAAATTTCAGGTCTTTATAAGTGCCCAACAAAAAAACGAGATTTATAATTTATCATTTGATGAGTATTGTTTCCAGTTTCTTCACATGGTTCAAAACACGGCCTGCTGCCAAAAGTCATCGGTTATGTGACGGTTTCTAATGAGTCATCAAAAAGATCTTTTAGTATTAGTAGTGTTTTAATCCTGTTAAGAGCCTTTTTGATAATGATAATGCTGGACCAGCAATAAGCTATGTACGTTTTCCTTTCTGTGAGGGATCTTTCTGGACACCTCAATTTGTTAAGTAAAATCAGGCTTGTCTTTCAATTTAATTGATGACAAGCACACCTGTTGTTCATTGATTGCATTCAGTCAAAATTTCATCCTATCTCTTGTTTATCTTGACAAACACTATTTAACGAGCTCATATATATATATATACATATACATATATATATATATATATATATATATATATATATATATATATATATATATATATATGTATGTATGTATGTATGTATGTATATATATATATATATATATGTATACATATATATATATATGTGTTCGTGTGTGTTTATATATACATATATATACATATGTATATATATATGTGTGTGTGTGTGTGTGTGTGTGTGTGTTTGTGTGTAATGAGGGTTAAATGATCCATGAAAAGAGTGTGCTCGAGATTGGGGATAAAGCATTTGTAAAAAAGTGTACTAAAAAAATTCAATGCTCTGCAAGGACTGAGTTTCATGCCAGTGACTTACGACTGCATTGGTATGAATCGACAATGAATATATTCATTTATTTATTTATTTATCCATCGGAAGTGGTGCTCTGTTATCACATTCACATCTATGTGACCCCAAATTGAAGGGGTCAGGTTGTTAGAATAAAGGTTGGCCAATTTGTCTGTGCCATGATCGAAATAAGCTGATCATTGTAACTCAGAATATATTGAAAGCCGAAAATACACGCCAATTGTCAGGGAAAAAACACAGACGAATAACAAGGAAACTGAGCCCAGTGAATGTTTCCAACTGCCACTTCAATTATACAGCTTCATAGACAGACATAGCTTGCAGGCACGATTTTTTCAGTTCATACGTGATAAAATCATCTACGCCTGTTCCAGACTACTTTGCAAAATCGAATATGGATATTGATCCTAAGTCATAACTTAACAGGTGATGCAGTTATATATATATATATATATATATATATATATATATATATATATATATATATATATATATATATATGTATGTATATATATATATATGTGTGTGTGTATGTGTATGTGTGCTTGTACCTGTTTTTGTGTATATATGTGTGTGCGTGTGTGTATGTGTTTCTAGATGTGTTTGTGTGTGAGAGAGAGAGAGAGAAGGGGGAAACAAAGAGGGAAATCAGAGTCTGAACTTTGTAAATGGATACTGAATATGTTATGAATAGAGAAATAAAATGTCATTGTTTCCCCTACAAAAAGAAATAGACTATAAGAAAACAATGAATACACCATACATCAAAAGTCGGGGAGAAATACGAGAATACAGCACGCTCATCTAAAAACAAGAACCATAAGTTCAACGATGTGTCAACCATCTGTCATTGTTGTAGTCGTGGCGACCGAGGTAGAGTTGGAGGAAGATGAGGACGAGTAAGTAGTCTTTCTTTAATTTAATTGATTATTATGCTAGTAAATGATTGCAGTATGAAATATTCTGCAATTATCAATTTGCAGGAAAATCTTTAGACCTCGTTTTTTTCGTTAATTCTTGCTGCGTTAGCCTCTTGCAGAATACTATAATGCAGACCTCAGATACTTAATAATGACATCATTGTCAGCTTGTGAAATAATCGATCAGAATTGATTTCCCCTTAATGAATTCACACATTTTAGTGACGATTACAATTTTTTCTGTGATTTAACCTCGGACCGACCGAAAAAGAACATTTAAACTTATAATTTCACTCTCTCTTCGTTTGCCTCTCTCTCCATCCAAAAGAAACCAGTCTGTTACAAAAAAAATCTTCCTCTATTTTGAACAGAAAGAGAAAAAAGTTAGGCAATGAAGACAGGCTTCCCCATTGAATTCCAAATGCAACATTTTGATTTTTTTTCTCAAAACTTTACCGTTGTTTCACAGATATTCCGCTGAAATATGGATCAAATAAAAGAAATGAATTACTGTATTCTACTTTGGAAGAAACAAAGATCTTTTAATGAAAGTTTATTCACATGTGACCAGTATCAAGAGTGGAACAAGAAATTGTCCGCTTACTTCAGAGAGAGACAGTGCATGTGTTCTTTAAGTGATAAATCTGATGGGTCCAACGGGCTAAAGGGCCACACTTAAGAAAATATTCATACGATTTTCATAATAAAGGTACATTTAGTTCAAATATTATCCACGAAAATACAATAGATTTCGTCAGGTGTTGTTTCCATCACTAACTTTACGGACATCACCTCGGGATAACAACAAGAATTTACAAGAGTACGTCGGCTTTTTAAGTACCTGCGTAAAAAGTGAGAGGGTTTTCAGTTTCAATCGCTGAGAGGAGCGAACCGTGATCCACTGAATTACACTATACGCAACCAACTGAAAATTGACTCTGGGTCAAAACCGTGAAATTTGACGTTACGTTGAACTCATAGATATTCTACCGTGAGTCGAACTTGTGAACACTCAACCAATGTAAAACACAGTATACTGCAGTGGTGGTTTACGACAAATTCAGTTAAAGCTGTTTTGTTAAAGGCTGTCCTTTCTTTGTTTTTGATTTTTGTAAAGAAAGTATAGATTCCATTGCTAATGTGTGTCTTGTCCAAAAGGTGACTATTTTTGTTTTTGTATCATAAACAAAACAGACAGACAATATTCAAACATTCGCCAATGGTCTGAACTATTGGAATATTTTCTCGATGCATTCAATCCAACGGATTGAACAACGAATAAAGGTTTGAGCAATGAATGGAGTAAAATAAGGTTTCACTAAAATTGCATAAAAAACCGTCACTTTCAAATCAATTAAATATGCATAAGTAGATATGCATGTATGCTTGATTAAAAATGACAATACTGTTTCATTTTTCAGTTACATTTCCATGTTTATGTACAAGAGATTATTTTTGGATTATTAAATATAAATATCGTCCAAAAATATGGAACCAAGTGCTTTCGGCTATGCTTCTATTCATTACCAAGATTGGACGCAAAGAGCAGATGTTGAATTCATTATTTGACATTTATGCATTATAAGTAAACAAGAAAAACTAACTAATATATTACCTGTCTGTAGTTCCTAATCAAGTATGTATCGATAAAAAATTGCTGCCTCAATAATCACCATGAGTGTATTATGTATATATGCACGTATATACGTATTATGTATATAAGTATGTATCTATGTGTATATGCACATCTTGGAACAGCAGCCCCCTTCCCCCATGTGATGGCGACAATCGGATATTGGAGAGACAGGTGACGTTAATGTAGTCCTGCTGTGCTTTTAAAGGTAATTTATATAGATGTGACTCGTACATTTATACCTTATTTCAGTGAATCGATCTGCAACACGTTACTAGGCTTGCGCCCCAAAAGTGTCGCCTCCATTTAAACACATTTCCCTAACGCTGTGTGTCAGTTGTCATATATACAGAGACATAATGCGATTTTATTTACTTATGCAAATATATCTCAGTAGATTGGTCGCTTGACAATAGGAAGGTCACGCGGACGTTCATATTTGAAACACATATTCTCATATTTGTTTATGTTGAGGGAACATTATGGATATGTGTAGGCATGAGTACGCATGAACAAGTGGCTATGTGTACACGTGTAGATATATTGGCTAGTATGCATGTTCCGAACGCTTATATATATATATATATATATATATATATATATATATATATATATATATGTATGTGTGTGTGGGTGTGTGCAGTATATTTATTGAATCTCTATATATATATCTCTGCTGATATATATATATATATATATATATATATATATATATATATATATATATATATATATGCATATGTGTGTGTGTGTGTATGGGTGTGCAGTATATTTATTGAATATCTATTGTAAATGTACCCTGTGGATGCATCATTTGGTCCAGAGAGCGTAAATAAAATGAACTAATTAAAAGATTGGCAGCTGCAAAAATCGAACCTGCACCCAATAGGAAGCCGCCTCAACGTGTCACTGCTCCTACCATTAAGTTGAACAGCCCTCTACAGGTTTCATGCTTTATTCCTGCCACATAGCACTTTCTGATAACAGAGTCCAAATTCCAAATAGAGTTTCGATTAATACAACGCATTTATGATTATTCAGTTGTATTATACATCCATTTTTAATAATACATATGCTGACAATTGATTGAGCCAAGATATATAATCTCTCAAGTAATATATATATATATATATATATATATATATATATATATATATATATATATATATATACGTATATATATATACAGATTGATTAAAAATTGGTAGAGGAGGAGTCTTTTTAATCAACTTTTTTTTTCTTTACTTACCATATGAACATATGTCTGAACATAATGAATTTAAATATGGCTCAAAGGTGAGTGATTACGTCTTTTCACCCATTCTCCCAGCCATCACATGGACCAGGAATTTTTTTCATGCGTCAGATACCATTAAACTTGACGTGTTATGGTGACGTCATATGCGGTATGACAAGCATAAGACATTCCTCATTAAGCCGGATGTATGTGTCAGTCGTTAAATATGCTTCAATAGCAAACACCATGTTTTCCTACGCGTATATATATATATGTATATATATATATATATATATATATTTGCTGGTGTGAAATATTTTTGATTTTTCTTTGCATGTTCCCGCACGTATAGAGTGGAGAATAGCGTCAGGTGTTTCCACGCTCTGATGACTATGTCAATAATTCGACACGTGGGGTAAGTTTCAGAAATGTGTGGAACTAGCTGAGCGGGCGCAGAGTTTAAGTGCATGAGTTTTATCGATATTTATTACACTTATTCAAGTATGTTACGAGGTATATTTGGAAGTATGAATTGCTACAAACTTTCCAGAAGACGAAAGCCGCACGCCTGCTTTGAAAATCAGTATTAAACATTCCCTCCATACTTACAATATCCATGCTCTGTCAATACTCTCCTCAATGCATAGCCACCGATAACCCTTTTTCCCTCGATGTTCAATGCAGTTAATCAATGAAATTATATTACAAACACCATTCATCATCATCATCATCATCATCATCATCATCATCATCAGTCTTTCAGGGTCCATCGTTGGATATACACCTTCCCCAGGATTTGCCACTCTTCCCTATCATGGGCGTCGCGGAGCCAGTACTTCCTGAACCTGTCTAGCTCGTCTCTCCATCTAATATTTTGCCGGCCTCAGTTGCGCATCTTGTCTCGGGGGATCCACTTCGTGAGTTGCGATGTCCATCGATTGTCTGCCATTCTTGCAACATGGCTAGCCTACCGCCATTTGAGATTTTTAATGGATTCCATGATGTCCCTAACTCTTGTTTTTTCTCGGATGTACTGTGCTGTCTTGTGGTCTCTCTATGTGAGGCCTAGCATTATTCTTTCATGTGAACGTTGCATGGTTCTCAATTTTCGGTTCTGTCTCTTGGTTAGGTTCCATGTTTCAGCTCCATAAGTGACTATTGGGAGGATGCAGTCTGTCAGTCTAGCTGGTTGGCTGGATGATGATCCTCAAACTGAGAACCATGCAATGTTCACATGAGATAATCATCCTCAATCTTACAAGGTGAGATCATAAGCTTAGTATATAAGGGAGAAGAACAGGAGTCAGAGATATAATAGAAACCATCAGGAAACCCAATGACAATGGTTTTGACATGTTGCAGGTATGCCAGACGACTGCAGAACCTCATGACTTACAATATGGATACCCATGCAAAATTGTAAACAGCTGGAAACAAGACTGCTTTTTTTCTTCTTTTTTTTGTTCTGTTCTTTAATCTCTCCTGAATAGGTTTCAACGATGGGGTTCAATTTGCACTCTGGATTCATGCTATATTTATCACATTAGTTTGCATTCACGATTTTTTTTTAATTCTAACTTTTCCTATGATCACAGCTCAACATGAGATGGAATGGCTAACTTTTTATTGATCACCATTTTCTCATTTTTTTTAATGATTAATCATCCCTAACAAAGTATGTTGGCAAAATAAATCGGCTGCGTGACACTTTCTCTTGAGTGAACAATGAGACCTGAAAAATCATGTTTTCAGTTGGGCCTGGCTGGCTGAGTACGTATCTACACATCACATGTACAGCCCACGCTATTGGAGCTAGAGGGCTGGAAATTTAACCATTCACTTCTTATTATGTTTAGAAAAAACATACTTTTGTTATTTTATCGAAATCCCCACCCTTAGATATCATTTCATGCTAAAATGGTCCCTAGATTGAGTTTGCTTGGTTTATTGAAAGTTCAAGCTAGATGACCGAGTAATGAAGTCATGCTAAAGTCAATAAGAAAGATAAAATTATATTTTCGTACTATATATATATATATATATATATATATATATATATATGTGTGTGTGTGTGTATTTCGAATCGTCACCTTTATAAATATTCTCTTGGATCACTTCACATCCTCAATATTAACACACGGATATATTTACATACATACTTACATACTTACATATATACACATATATATATATATATATATATATATATATATATATATATATATATATATATATATATATATATATATATATATATATATGTTGTTTAAGTAAGTTGGGATATTATCATTGAATAGCTCCGAATGCCTCAGCTGTCGGCAATCCAGTTTTCATTTGAAATTGAGTCACACGATTTCTTTGATAAAGTAAGTTAAATTCAACGGATATTGCTACCAATTTATCTCAATGACTCAGAGTTGTTTTGAAAGGTGTTAACTATGTTAAGCTTTCAATCTTTTTACTCTGTACGTGACACAAGTTTTGACAGTATTTTCCGCATGAAATTGCCAAAAGGTACTCCAACAGTTGGCTGTCTCTTTGGATTTGCGCTATGTCAAGTGATTCATGAGGCTGAATTTAATTTTCGTTTCAAACGATAAGGATCTTCATTGCCTGGAACTAACTTTGGTGTTAATAAGTGTTCAGTCTTAATTTGACTTGAATCTAACTGGTTTTCACAGGCAGCCGGCAAAAATTAGAGAAATGAAAAAATATTGATAGAGCTAATTAGTGACTCATTACCATCTTGTAACGAATGTATTTTGGTACTATACTGTGTTGGGGCGATCAATCAAAATTGGAAGAAGGGATCATCAACAAATGATGTACTAATCTTGCCTTTTCTGTAATTACTAAGAATGTTTTTATTTTCAGAAAACATCCATGCACATATTTAGGGATCATAATTCAGCATAAATTTACATGAAAAATTGATCCCCCAGCCACTAAAAATCTACTTTAGGAGTAATATCAAGGTAACAAAGGAAAAAACGATTTGTTTAAATATATTAACGAGTGAGTGTTTAAATTTCCAGCCCTCTGTCCCCATTGGTGAGGCTTCTCCGCGAGATTCATCTTAGTTTACCAGCTAGCCAGCCAGACCAGTTTGAAAACTGAGAAAGACTAACGTTTACCGTTTTGGTTGGCGGTTTGTAGTTGTATTAATTGTGCTACGTGCGCTTCACCAGTGTTTACATCACTCGTTTGATAAATGTGTTTCTTCTTACACACAGCAAACCAAATCTGAGGATTTGGGGTCAGTGGAAGGGGTGAGGCTTTCACTTGTTTTATTGTGCTTAGTTTAGAGATCAGCATCGCCACATGAAGCTCTCTACACGATCAGCGGCCGCTCACAGAACCAGGATGACGATAATACCTACATTAATTTCAGCTCTCTCAAAGAATTAATCTATGTTATCGTAAACCAGACGTCCGCTTTAACATCTTACAAACCTGATACATAACAACTGTGAATATCGTATCATAACCAATATTGTCAGTTCGATACAACATCTCTCAGCATTACAGAACAGTTTTTTTTTTTAAATAATATCTATTGATAGAAATCATTATTCAATCATTCATTCACTACAAGTGGATTTTTTTTCTGTATTCCTATGATCTTATTGAAACTTCAAGCCTTATTGTTTATTTCATGACGGATAGGAGTATGGTTATTCACTCAATAAAAGCCGTGACGTAACCAACGTCTATAGACAGCAAACCATGTGTGGATGGGGGTCAATTAAAAAAATCGATTAAGAGGTAATTAATGAATTGACTTTGAAGTGGCCATTTAAAAGATTTAAAACAGATACAAACAATGCAACGCAAATGTTACCAGACAATTCAAGGGAACATGTTTATTAATTTACCATGTTGATACATCGTTGGTAATTTTATTTGGGTGTTTCTTATCTTCTTCAATTTTGATTGATTGAAAATTTTGAGGAATTCTTTGATGGTTTGAAAATGTTTAAACTGCTGACCAAACAATGAATATTGCATAAAGCCAAACAGATGATAGTTTGTAGTTGGTAAGTAGGGCATAAGAAAAAAACTCATATTGAAGAAGTTCCTATTGTAGCTCCATGATAGCTTGTAGCGTCACAATAACAGCACAAGAACCGGTGTTTTTATTCAGGAAAAACAGTAGTCAATTCCAATTGCGTAAAAATGTTTTCTCTCTTCCAATTGGTATTTAAAAACGCGAATGCTCACTGTAGCGTAGTAATACATTCTGCAGGTTCCTGTAATCCATCGTGAATAATTCCATTCAGATACCACCAAGACGGACTTCACCATCAGTAGATTTTCTTTAGGTCGAGATGTTGAAATGGAGCCTGTTATTAGTCACGATTTCCTCCAATTTAGAGTCTCTTAGTACATCTATTTCACTCTGCAAGTGACTATCCTGATGGAAAATGGTTTTGTAATGTATCGATTAAGGAGAGGAAAGCAAGAGTTCAAACATTGAGTGGTGTTTGATTCAGCTCGTTTGGAACCAATTTGCCAGCAACGGATCTTTACCCTAATGAACCGTTAATGATTTACAGTAGTTTTCTGGTCTCTCAGACAGTAACAAAAGTGAGAACTTGAAAAGCACTCCTAAGATGTCTTGGGAAATTTTGCAAAAAAGCTTCTGAAAACTCCTGGATCAAAATAGTATGTTAGTTTTAAGTTGATGTATAAAAATCAATGGTAATACCCTACTTGGTATTGCAGAGTCTAGCAAAATATTCAATCTGGAATAAAAAAGAAAATAAGATTCGTGGAAGTTTCATTAGGACGAAGACTAGAAAAAATACCTGAGCTTTTCTATCTAGGT
>OY735228.1:42818220-42990720 GCA_963457665.1 Thysanoteuthis rhombus | reverse complement strand
CTTCTGATATTTCGAAAATCATTCTTCTTCAATCACAAACCATCAATCAATACTGTCACTGCAACAGTCAACATAAGCTCCTTTTCTCGTTGTTATGTCTGCTGGGCCGGGCCGGGCCGGGCCGGGCCGGGCTGGGCCAGGGTGAGCTGGGCCGGCCTGCTGGCCAAGTATGTATGTAATATCTATAGATGGACAATCCATATCCGACAGATCGAGATAACATTCGAGACAATTCATAAGGAACTGATTTCTCAGCACTTACTTGACTCAGTCGAGCGGCCTGAAATCGTGTAGGAAAATGAATATGTGAATAACTACTGTGTAGGAACGAAACTCACACTTAGAAGCAGTCATACATGCAGGTTCTGCTCTTACTGACTGTGCTAACAACACTCTCATGGAAAGGCAAGAGTTCTAAACTTACTTATATATATATATATATGTACGTATGCTTGTATGTATCATGCGTATAGACAACTGATGGAGCAAGAGGTTCTAAATATACACGGACATTCCTTATATCAAGAAAACGTTTTTCCTTTAATTCCTCTCTCTTGATGGGTGTTTAGGGGATGCAAGTAAGTTTACAAGTTGAATGCCGAAAATGTTAGCGGCCCCTGCTCTACACAAGGTGGGATAAGTAACTCATACATTAATCACCCCTTTTCCGAAATTTTTGATTGATCATCCCAATTCAACATGCTGTCAAAAGGCATAAGTCACGTAATGGTTTCTGTTGAATGACAAACCAGCCCTTGTCCCGTTTACCGGTTATAAAGACTTGTACTCTATATCTCCTCCTTCTTTCACATATATCTTTTTCTCCATTTCCACCTGACTCCGATCACTACTTCCACCCGGAAAAGTTCAATTCTGTAATTCCATAATTCTTTTTCCCTCTGGCTATACCTCCTTACTTGCTCGAGGAGACCCAACTGGCCATTCTTCCCTTCTCCCTTCGCTTGATCTATCTTTCAATCCTTCGCCATCGCAATATGCTACGAGGCCAAACATGACATTCGTCTTGGGCCATTATTCATACTGGGGCCATCAAATTCCAAGTGGATGATTTGCTTATTACTGTCGAAATTGATGAGATTGTATTTCGAATATTGCTTGTGTGTCATGGAAAGATGAAGTTGAGGCCATCTATTGCCCACTGTTGGTCATTCCTCGAGGCCTTCATCGAGAACCTTTGGCAGTTTGTCCAGTATATCGATGAGGCAACCTGCAATTAGACACCTTAATTTTCCAACGAGGGTGCTTCTACAGAAATCGATCTTCTCTTTAATTCTAAATGGTCAAAAGAAATCGTTTAGCGTTATCGTAAACCATTTACAGAGAGAGATTTGATTACATAAATAGGATCAAAAGGGTACACAACTCCATATATCGAACGATGATGTTGAACAATTACGTAGCATTGATTATATTAATACAAACGTGGCCCGTACGATAAAAAATGCCTAAGCCAATTGAAATAATAGCATGTGAACTATGAACAATCAGTATAAAGTCTCTATTTATAACTATTCAAACGCAACAGAATGTCGAGAAGCGGGTGTTATAGCGGTGAACGACTCTGGTGGGGTACTCAGTAGGAATTGTCAACTAACTTAGGCTTTCTGGCAGCATGTCATTTTGGGGTGATCAACAACAAATCAGTTACGTTTCTCGACAACATTTAGGCTGTGATCATCGAAAAAGTTTTAATCTATAAAGAAATGTGTGTGAATGCCGCTGTACACAAAGTAAAGGGTCAATCTAACATGAAATTACATATATGACTTTGTTTCAAAAGAAAATTTTATTATTGACATATTGAAGAGTGAAATGGTTAAAACCAATAAAAAAAAAACCCAGATCTATTTCACTTTCGAGAAAGATTACAGGGGAAATAAAAAATTATGGGTTGTCAAATTGACCAACAGTCACGTGACTGTAGTACTCAGAGGATATCAATCAGTATTACTTGAGAATAAAAAGGTTTCTCTATCACGCAGTAAATGGCGTTTAGATTGGCTAACTAAATTCTAGCGTGATACAAATGTTCATTTAGTATAGTATCGATTGTTATGGCTGCATAATCTTGATTGAATGTGCACTTCGGGAATATTGCAATGCATCACCAGAAGCATCACCATTAGCCTATCAACGTTATTCCTTGAACTAGGACCTGAACCAAGTTATGTGAAACCTCTCAGTTGTGGGCGTCGCGGAACCAATATTTTCTGAACTTGTCTAAATTGTCATGTCATCTCATTTTTGCCAACAACAGTTTTGCATTTGATACAATAGATATCCGTTGAGCTTTTGGGTCTTCTCCTTTTGGAAGCCCAGAGGATATTTTGAAATAGCCTTCGATACTCTCAGCCACGCTTCTTCACGACAGGAAGCTGACAAGGACCCATGATTTACCGATACATTGTGAATATAACTACAAGATGAGGATACTAGTCCGAGTGGGTCAGTTAGTAACGATCATGATTCCTCATTGCAGGAATCCTGAGAGACCGACGCCATATTTGAACCTCTTTAGACACTTTTATTCCCGTTGAGAATTCTATGTATGAACTATTCAAAACATCTGCAGATATCTTAGTATCTGTTTTATTTTGATAGGTCGTTTCAATATAACAGTATATTAGTTTCCCCATCAGATGATGAATGGCATTTTGATTTACTAATTAAATTCCGACGTGAAAAACTGTTTATTTAGTATAGTGTCATCAGAAATGACCAAAGAAAATTGATTTGAATCTTGCTCCTGGCATTATTGAACCACTAATATCATAAAACTCAAGTTGATAAATGGTTTTATTTTTTTAATGTTCTGTAGGTGTCCAAGATTACGTTCCTTTGTTTCCTTGTTTATATTCTATATTTTTTAACGATTCAAGCCAGGATAATTCGAGTAGATATCAAGTTCATGGAATTGTAATTAAATAGGTCCTTACTAGATGACTAGATATATTTGCTCTATCACAACTATCGTTCATCGTATATCGTTTCGTTAGGATGATATCTAGCTTGAGAATCGAGCTGGAAGATATACCATCAAAAATTCATTCTTGTGACTAGTCAACAACTTTTATTTTGAAATGAGAAAAGGAATCCGTTAAAACTCAGGGCCAAATGGCATATGTCTCGGAGCCAAACTTATATAGGCGTTGGATTTTTCTGATAACTATATTTTCCTCCTTGGCTGCATCATAATTTATCCCTTGGGCCTTCCATTTCCATTTTACATTAAAAATGAGAGGATTTTTCTTTAAAAGGAACCCAAACATAAATTATTTCCGAATAAAACCTACATATTATTGATAATCCTGGGTTGACATAGGGCTATTATGCCAATAAAAATCACTAGTTATTTAACAGTAACACATTTTCTTTATTTCATCTCACTGGGATACTTTTTAGCTGCATTTCATCTAGCATCAGTATTGTCAGCCAGCTATGAGCTTCAAATAAAAAGCGAAACACAAGCCTGAATTCGACGCTGTTGTCGACAATTATAAAATCAATAATCCATCGACATGAAAGCCTGGCTTGTTTTATGGTCATGTATTTATCTAATGTTATGTCAATGTGATGAAATCCATGACTAACCTTTTAATTATTCGAGCGTAAGACGCTGTGGTTAAGGACAATAGAAGTCAGAACAAAAAAGCAAATGGTTTCCACTTTAACTGATTTGATTATTAGAAACAATCAACCAAAAACTGTCAACATAAGTTTCCTCCGTTTTCACGTTGGTCTGGTTCGCAGGTTGGTTAGCCGTTTGTGTATGTATTTATCAAGCTTATAGGTCGAAACTATAAAGTTATAGTGCTCGAAATTTAAACATGTCATCAGTATTATGTTTCTTTGTTTTTCTTTACCAAAATTATCCCATCCCAAAATACTTACTTACAGTTTGAAACATAAGATATTGCCGAATAGATTCCTCGGTTTGAGTCGGCTTGCTTTATGGAAATCCAGATTTTTTTAGTTATCATTGCCCGACAAGAGACGAACGTAGAGATTAATTTTTTGTACATAAGATTTTTTTTTTCTAACTGATCAACCCCAATATAACATGCTGCCAAAAGACTTAGGTTGCACGACGGTTTCTAGACAGCGACTAACCAGGCTTGTTACATTTTTGGTTTGATATTCATGTGACAAAGCTTCTTCCTCCTACATTTCAGAGGGAGATACTAATTGTAATCACTTATAAGGCCAGGTTATTTCGATAACTATGATCGGTGGATAACATTGACCAAACGATATAAAAGTTAGGAAAATTTATATTCATTATCATAAAGTTACATTCATTGTTTTAGGTCCAACGTTATTCTATCCACTTCACTGTTATGAAAAATATTGAATTATTGGAAAAATATGAGTTTTTTTTCATTGATTTTAATACATTTATAAAAACGTGTTCATGATTGAAAAGCTTCGGTAACAATGAATTTTAAATAGCTCTCTATCCACAATTATGTGATGAACTGTTTCTGTTGCATCGTAGAATGACTCATTAGACCAGTTCACTTATCAGCATGGTACGCCCGACCAAATTTTTGTCTTTGTATAAATACGATGTAAGTGAATTAGTACGTACGTTCAATTGTTTAATCACTTCATGACTATCCGGCTTTTCCAGTTATAACATCAAAGTTATAACTGATTAGTACCTGTTGAATAGTTATAGGCTATTATAACATGAAAATAAATATTAAGTAACAGAATCACTGGATGTTTGGAACTAAAATGAAAAAAAAAAACAAGCTTGGCTACGTTATGGTCAAACTCTGTTGCGTCATTATAATCAATAAAGTTGAACAAAACAGACTTTGATTCAACTTTTTCTTTAGTATCCCTGTTATGAAACGTGTTGGTTGATCTTAGTTGGAAGATAGAATTCATCATCAGTTTTTGCGTGCGTGAATCTCATTCGTGCTATCATGACGTCACAGGTTTTGGTGTTGTCGTTTTAATGACGAACGAAAGTAAAAGTCAAAACTCAATAATAAGAGTTTGACGGAAATCTAATGTTCACAAAAAGAAAATAACGAGTACTTGCAAATGCGAGTTGAAACAATATAATTTCAATGCATCACTCTTTTTTCCCTTACTCCTTTTATCTATGCCTCAAATTCGAAGTTCTAAAGTGTAACGTCTGAGAGATTCATGATAAAAAGCTGACTCTTGGAGTTTGGCAAAAAAAAAAGAGCGTAACCGACTGAAAGAAATATTCAATACTGAGTCAAGTCTTGGGAAACGATCTTGAAATTGGAATGATTGAATAATCATTGCAAAAATACCTTATACAATATCTTCAGGCTCCTTAATTCCAATCCATACATAAGTAACTCCGTCATATTTATGAGTATGTGATTGCGAAGACAGTAAGGAAGAATTGATCCAAAAAGAATCGCAGTACCCCTATGTTTTGGCAAATAGCAACTGAAAATTACTTTCTTCACAGACTTTTAATAAACTTTACCCTTTTTGATAGACAATGATGGACCAACATATACATTGCAATCCTTGTTAGATAGGGGGTTTCTTACCACGAATCTAGATGTAAGCCATTTGGCAAATATCTAATTCACTTATAACACTCTGCAACTTTTGGGGATCCTTTTGTTCCTTAGTAATAAGGGTTATTTCATGAATGATTACGTCTGAGAAGTATAGAAAAAAACTTGTTCCTCTTAAAATTTGCTTTTGTGACTGGAACACTGATAATTTGTAATCAGAAAACAAAACTTACAACTACATAAAACGCAGCGTTGCACGATGCAATATATCCCAGGACAAATCAGTCTCACAAAAATGTCAAACGAACTTTTCAAATAATGCACTCCACAATAATAATTTTCTTGATACCTTTCACCCATCTTATCGAATCACCGGAAGCAAACTAGTGGACCACCCAACCATCCAGCTAAGTTTGCAACAGCTTTTGCTCTGTATATCCAATTCAAAAGTTTGGGATTACAATATTGATATTTATACCCCATCAGGAATCATCTCAAAACATTTTCTTTCATCGAAAGCGTGTTTTTTGAATTTCTATGGTCATTTAAACCAGAAATACCCAAATTTTGTGTGGATCAATAAAACACAGTACATCTTCTATAAGATAAATGATACTAATCGCTGTGAGAAATTACGACATAAACAAGTCGATATTCAGAATAAAGTCCTTATCTTCATTGTTTTTTTTAATAATATTCTGATCGATGTGTTTGATAAGTTCGATATTTCGTTGTTGTTCGAATCTACTGACCTTGTGTCATGAAAAGTAAAGATTAGTACGTGGCTGAAAACCACGTTAAGAATACTACTCTGAATAAATCTTGCAGAAATGAAATTGGTTCAATCAAAACACTTTTCGACATCTTTCCACCCATTTTTTTTTTTCAAGGTATGTTCTTTATACAGGGTTACCATTCTTGATGTGATTTTTGCAATTTTGTGGCTCAAGATGTCTCTTTTGAATGAAAAATCTACAAAGAAATCTCAATTGGCAACACTGGAATTTAAAACATGAACTTTTTAGAAAAAACTCAATATTGTGAACACTAAACTCGCAACACACAAAAAAAAAATCATCAACATTTGCAGCCATGATTACAAATCACTCACAGAAATTGTAATCAATGAGTAGGGAGAAAATATGATTTTGAAAAGTTTTTCTCCCACGTGTTTGTTGTTATTAGATAGGTAATCTAAAATTAAGATGATTTATGCTTGAATTTGTTGTTACTGGGAATAAATGATGTATTTGTTTTGCGAGAGGGTGCCCCTTTTCGTTCCTTGTAACAAAAAGCAAAGTGAGCGTGATTTAAAAACAAGAACCATAGGTTCAATGTTGCATCCACCATTCTTGGTGGTAGCAGGAGGAGAAGAAGGAGGAAGAGAAAGTAGTTTGTTGCTGGGCCAATTAAATCTCATACTTGTAAAACATTGTATTATTTCTATTATCTAGCGTCATTTGGACCGAAAGACGAGGAATCGTCTAAAAGAGATGTGTGAATACATCTGAGAGGAAAATATACAGCGTTTTATCCTGACTGATTGAAGAATTTAGCTTTTGACTTAAGGTTATTAATTGATCATGGCAATTTTTATTTTGTGATAGACGATAAGATAAAGTGATGAAAGGCCTTTAAGATCAATACATAGACGAGAATGGACTTGAGTAGAGTTTCCCCACATTCACTTCGATTCTCGTTGATCCTTGTTTCACAAAGTATTCCATTACGACCCCATAACATAACTGATACAATACTAAAATTGTTGACAAGACCAAGTTTGTTCCTTTATTCTGCCAACCTTGCTATCTCTGTGTCTACTTAGATCAAAAAGATTCTACCTTCAAATTGTTAAAGGTTGGGGAGGTTTTGATGGCGTCAGGCTCTATCTATGAAGCTATCCAAACAGGGAAATATGTGAGCCAATGTTTTAATGCATAAAACAAAGGACAGTTTTCTGTACCGGGTTTACAGACTGGTTGGCTACTTGGTAGGAGGGTCAGCATTCATTTTCTGCTTGACATTCCTGTTATTCTCAGACAGTCACAAAACTTCGAAGTGTTGTTAGACGGGATTTGAGAGTTTTTGTCATGAGTGGTATTTTAGACAAGCGTAGCCTGCTTCGTGACCATAATACATCCCCAGTCAATGTCAAAGTAGAGACGTATTGTCGCTTGCCTTCTGACGAGTTTCTTTTCTAGTTTTCTCTCTTTGTGACTCTCAATGTTTTGCAGAACTAGTTGTCATGTCTCAATGAAACAATATGACTGCATTGCATGTTGAAAGTGCTCGTGTATCTTTGTATATATGTCCGCTTGAAAGTTTTGCTATGATTGTCAAATACCAATGAAAGTTTCATATATATATATATATATATATATATATATATATATATATATATATATATATATATATATATATATACACATATGTATATATATATATATATGTATATATGTATATATATATATATATATGTATATATATGTGTGTGTGTGTGTGTGTAAATACATATGTGTGTGTATACAAATATTTGTACGTATGTCTGTATTCAAACATATCATCTAAAAAAACTTTTTTGTTGTGTACAAACCTTTTATTGATGACGTATAATTTTTGAGTAAGATATTCTAATGTTGGTAGTTCTCGATCTTTTGGCCATTGTTGGTTATTAACGAGAAAAAGGAATAATTATATTTAAAGACAAATTAAAGATCCGGAAGAATCATCTTTGAACAATTAAAAAAAAATGTTGATCTTGCTCATACAGGGATGTAAACAAATGAGGAAAGATGAAAAACTGAATTAGTTATTTTTCATAAGGGTTGTTGGATGGAAGATTGCAACCTCATACTCTCTCTCTCTCTCTCTCTCTCTCCGTGTATCTATCTCTCTCTCTCTCTCTCTCTCTCTCTCTATATATATATATATATATATATATATATATATATATATATATGTATATATATATATATATACATATATAAATATATATATGTATATGTATATATATTTTTTCTTCTGTTTTTAAATACCCAAAACTTTTACTGTTAAACAAATGATGATCCCAACGAAATACAATTCACACATAGCAAAATGATAACAAAAAAAGGAAAAATATGAAGAAAAATTTGAAAATTACGTAAATTTCATTGGCAGATATTTGGAAATAAGTGACTGAAGTGACAGGAAAAAATCTATTGAAGTTTTCCAGTCTTTACGGTTCGAGGCTGTAGAGCTTTATAGGCTATATATATATATATATATATATATGTGTGTGTGTGTTTGTGTGTATGTGTGTGTGTGTGTGTGTGCATGTGTGTCTATAGGACTGTCAAATATCTATAATCATTCCATATATAAATGACTGAAAAACAATTGTCTATTCTATATATATATATATATATATATATATATATATATATATATATATATATATATATATATATTGTGCTTTATCAAATACAAATTTATTTGAAACGATCTCTCGTCATTACATGGTCAATGTATTACTTACCCTAGACAACGTAAATAGAATAAATAGTTGAAGAAAATGGACCTGCTACAGGAATCGAATCCACCACCGATAGATTAACTGCTTCAATGTAATGATGCTCTCACTATCGAGTTGGATATCATATATCCATTCGTTGACACACACACACACACACACACACACACACACACACACACACACATACACACACACATGCACCCACACACACATCTATACACATGTGTGTATGTGTGTGTGTGTGTAAGAAGTGTATATGTACGATGATTCAAATATATACATATGTATATACATTCATATGATAGATATAATGCATTCCATTCTATTGTAGCTGACACTATTCACGTTCGCCCTGCACGATTGCCGCTGAGGAAGACACGAAGCCACCTCAACCAACGCAGTGTCATTCCATAGAATACCTTGACAAATTATATCGTCACTGACATACTACGATTTGAAAAAAATCACTCATGAATTTGAAATTCAATATACAGGAATATCATTATCCTTCTTAGCTCTAAGCTATCGACCTCAGTCAACCTCAACGAGCTTGCAACGAATCCATCAGAAATCTCGAATTCTGTACAGGGGTTACATCATGCATAGATTGTCATACATGGAACTAGCTTAAACTTACCATTTCGTATTGACAGCGTAGATTATTTCAATCATATTCTGTTGCTGCAGCGATAGTTTAGTGCTTGTAGAATCCTGTTTTGGGCATAACTCTCGTAATTACGGTGGTGCGACTGCAACTGTGATGATAAAAAGTGTGTTGCTATCGTTTAACCCGTGACTGACCCCAAACCTTTCCCTGTTAACTTTAAACCTAAACACTAATACTATCAGTAGACCTGAACACTAATCCTGAACCCAAACTTAACTCATATACTCCGCACTTAAATTCAATATAAAATGACATAGTCCATTAACTTGTTTGGAATTTTTCCTATAATGGACCCACATTCTTTGTAATTGAATGTATTGAAACGTATGTGTGTTTCAATGTTCAAAACAAAGTTTAAAATTGTCAAAGTAGTTCAAGCCAGTTCAGTGTATAAGATATAAATGTTGACTTTGATTATGCTGGTTCAATGTATACTTACCAGAGTATGGCAAATGACTTGGTTAGAAAAGTCAATAGTTTTGATCGAACTGACAATACCAGCAATGTCTTAAAAGGCTTATAATGCCCAAGATATATAGGTATAAACCTACCTGTCAATTTCAAGACAGATGAGGGGAGTAAATGTTTTTGTTTTTATATCCTGTAAATCGACTGCCACGGACCCACTCGAAAACTGATGAAACCTGCGTTAATTTAGTTTTGATTGATTGTTCCTAACATCGATAGAAATGGCCTGGTTGATCATTCACGAGGAATCATCGAACAATCAACATGTTTTGGTTGCACGTACTGTTGGGGATGATCAGTAAAAAAAAAATAAAAGGGAGTAATCAACGGATAAATTACTCCTCTAGCCATTTGTTAGACGGTGATCTCTTTGAAAAAAGTCTGAATTTTCCAGTTTAGAAAGAATTGGCTCCAAGACGCCCATAACCGGAGCCGTTTGGTGAATTTTGGGGAAGATATATGTCCAAAAACAGACACTAAAAAGCTGATTGTAATGTTGAATATGATGAAAAGTTGGAAGATTCTGACTCACACTTGTATGCGAACCTCAGCCCCATTGGTAAATACCTTTGGTACAACAACAATGCTTTTAAAGTTGCCTTGGCTACTTATTGCTTGAACAATCGGTCGGTTAAATTACGTCGTTTATAAGCCCCAAAACAATCTGAAGGTGGGCAAATGGTTTCAACAAGAATTCACAGGAATAAATATCTATCAGCTTTTAAACCCATATTTTCCCTTTTTGTTCAGCAAAGAAAAGATTCAACAAAATATTCAATGTCAATAAAAGATGGATTTACTTCAAGAATTGACATCAAACAAAGTCATAGCAACAGCCAATACACCTTTCAATGAACTGCAGGTCTGTTTGGTCACTAAATAGAAACTGCCGTGCATTCAACGTCTTTTGGCAGCATATCAGGTCAGGGGTGATGAATTAAAAAATGGAAAAACATGTGATCAATGAGTAGATTTACAATCGATGGGCAGTGATCACTATACAAGTCCACAATCTCAAGAAAAAAAAAAGAACAAATGTGAATGCTTCCGGACACAAATTAAGGGTCCAATTTAACCCATGTATCCATAACATTGAAAACTGAACCCTGCATTAAAGACCATATCTAGAACAGAAATAAGACAAAAAAAAGAATGATGCCGTTGGTTTGTTTTTAGCTCAAATTCCCAGCCCTTGAGCTCTATGATATCGACAATAAGATAGATAGATAGCCAGACTCACTTAAACCAGAAGAAACAACTGCTGTCTGATGGTTTTTGTCACAGTTTTGGCTGACGGTTTTTAGCTGTGGAAAATTACCATCTTTGCTCGATCGAATCAGAATGCAATACTTTATGACAAATATCAGGAAAATGGACAAGCATTTATTGCGTAACGCTACAATGGACAATCCACCCGTTTGCCTGATGCTCTGGGACTGAATTTTTATCATTAATCGAGAAATCGACGGGTAATATTTCTGCATGGCAACGCCCATTCTTAGGTGGTAAATACGACAAAGTACACAGTTACGGAAATGACAGGGGTTTCTTCCATTTGTGATATTTTCAATAGAAACACCAATGAGTAATGTGGTATATATTACAATACTGTAACATATCCAGTACTGCTTAAAAGTATCTGAACAGGCAGACACTCTCTATCTTTTCTCACTTATTATTGCATTCTTCCTATCTATGTATCAGTTTTGATTAAGGCTAATCCATTAATTCGGCAACTCTTCCAAATAACAATCTTAGCTAGCTTCCTTTTTTTCCTTTTTTTGAATCTTTTGAACAAGAAAACACCCGTAAATGAATACCTTGTTATGTGAATTACAATGATTTCGTGCCAGCCCCTGTTTTGGAACAAAGCCATATATGCAAAAGATTAGTTCGTCATTATACTTTTGCGTGGAGCTATATATAAAGATATGTGTGTGTGCATGTGTGTGATGAAATGAAGATTTGTTACCACGTTATGATTCGCCTGAACAAGCTTAACAGAGTAGAAAAAGAAACGTGTTTGTGTAACAAATCCTTAATTCATCATGTTCTAAGCTGTACTCAACTCAACATTTAAATAAATCGAGCACTTCATAGAATAAACCCATTACTTATCGGATATCATATTATACTGCGTTTATGATTTTTATTGGATATATACATATATGTGTGTGTACCTCTGTGTGTGTGTGTGTGTGTGTGTGTGTGTTGCACAAATCAGGTAAGCAGTATAACATGATATGATAATATATCAATAATATAAGGCCACTTCAGAAATGTAATAGATTTATTTCATAGAGTGCTCGATACATACAACTTTTTACTCTTGAAGTTATGTTTTAGAGTAGAGCTGGGAATAAATTGTAGGATGTGGATTCACTACATGAACTAGCTCATGTTTCTGCCCACTGATAAGGCCCGATGAAGGCAAAAACATGAGCTAGTTTGTGTAGCGATTCCACATTCTACTGTTTCTGTTGTCAATGACGAATGATATATTCACCGTGTAATAACGGGAAATCATTTCAAATAAAAGTTTCAACATAACATAACGCAATTCAACTATATATATATATATATATGAATCGTTGGGATATATACTCAGTGACTGTTATCACTTTGTGACTGATGCATTGATCAGCAAGCAACAATATTTTTTGTCGATTGCTGTTTATATATTAATACCTGTATTTACTGTGTTAAATATTGAAAACTGATTAAAGATCCACTGCAGATAAATTCTGCTTTCTATTTCTTTCTTCTATCATTCATTCGGATTGAAAATGTATCATGAACTATACGCATATATGTGCGTGTGTATATATATATATAGGTATATAATTAAAAAAAAAAAAAAATATATATATATATATATATATATATATATATATATATATATAAACAAGTGTAATATACATATATTTATATGTATTAATATCGTCATTGTTTTAATAGGTTACTTTATCTATGATAAAAGTGCTCAATATCTAAAATTAGAATGTAACAGATACACGAAATAAATATATATGTATAACTATTTTATACATGCCAATATTTATCTATATGATCTTATTATGCCAGCCATTTCACACACACACACACACACACACACACACACACACATATATATATATATATATATATATATATATATATATATATATATATATATATATATACGTATATATATATATATATATATGCATGTGTGTGTGTTAGTGTTCATGTTTCCTAATGTATATATTTATACGTGTGTGCATATGTTTTCTAACATACGAATCTTCATATCATATGATCACATTGGAAGTAAAATCTTCAAAACGTAATATCAGCGGTAGAAATGGGTGGGAATAATAATCTTGATTTCGTATTCGTCTTTCTCGTGAAAGCTTATCTTTGAAATCTTGCTCTTGCTGCGTACTGATAACAATCTTCAAGTGAATATCTCTCCTTGGAAAAATAGCAGAAATTGAGTTTTCCAAATTGCGTATTGAGCAACATGGAAGCACCGAAGGACATATCTGCCATTTTCAAATTATATAAAACACTAGCATTATAAGGGAAATTATGAATCACCTCCACATGTATAAGCTGCTCCTCTCTTTATAAATTGAACGGTGGTGGTGGTAGTGGTAAAATCAAGTTGATAGAAATACTACCAGTATGGTTTGTAATAAATTCATGATAAGAAATAAACAACAACGACAATAAAAAACAAAATCTAGGGAGACAATTAGGCATAATCTTTCGTTGTAAATTGGACACTACATAAAAAAAAACAATGAAAAGAAAACAAAAACATTTCCATCACTCATTGAGCGGTGAGTTCAAGTTTCCATTATGAACTGATAGAGTTGGGTGTTTTGGGGTAATATGGATAAATACACAGATACATACATATGAATATCAGAAAACATCGAAACCTGTGATTAGACTGATCTGCTGTGTGTAGTGGTGATTAGTTAGCACAAGAAACAATATCCATCTCCACACGTATGTTTCTGAGACTGAATTGTATACAGAAAATATCTACATTTCTTCCCTGAATCACTATGAGAATGGAAAGTGTTTCGAAAGAATCTACTTTAAGCTGAAATGGTCTTTAGTGAAGAGGTTCTCTTATGTGAAATATCTTGGTGCAAAGCATGTTTGACTGACATCTAACAGTTGAGCAGGAAACCACAGGAACTGTTTTGAGTAGATTTGAGAAGTATCAGATTTTAAACCATTTAAACCACACTCTGCAAGTTAGAAATATAAAGTGTATAACAGAATCAAGGACAATACCCTTAATCTTGAAATATTGACAAATATTTCAATTAATAATGTAAATGTTTGGAGCAATTTCATTACAATTGATATCTCAAATAGTGATACTGGATTTTCTATCATGGAATTGTTATTAGATAAGAACCGTTAATCAAAACTATAAACATAGGTTTCTTTTGGGTAGGAAGTTGGTCTGGCTGACTTGATGGTCTGGTTGATGAATGGGTGGATATATATGCATAACGCGTACAGGCTGCACTAATTGACATAAATGGCTACAAAAATATGTTGCTGTTTGATACCCCGATAGATAAGTTTTCGGTAAGGGGTTCAGTTTGCAATGTTATTCTATGCTAGAATTACTAACTGGTATGTGTCTGCTTGTTTTCTTAAAGTTCACAATCTTTCTTTGGGAAAGACAATGTTCAAAGAAGGACTTTAGAAGACTACTGCTATTGCTACTGCTGCTGCTGCTGATGATGATTCTTTGCTTTTGTTCTTCCATGATCACGTCAACCGACGAAGATGAAAGAGGTGTATGCGTTCGCCTCTAATATTTGTCTGCCTTGCCACACACATTCTCCTAAAGATATTCGATAACATTACTTGGTAGAGTTGACAATCGGTCACGGGAAAACTGAACAATATTTAGGGAAACCCGATCACTCATTTTTTTTTTCTTCCCGATCGATATTTTTTCATGTATCAAGGCCGTAGTCGAATATACAGAAAAATAAAACACACACTGTAACCCACCGGTATCGTTGTTGTACATGAACTGATTTTCATCCAGCTTTTCGTCAGTGTTCGATCTGTCAGATGCATGTTTTCTATGAGTGCTTTCCCAATTGCTTGTTTGTTTTTAAAATCTGTTTTCATTTTGTTCTATTCCCTTGTATTTCGTTTCCTTTTGTTTTTGTTTGTTTTTGTTTTTTTGCTTTTTTCCCCCATTCTACGAGTACTTGTTCATTCACTGGCTCATTCTGATATTTCCTTGCACATACGATGAATAGAAAATACAAGTCTACCTATTATCTCGCACCAATTTCTCACTGCTCCGACACTAACCATCAATTTCTTCTCCTATAATGTAGCAAAGTCGGTCGATTTTTCTGTGTGTTCGGTTTTTTTTTTCTCTTCAACTTTTTTTTTCATCTCTAATAGAAGTGTTCTGAAACACGTCTTAAGAAATATAAACTCTCACACACACAAAAAAAAAACATCGAAGTGAATTTTTTTTTTTGAGAAACCAGTCAAGAAGTACAAATACAAATAACTTGACTCGATGCAAAAAAAGCATCGTGGAAACAGATAAAAAAAAAAGATTCCATCCAGGTTAATGGAAGGGAAATTAGCGTCTTTCTAAAATATATCGAGTGAACCCAAAACAAAATAAAACCGGTCCGGACCGTCATTCAATAGAAACTGTAGCTAGGCCTACATTTTTTGGCAGCATGTCATTTTGGGGGTGATCAATAAAAAAATTGGTAAAAAAGCAGTTATCAGTGAATAAGTTACAGCTCTCAACTTCTGTTAGGTAGTAGCTATCAAAAAAAGGTTTAAATTTCCCCTAAACAAGCATTAATGCTACTGAAAAAACCCAAGTGATAAATCTGGCGTGAAAGCACATTGCAAATTGAATCCCCTGTCAAAGAGAGAAAACAAAGCTTTTCATGTATAGAAACTACAGAAATAAAATCTAAACAAACTTTTTTTTTTGTGGACATAAGGAGTGAGTGTTTGAATTATCAGTGCTCTAGCACTGCAGTGACACTTACATACATAGCAGGCCAGCCAGTAAAGATCAGGCAGATCAACTTGAAAACTGAAGAAACATATGTTGGCAGTTTGGGTGGCAGTTTGTGTTGTAGTCTTTTTAACTGTACACATTGCTTCACCTGTTCCGAATTAGTGGTTCAGCAAGAAAAATAAAAGCTGTGAATGTTTGTTTTTTTTCGTAGTGATACAGAAAAGTTAAGGGAAATATAAACCAAAAAAGTTAATGCAGGTCCTGTAATTTTTTCTCCTTAACCACTGCCAACGAACTTGGAAGAGGTATATGAATGCATCCTTTTTATCTTGCTATATACAAGCCTCTACTCACAATATCTTCAAACGTTTTCAATAAATTTCGACGAAATCTTGCAGAATAATGGTCCATAGACTACACCATACTTTATAAGATTTCTAGGCTCATCAATTATTTTTCCCGATTGAAATTGTTCTTAATTCACTAACACAATCGTCAGAAACATTGAAAATTGAAAATTATGTTTAGCTCCCCTGAATCTAAAGTATATATCAAATGATTTCCGTTTCCGACGTAATAATTGCGAATAAGTTATATATTTTGAAACTCCATTTGAAACGATCTCACGCTATAACAAATTGAATGTGTAACTTGGCGTGGACAACGTGGATAAGTTCCCCACGTAATCTTCTTTGATATTTATTTTAGTTTCGTGATAGAATGATAAATTAGCCGTGTAATAATCGGAGCTTATTACAACAAGAGATTTGATATGATATAAGACGATTTATAATCATTTCCGTTGGATCATATATCCATTTTTAAATATATACCTGGTCTACATACTTATATATGTATGTGACCTTAGTTTCACAAAGCTGGAGTTTATATGTAGAGATATGAACAGATATATTATTTGATGGGTGTTCAGATCATTACTTTAATACTTTTATAACAATAGAAAAAACGACTCGCTCATGCTGTATATCCACGAACAGCCAAAAAGTTATGTATTAATCTTGAAGCATCCGTTTTTTTAATGCATAACTATATTCCCTATGATAAAATACGGTCATATGGCTGGTGACATTGTACAACTAATAATCCTTCTCACTTTGCAACAATTTGATCCCTCATTTGAATGTTATACTTTTGCTGATGAAAATATCTTCTTCACACCTTTCGAAACAATGGAATCTTCCTTTGAAACGAACACGGTTTTCTCTCAAGATCTATGTCGATGAGATTCGAAAATATTTGCAAATCATTTCACAGGGATTGATCAGTATCTAACCATATAATGAGCCCCTATGCAAATGTCTTCTATGTTGCAGACGTATATCATTGTTAGATTTACCTTCCTATTATGACAGACCAATGGATATAACACCATACAAACTTTTATAAGTCTCTTCCTGAGCATCATACATTAAATCAGATCGAGTTGTAATGAAATTTTGGAAAAAACTCAAATTAGGATACCGAACTTATCAAAAACGAATTTCTTGATAAAATAGTTTTTGGTCCCTTGGTGCCAATCTTTACATGAATCATTTCGCTTTTTTACAGGTATGAGCTAGTATATATATAATGTCATTGAGTATATTTGTTCTCACGTACTTTTTGCTTTTTAATAAGTCTGAAATTACATGTGCATTCACAAAAAAATCAGTCCCAGGGCCTATTCAATGAATAGAAAGTTGTTTTCATAGAACTGCGTGAACCGCTCCTAAAAAAGGTCGTTTTCATTGGAATGCTTTTAATGGCCGACCGGTCAAAATGTCAAATCACTTAGGCATTTATTTAATGTTAGTGTTCTTATTACAGTAGAAAAGAATTGGTACTAAAAAGGAAATCACATGACCACAAAGGTTATTGCATTTTGCTTTTCATGTTTCGAAAACAAAAGCAAACATTGCTAATTTAATATTTTCCGGTATTTGCTCTCATTCATTTTTATAGCCTCCCGAGAAGTAAACCTTATTAGGGAGTTGCGTTCCGTGCATGTATGAGAACAGGTTCTCTTAACCTAACAAAGTTAGTAGAATGAAAGAGAATAAAAACAGGAGAGACAAAGGGTCAAAATAAAGTAAGTCTTGTCAGTCACCCAATAGAAACAGTCATGATATCAGCATACTTTGGCTGCATGCAATGTTGGGAATGATCAATTAAAAAGAAAAAAAAATGGGAAATCAGTGAATGAGTCACTTTTCTTGCATATTTTTTTTTAGACAGGGACTAAAAGAAAGCCAATCTCACAAAAAGCAAGCGTGAATACTGCCAGAACACAAACTAAATGATCAATTTAGCATTAACTGATATTACAAATACCCCCTCTGCATTCACACACACTAAAAATCTATTACGGTGGATTTTTGGAAAATAAAAAAAAATCTTTTTGTATATACAGTGAGGAATGAATATTTAAATTTTCAGCCCTCTAGCTCTGATTGGGCTGCCTGTACATATTATGCTTAAATACACACATAAATAGCTAGCAACACCTACTAAAAAATGAAAAAAATCTAGGTTGACAGTTTTGTTGATATTTTCTGTGGACAGTTTCAATTACGTGGATTCGATGAATGGTATCAGCTTTTTCAGGACAACAGAAAGACGGAAAAATGAATCAAATGGCAGAAAAGACAGAACAAACAACAACAAACTTTGGATATATTAGAACGACGGAATCGAAAGGAATTTCAAAACCTATCATCATAGGCGTCAAAGAAGGTTTTTCAACAAGACAATCCATGTATACGATTGGTGAGATGTAAACATAGAAATCAGATTTTATATTCAATTATTTCCGGTAGAAACAACTATGTAAGTTTAGGTATGTTAAAGTCTGCTTCAGTTTAATGGTTAGTATGTCCGTCTCACACGTGGAAGATCCTGGGTTTGTATTCCTGGTATAAGCAAAGGGTGTGGAAAGCGATTCATTATGGGAAATATAACTGAGTATATTTTAAGCTGTATGATTGGGGCTGATGCATTGTTTTGTTGGACTTGCCTCCTGTCAAAGGAATCGTCATGAAAATGTAGGAATAAAATCCTGTTCTTTGCCAGACTTGAGACTTGCAAAGATCGTTTAACAGAAACTGTGACTTCGTTTCCGGCATCCCTATTCCATTGGAAGCTGTCTCTTGAGAGACAAAGCGCTTTAATTTCTGTACGCACGTCTGCATTTCATAATAAAACGAGGGAAAGCAAAATGCAGCATAAATTAAATGTATATAGTAATTTCTTTTATAAATACGGTGAACATGTATATCAATTATTTTGATAAGTGTCTTGATCAGTATCACCCTTTTTTGTTCTTTTAACTCACTGTTTCCTTCAATGGGAATAAGGCCTGATAATCGATCGGTTCAATGTTGTTGTTCCATACAACCAAGATAAGAATAGAGAGAGTTCGGAAGAAAAGTCTAATAATGACGATGTATCATGTCAGAAATTGAGAGAAGTGGATTGTTTCTTTTTGCAACAATCAAAAGAAGCCATAAAATTGGAAAAGCAAATGAAGTTTTTGTTTCTTTTCAATAAAAATAAATAATGGAATACATAATCAGTCAAATCTGTGAAGTACGTGCTTTGAAAGCAAATAAAGCCATCATTGTGTTGTTTTTTCATCTTTCTAAATGCAACAAATATATTTTTCATTGTGAATCGTAAATATATAATTTAATTGATCGTCATAAAGATACGTGTTTGAATCAATACAAATATATTCCCTGAATACACGCGTATATATATATATATATATATATATATATATATATATATATATATATTCACAAATTGTGAAATTATATGGCTCATAATG
Source organism: Thysanoteuthis rhombus (assembly GCA_963457665.1). NCBI lineage: Eukaryota > Metazoa > Mollusca > Cephalopoda > Oegopsida > Thysanoteuthidae > Thysanoteuthis > Thysanoteuthis major. Next base: position 42,970,692 of record OY735228.1, on the reverse strand, counting down.
TATTGAAAACTAAATGTCTTCTATAGAGAATAAATGTTTTGTATAGCCTTTTTGAATAATTGCATTCCATACGACGCATGTAAATTTAATGTTCTGACTGTTGAGAAGTGCCAAAAGTCTCTTCTGTCATATTTTCCTTGCAAATGTGATTTTGATACACGTGCTTACATGTGCTGTTCAGATGCTCATCTTTTATTTATGCGAAAATCTCTCCAATGAAAGAAATCATGGTTAGTTAGCTTGGAGTTGGATACAAAGCGGGAAATGACTGTGAATTCATTAAAGAACATCTCTGTGTGCTTCCCTGTCAGTCCACCTGTCAGAGTCCACGTTCTTGTTAGTGTATATAAGAGATGGCCCCTTAAGTATTTAATTGAAGGGAGTTGTTTTTGAAGTGGGTATACGATAGGATTAGATTTTGAGAAATGGGTAAATGGTTATTTCAACATCAGTAGATATTGAACATCGAGAACTGGAAATTGAGAACCCGGTATACGCCATACATCTGCACACCCTCTTTAAATTGATTGATATTTGCCGGTGACGAAGAATTAATAACTTTTGGGGATGTTTACAAAAGGATGAAACTGTAATTTTGACATCTTGTATTCAAATTATTTCCAATCTAAAAAAAAAACATCATTTAAACACATATTACGAAGTAAAAGATGCTAGTTACTTATATTTTGACTTTTAAATTGATTTTGAAACCTGTATGCAGTTTCGTACCCGTCTAAACATTTCATTCTATTTGAAAAGAGACATAGATGACATGATACAATGAATGCTCGAGTTGGGTATGTGCATGATACAATGAGTTCAGCTCCTATACTCTCTTCCCTCTGACAATAGTGTCACCATGTGACTGGTATTGCTGTGTTTTTACTTGTATTTTACTCATGTGCAAATTCTGCCGTCTTATTCTAAGGGTTGAGACTTTCACGAAACACGCTGTCCTTTTTCTTTGATTGGATGGGATGAATGGTTAATATTCAATTAAAGTTGTGGTGCAAAACATTTTTTGACTTCCCTGGAGCACCTTCAAATCAGTTCTTTCTTAGCCTCATTTGAGGCTGATACGTGGTTAGGCATAGGTAGGTTAGAGGGGTTAGTTTTAATATTAAGCAAATTGAGCACGTATCTTTGTCATTAAAAGAGAAGAGAGCAACAAATTTTCCTCGTAGTTTCCGGCATTAAATCATTATAAGTTGTTTGAATTGTTAACAAGAAAGTTTAGATTTGATTTCTCCCTCTTACATATAGAGTTAATTCAAATATTGGAATGATTCTATCGTTCACAAGAATACTATTGTAGAAAACTGGAAGTAGACGCTTAGTTTTTACGGATGCGGTCAAGTGAGATAGTATATTTGCCTAGAAAAAATGTATTTAGATTAAATGTATTGTGAGTTGATCTAAATAAATATAACCTACTTTTTTCCAGGAGTTCACGATTTTTGAAAATCCTGTCAGTTGAGCAATAGGAGTGCCAGGTGGGGCAGCATTTCTGTGCTGTGATTAGGGCATCAAGCAGCTTTAGTCCGGCCATGTCAGTTACCGATATTGTATTTAGAGTGTCTCAGATGCAACAGTCATCTTATCTTCTTCGATAGTTCTCCCAAATGTAATTTATTGGATCTAAAAATAGTGATTTCCTTAAAGCTTCCCATACTCTTTCTCTAACATTGATTATTTCTATAACACAACACCTGATGCATTTACTTACTCCATCGAAAAGATCACCTTTGATTCTACTTTGGCAGTTGTCATATCAGCGTGGTTTTGGCACCTGAGCGTGTAGCGAAGTACACAATCACCAAAGAGCTGTATAATACCGGTTAACTTGACTGAAGTGGCACTTGTTAGTTCCAACGACAAAGGAACATGAAGTGAATTGTCAACCTGCTCTCGTGTGTCCATTGTATGAAGGTACATCACTTCAATGTAGTTAGATTGTTTTTGTGTGAAAGTACAAATAATACGAAAGTGACCACGAAATGATGCGAATAGAAATTATTACGTACTATAGATGTGGAATAGAACAATTTATTCTTGGTTAAGAAAATAATTCCATAGAATATACATGTTGGGCAACAGCGCCACACTGCGTTGATTTTCTGATTCAAAAATTGGAGAAATCATCGTGTACCACGATTACTCGACGTTCGGCTATTCTACGGAGTTGATATCCACCAAACATATCAGTCAGCACATAAGGATGTGCAATGTCAAGTTTAGAGGATACTCATGAAATCAATGGAAAAATGAATTAAACATTTATAATCATCTTAAGATATAAAGTACCTAAATTGACAACGCTGGAAGAAGTAAGCCAAATACATCGACGCTGTGGTTACACCGTAAGGTCTGGCTCCTTCTAAACATGCACCTGTGTAACGGGTACAGCTTAAGTTTTACTGATTTGTGCATTTAGCATATAATGAGTGATTGTATTTGATGTGAACGTATCAACAAGACAACCAAGTTCAATGCCATGTCCATCATATCTGCAGTAGTAGCAGAAGGAGAAGAAGATCAAGTTTGATTCTTGTACTTGTAAAATATTGGGATATGGAAATATTCTGGTGATGATATTTAAATTAAAATCATGAATGGCCATTTCTGGCAATTTTTTGCCATTCGGGCAATTTTGCAATCTACGTACATTTTCTTTTGATATTCTCGCAGTAAGAAGAATATCGAAATAAATGTTCTTTTGATGACGCCCTGCCTCTTCCTTCCTTCTTCTTTCTGTTGAATAGCGTAACAAGTACTGACCAACAGACCGACTGACCGACCGAAAAGCGTCTCATATAGATGTGCATACACATCTAAAAGAAAAAAAGTGGCCACTTGTCTAAATCCACCTCTGCATCCTGTACACGCCTCTCATACATACATCCGTACAGACAGACATAGCCAGCGAGCCAGCCAGATCAGACTGACTTTAGAACTAAAGAAACCTACGCTGACAGTTTTTGTGGTAGTTTTGGTTGACTGTTTCTAATATCCACACCTGGCTGCTAAAATACGGCTCTTTGATAGATAAGACATCGAGTGTCGATGTTTATGTTTCTTCCTACAGGTGAACGCAGAGTCAAGTGTTTGGTTTTTCTATACAGATGTCAAGAGGGAGAAATGACAAAGTACACGTTGTCTTCTGAAGGAGAAAGAAGGCCCAACCCCTAACTCAGTGGACACATCAATGTACTTTCCATTACGTACATATTCAAATGCATAGCATGCCCGACAACTTCAGGTAATTCGAACTCATACGCCATTCGTGGATGGATATTTGCCAATGATTTCGGTGAAAAGTTCAATTATTAAGGCAGAGGGCTGAGTTTGAATTAAAAGAAAAAAAAGCAAATAAATAAGGGTGGTCCATATCAATCTTGGACCAGCAGTATCCGAATCCTGTGCTTTTTTTCAATTTTTTGTATAATTTCAAAATAAGGTACACTGTTTAGATAATATTTCATGTGATTTTTGATGATTTTGTAGATAACTAGTTTTGGTGCGCGCGTGGGTTATGGTGATTCATTCGTACTGGATACGAATATACAGATACACACTCAAACACGTACATTTATATATGTGTGTGTGTGTGTGTGTGTGTGTGTGTGTGCGTGTACAATATAGAAAACACTGATGTGTATTGATTTTTTAAAATTTGCTAATGTAATATATATATATATATATATATATATATATACATATATATATATATATATATATAAATACAGATAATGAGTATCTAGGTAGCAATTTTCATGAATACAAGTCTGTATTATAAAACTGATAAAGGATTTTTTTCTCGTTTACGCACAAATCGTATGTAAGGATGTGATGTATGTGAGTATTGTCCAAATGATAGACTGTGCGCTCTGACCATATATTCAACCATTCTCGAAATAGTGGAAAAAACTTCGGCGTCACTAATTTGGACACAAAAATGCACACATACACTCTATTCATACGTATAAAGTGGTAGTTCGATATACAATGATACGTGACTTCATATTTCTTTATGTTAACTCGATCGAATCGGATTTTCCAGGTTGCCAAAGATGGATAACAAGGCTTGCTAATTATCCTGAAGACAAGAACAGTCCTAATTAGAAACAGGGGTGGTAAGCAACTTTGCCATGCAATGAGTGAAAACCTTTTTTTTTTTTAAATCCAAGTTTGTCTCATGGAATGTTACATTACTGAACAGGGTACATGGAATACAGTCACGCTTTCTGATATGATTTGAGGATGGGAGAATTATTGTATTATGTGTTCATGTCTCGAGTATACACATACATACGCACATACACACACACACACACATAAACACACACACACACACGTATATATATATATGTGTGTGTGTGTGTGTGTATGTGTGTATGTGCGTATGTATGTGTATACTCGAGACATGAACACATAATATGTATGTTTTGTTGTTAACAAGAAGGCGTCTCGCTAAGTTCAACCATGATCGTGATAATCAACACGTAAGGTGGCACATTGTGTTCCACGTAGTTTATCAATAACGCCAGAGGAACATAAAAGCAAGGTCCTTACAGTGTAATAAGTAAGTTCATGCACACATCCAGATCAGGATTCTTTTTTTTAATTCTTGAGATACGTGCATGCACTAACGTTGATCTACTTCGATATTCTTTGTTATCTGCATGCACAGCCCATTATCAATTGGATAAGCCCTATGTGTCAATGCGCAGAAATAAACAAAGTGTACACGAAAAACAAAAAGACCACGCACACATTCATATTTACATTCATATGCACAATACTGAAGAGACACTGATACTTGGATTTAATTTTTTTTAATCAATATATATATATATATATATATATATATATATATATATATATATATATATATATATATATATCTGTGTGTGTGTTTGTGTTAAGAAAAAGAATTATAATCCCCTGGAATTATAATGAACATTATATATTATTTTAAACTCTTTTTGAAATTATATGTAACGTATTATTACACGGAGAGTGTGTCATTTGACTAGTATAGCGTAAATAGTAGAGTAAACAATTAGAGGATTGAGCCAGCAACCAATAGATAGCAACTTTAAAGCAGTGTCGCTCACATCATAGAGCTGAACCGCCCACTGGTTAGTCGAAGGTCTGAATAACTGCAAATGCCCAAATTCTATCTGGTTCATTCACTGTCCATATATACAATATTGTTGAGTGATACATTAACCGTGTAATGACGGGAGATTATTCCAAATAAGTTTCTATACAATATAATGCAATTCATAAACCATATATATATGTCATACAAAAGTTCAGAATTGTATAACTACACAACGTTTCGATCAGATATAAATAGTATGATAAAGTCCAAATCTTTTAATTTTTCTCTGTCAGAATATGTACACTGTTATCTTTTTTTTTGTATTGATTAGCAGAAGTTTTGCTCACGCAAACTTATTGACATACGCGATCTTTTTCGAACTATTTTGCTAACACACAAAAATTTCCTTCACAACATTTACCTGAAAAAGAGACGTTTTGTTTTTGACTGAATTAACATTTTGTTTTGCAATTCAATTCGGCTTTACAGCCAAGCTTTCGTTGTTGAAACCTCCTTAGATTTCTATCAACTCTCTTTCGCCTGTCTATTTCTTACTTCTGATTTTACCTCCTCTTTGCAGCCCTCTGGGCTGCTAGGGGGAGTACTGTAGTGTCCCCTATTCTTTTAGTTAGGAATTAGATACGAAACTCTTCTTTTAGCAAGATATCATTAACGTCACTTCCTCCGACGACCCCTATAAAACCTCTGGACGCACATGGTTAAATGCTCATTAGCTCCAGCACCCCACGCTGGTTATGCTTCTAGCCCCGGCCTTTGCTGCCGGCCATCTCTCTCTTTCCTCCTCCTTGGTCCAAGGCTCATTGGCGCTAGGAACCCTAGCTGGTCATACCTCTGGCCCTGGCCCTCGCAGCCAGCCACGCTTCCATATACCAGAATCATTGGATGCACCTTAAAAAAAAAAGATTAAAATAACAGTTTGACACATCAGATACAGTGTGTCCGTCGTACCAGAACGAATTCATGTTGTGCAATAGTTTTATAAAGAACAAATTAATTACTGTTAACTCCATATCTATGATAAGATCTAATCGACGTTGTATAATTATAGTTTTGGGACCTCTACACCATTTTTGAATTTTATCTATTCTGTGTTCAACTGTCAGAGTTTACAACCGTAGGACCGAAGATTTCCTATATCTCCAATTTCCGACGAGCAGTGTTACCTCAGCCGGATTTTGGTCTCAGGGAAAATCAAAAAGACATTCTATCTTGGTTAATTTCACCTTTGACTAAACTGAAAAGAAGAAAGTTACGCAAGTCGGAACCGTGACGAACAATGGTGGGTCTTTTTGATAGAATAGAAGATCTTTAACATTTATTGATCGAATCACATATTGAGACTTTTAGTCAAGGAACAAGCACTCAAAAAAAAAAAAAAAAAGAAAAAATACTACCGGCTGAGAGGTGCCAAAATCCCATAAAACCATGGTTTAAAATTGATTTTTCTACGATTATCCCGTCGGCCGAGGAAATGCTGAACGCAATAACGCTAAAATGGCCTCCTGTACTGCTTTGAGGCTGACACTTGCAGAATATGCCAGAAGCAATTTGTACAAAGGACTACGGGTGCCAGCTTTATCTTACTTCGGTAAATCTTGATTTATCAACTGATCTGTTGGAGGGAAAATTGATGTCAAGTGAATAAGAGTTTATAAATGCATCTGTTCTTGGTCGTTAACCTTAAAAAAAATATCATGACCCCTTCGTTCGGTTTCAAGTGATAATTCTATTAGTTTATATATATATATATATATATATATATATATATATATATATATATATATATATATATATATATATATACTTGATGCAAATATTTAAAAAAAACCAGCATTAACCCCTCCTAAAATTACCTGTGAATTTGTCCGGTTACTGTTTCCTTCGATGTACATAAAACTATAGCGTTTCTCTACCAGTGTGTAAGGTACAAAAAGTCGGTTGATAAGCTCCAAACGTACAATAAACATCACGTTCATCAGAAAAGAAATCAACAATGGAATTAAATGCATGTCTCCCTATTCCTTTTTAGATTTGCACAATGTATTCGTCACGATACGTCGGAAACGCGAGTGAACCCGATGTGCTTATCTGGCGTAACGATGAAAAACAAAACATTTCTGATGAATATGTTATTCAATTATACTTCTTAATAAATAAAATATAATTATTGGAGCCTTTGTATGAAATTTTGATCCTTGCATGACGATAAGCACCACTATTTAAATATGTCAAAACAACGATTACATTTGCTTGATGTATGATAGTGGAGAGACTCATCAAAGGTTCCTTCAGTTTTCAAGTTGGTCCGGCTGACTGGCTGGTTTGCTATGTATAATGCATAGAGGAAGAGCTAGAGGGATCAATATTTTATCATTTACTCCTGATTATGTCAGCAGAAAATGATTTCTTTCGTTTTTCAAAAATACCTCATGAGTAAGTTTTTACAGGGGGGTTAATTTGCAATGTATGTTTATGCTAAACTCAAGGGCAAAATTTAACTGAATTATTTCCCACTTTTCCTCTCTTCTGATATTTCATCCATCTTGTTCACTCATTCTTCCTCATTTGTCTATGGTACAATTCAATGTATTACAGACGTTATTACCATTATTTTCTTTTTATACGCAGCGTTGTTATATCAAATGATTTGGTTACATCTCTAGTTGATGAGAGTAGATACATACAGAGACTTTTGGTTTTAGTTTACCATTTTTGACATTCTCACAACCACAATCGTCGTCGTCGTCGTCGTCGTCGTCGTCGTCGTCGTCGTCGTCGTCGTCGTCGTCGTCGTCTTCTTCTTCTTCTTCTTCTTCTTCTTCTTCTTCTTCTTCTTCTTCTTCTTCTTCTTCTTCTTCTTCTTCTTCTTCTTCTTCTTCTTCTTCTTCTCTCATGTTTATCATATCTTTCCCGTCTTCGTCTTTTTATTCTTGCTTTGTTTTCTTACTTTTCTTCATCATCTTCATCTTCCTTTTCATCTTTTGTCTTCTTATTCCCACATTTTTTCTTCGTCTTTTTTCTTCTTCATCAACCTATTTGTTCTTCATCATCATTATCATCTATCTTTTCGTCTCCGTATTCCATATTTTTCCTCTTTCTTAATCATCATCTCTCTTCTTCTTCTTCTTCTTCTTCTTCTTCTTTTTCTTCTTCTTCTTCTTCTTCTTCTTCTTCTTCTTCTTCTTCTTTTTTCATTCCCTCATTCGTCTTTTTTTTCGTGGTATGTTGGTGTCGCCATCATTCACATAAATACGATAGTTTCCCACATATAACTTCATTTACCTTGTAATTTTATCCCCGAACTTACTATTATTCCGTTGTATTTTCCCAGTATTTTAATTATCTACTATCCTCCTTGAAATGCACTCCTGAGCAGAAGACTTTTTTTTCTCTTTCCTTTCGGAAATAATTTGTTTTTTTAATTTAAATTATATAACTCCCATGTCTGTGATTCGCTTCGTAATATTCATTAGAAAATAGCTGTTTCAGCTCCAGGGAAAGGAACACATCTTCACCACATAATGGATTTTTCTCAGCAAGAGCTAAAGACTATCAAACTTTGTAGGTGGAGAATGACGCCTCTATTCCGTCTCTGTTTAGTAACACACACAAGGAATTTAAAGGTTTGAAATTCTTTGCCTTTTCCCGACGAGTAGCGCAACCCCAGTCTGCTAAATGACAGGCAGGGATGAAGGCTTACATCTCTCGATAGACAATGCATTGGTGCTGGCAATCTCTCCTGGGTCAAACCTTTGGATGCCTAATCGACAAAATCTCCCCGTTGGCCTTGCTGATGCTGTACAAAGGGGAACAGATCGCATTACGTTTATTTCAGCTTGACCGCTGGAACCGTCAGCAGGGCGTCAGACCTGGCACTCAATCGTTTTAAGAGGACTTTATATCCTGATTTAACATCGGAGCTGTCCTTCTCCTAGACGGGTTAAATTCCCAAAGCTAAAGATCAGATCTGACCCTGTCATTTAACCAATTGCTGGTTGCATTTCCAAGTCTGGGGATTTACTTTACCCATGCATTTAACCAATGCCTTGAAGTAGGGGGAACTTAATTCTTGTCCATTCTGAGCTGAGTGGTGTGAAGTGAACGTAAACAGTCTCGATCGAGTTTTCAACTTGACTCGCCGAATCCACGACGTTGACTGCAATGATATTTGCAATTTTTGGAATTCTTACCAGTGTATGAAACGAGACTTGACTAAATAATCTGTTTTCACAGATATTTACTAAAGTTAGCTGAGTCTGCAACAGTTGTTGGGCACCCAGTGTGAATCAGAGTAATAGTCTGATCCACTGGATCACTAAACATTACCCGACGGTGCTAGGCTCAGATATTAACTGAATTTAATGATACTGACACTAGGCCTTAGCATTCGGGCTCCCGATGAAAGTCAAACTAGACAGGCTCACTAGCTATTAAGCCCCGTTGGGGCCCGAATGCATCTGTTTGAATAATACTTGAAACTACAGTTTCTGCACCTAGACAACAATTTTCCCCCCTATTACCCTTCCAATGTATCATATACTGGTTACGAGTTTGGAAATAGAATTAATGGACAAGAAGAATTTTTTTTTCTGATTTCAAGTAAATCCAATTAGTCCATAAAAAGGGTTTATAACCAATGCATCCTCCCGATAGTCTCCTGTGAAGTTGAAACATAGAACCTTACTAAAAGATAAACCCATAGACTGAGAAGAATGCAACATGCACGAGAGATAATCAATTTCAACATTGCACTGAGGGATCACAAGACAGCACAGTATATTAGAAGACAAAGGTGAGTCATGGATATCATAGAATCTATTAGAAAAACTTGAATAGCAATGGGCCAGTCACATTTAGAGAATGCCAGGTAACTGTTGGACATCGCGACGAGAAACGTTGATCTCCAGAGATCATACACGAAACTGTGACTGGCAAAAAAAGATAGTGTGATAAACTACACAACTTTAGAAAGAGTCTGGTTCGCTGGATAAAGAGATCTGGCAAATCTCAGTGAAGATCTTTTTCCATCGATGGACTCTAAAAGGCTGATGATGATTGTGATGATAGTGGCGATGTTGATGACGAATCCATGACGATAGTCTAATGATAGTATAAAAACAAACAAGCGGTTGGAACGCTCTTTGCTTTAAAAATCACCGTTAAAACGAGTGCCGTTACAAAGACTGTTTACTGTATACATAACATTAGATGTTAACGGTTTTCACCAAGGAGAGCGTGCAGACTTAACCAATTATTAAAACTGTATTGGTGCCTGGAACGGTGGATGAAATGTTTTTTTAATGAGAACTCCCGTGAAACACCTGGGAAGCGGCACGATTGTTGGAACTCTGATAAAAACGAACGATAATGGTATCGGATTGTAGTGCTTTCAAGAGAATGCAATATATCACTATCAAGTGGATTTTGCTCGTTGGATTATGAATATTTAATTCATATTTAATTCAATACCATTTAATGACTGTTTTTTTCCTGCGTTGATATTTTGTTTTCTTTTGCGTTCTCCTCGTTGATTACTTGTTATTTTCTCCTTCTTTCTCACTTCAATTGATTTGTTTCAGAAAGAAATAGGATTACCTTGTTTTCTTTGTTTCCTGTGTATTAGACTTGTTTATACTTAAGAAAACATATTGCTCAGACAAGAAACACTTTGAAGATAATTGGACCTCAGTTAGGAGCATTTTCCTGTTAGATAAATCTCACAAATCAATGTTTAAAGAATAACTGTGTCTTTGTGTTTGCACATAAATTTGCCATATATTTTTTGGAAGCGTCCTTACCCTTTTATGAGAGGTTGTGTCAGTCCGTTAGTAGACCTGTCCCATATGTAAGAAGCCATTATTATCTGAAACGTGGTGGGAAGATATCCTTTTTTAGGATATTTCTCACCTGATGAAATATTCAATCAAGGGTCACGTGATTATGCAATGATTGCGCTTGAACGTTATGTTTTAAAATCGATCGAAATCGATAATCTGTTCATGTCGGATTAAGTTGAAACATGGTAGGAAGGTATCTCTTTTGGGATTTCGCTTGAATTATAAACAAGATTAATAATGTCCAATCTATTTTCTTCATTAATTCGCTCATTTCCTTTTATCTATTTGTCGTTTGTACCATCGAATGAGCGAAGGTGAGGAGATATACAACTTACAATCACTAACCAAACATTGAACTATGAAGACGTTTACTGTCTGTTGCTCTTTGAACAGTCCATCAAAATGTGCCCTTAATAGTTTTCTAGCATTAAAAAACAAAATTTTGAATATTTCGTAGTCATGATATGTGAACAATGAACAAACCACGCGCGACAATATCAACACATGATTGATAGTATTATCAAAATAATAGTTTGCTTGAATCTTTCAACTATATCTCAAAAGAAGACTTTTACTACCTTTTTTTCTTTAATTTATTTGGGATTATATTTCCTGTACACCGGAAGTCATTTATGTTATTTGTATATTCTCCTGAGTGTTTGGGACTTTCTCACTTGATTGATTTTATATCAATTTTTGTTTTCATCTATTCCAAATATATGAATTCATTTCCAATACTTACACAATGCAAAATAGTTTTTAAGTATATACCAAAATGTGTAATCTTCTTTTGTGTTTCTGAACTAATTACTCAGAACTTCTGCTGAAAAAAAATTGTATGATATGCAGGACCGAGGTTTTGTTTTTGTTTCTTTTTCATTATCTAAAACATTAAAAAATATATAGTAATATAGTTAAACAATGTAATATAAGCTGTTATGGAAAAGTACCAATAATACTACAAATGAAATATCAATGAAAGTATATAACTGGTCTCCTCTGTGCTTTCCACGTACGTTTCAACTCCGTCCTCAAAGTGTAACGAATTGCCCCCAACTCCAGAATTCTTTGCCTGAATCGTTTTTGAATTTCTGCTCTGCCTGAGAGTAGAGGTTTTCCTCATTAGTATCCCAATAAAACAGGCTTAAAATAAATGAAAATAAACACTTTGGAAAAAATATCTCGACTAAAATACTTATTATTTGTCAGTTTTCCCTTGAATATATCTCATTAATTTTTGAAACATTTGTCTTTGATTTTATTATTATTGCATCTTTTATCGACTGCTAAATGACCACACTGGATTAGTAATGAAAAAAAGAATAGACTGGTTAGTCACTTAGTAGAAAATGACACACAACCCTGTTTGAAGTATGCAGTATTCGGGGTGATCAATTGAAAATTGGAAAAGTTGGTGATTGATGATTATGTTACCTCTCTCGCCGTAAAAAAGAGTCAGAATTTTGAAAAAAAAGGAAAGAAAATCGAACACCAACTAAGAGATCAATTTAGCCTAAACTTACATCGCTGAATTAACCAAAACTTTAAAAAAGAAATTTTGAATGTGCAAAAAAAAACAACTTTTCTCGACATAATAAGGAGTAATTGTTGTGGTCAGCACACATAATACACACGTGCGTAGAACAATCAAAACCAAGTCAGAAACTGAAAGAAATCTATTTTGATAGTTTTGGTTGACGGTGGTGGCATCTGTTGAGATTCGAACTTGCACCCTGTGCACTCACTGATCTCCTTAGGAAAGTGCTTGTTTTCGTGAACACTAATGTTGTCATGTAGTAATGTCTCCCAGACAAGATTACCTAAAAATTAAATTATGTTGGTAGAATTGATTATTTCCAAGGGAAAGAATTAAAGCGATTTCCTGATAAGATAATAGAACTGAAACAACCCCCCACCAGAAAAAAAATAAGTAAACACGACTGTCAACTTAGGTAAATTACGTTCAGGATATTATTGATGAGAAAAAAGTGTAAGATCTTAATATTTAAACAACAAGGAGAGTTGACACAAACTCATTGGACAATGCAGACATAGTTCTTTAGTAAGCGACTAGAGATCATTATATATAAAAAAGTTGCTTATCATCATTTAATCGACTGAATATTTTTGTTCAACACATTTTTATGTGGAGAACATGTACAGTATTTCCCAATGTATAAGCTGCAATTAAGGAAAAAATCTTTTTTTCTTCTATATGAGTGTGCTTTTTTATTCGTGCATTTGTTTACGTGATTGTGTGTTCCTGTGCTCCTGACCATTCCGTTTTGTCAACGAACTTGGAAACTGGCATCAGTACTCTGCTAGACCCTTTCAAAGTATTGAAAAAACACTTTTTTTGATCAAAACCCTTTTTAGGCCTTAATTTGACTGGTATAGTTTAAGATATATATATGTATTTTTTTACTGTCTGAAACATGTTCCCCAGTGGAAGAAGCCAGTGTTGTTAATAACAAAATCATTCAGACCATATTTATTTTCCAATGGAATTAATTTTTACAATGCTCCAAATTTTCATCCTACGGTAGTTCACTTATTGACTCTTATGGCCAGTCAAAGCTCAATCGGGTGCACGATCGATCGGGTGCAAGCTCAATCGGGTGTGCAGTCTATCTATGTTGAAGGATGGAATATGGTATTTCGTTGACCTTTGCTTTGCAGCCCCGTTTATCTGATTAGTAGTAACACTTTCTCCACGAACAAACGAAATTCTGTTAAAGTTGAAAAAAAAAAAAGAAGAGATATGAGATACCTTTTACTCCGTAGAGTTTTTAGGATTTTGAGTGGTTCCTGTCATTCTACTGTCATGTTCTGTCGACTCTTCTTAGTTTTCAGACAGAATTTGCAGACAAGAAACAGGAGACATTTCTGATCTCTGACAGTGATGTCACCATCCGTAGTCTGTTGTCAGCCAGCATTTCAAATTTAGTTTCATCCTTTTGGGCATGCGCACTGCATAGTCAGCATTGTCAGAAGGCTGGTTGATATGCAAATGCATTATCGGTATGTTGTCTTCAGAATGGGGGATATTTGTCAATGGGAAACGTTACTGTAGAAACTTGAACAGCGCTTGGTCGCCATTGGGTCGGTCTTTTATTAATATTCTTATCAATTTAATATTCACTACGGAAGACTACTGACTGTTCACCGCGGGAAGTGCAAGTCATTCGACACAGAGTAATGTTGTTCTCATCTGGCCAGACAAAAGTTTTTGTAATGTTCAGAACTTCGGATGAAAGTTGTGGACAGTCGACTTTTTCCGTATCAACTCTTAACATAGGATTTTCGCAAACAATCAGAGTCATCAAAGTCTTCCTTGAATTCCAATAATAATAATAATAATAATAATAATAATAATAATAATAATAATAATAAAAAAAAGGCTGATTGACAATAAGTCTCCTCAGGTCTCCAGCTAACGTCTCCTCTCTCTTTCACCCATCATGTCAGGGCTACAATTCGTTGCAGTCCTTATATCTCTAGCACCTTCCTCAGTATATGTGCAGTTCCCAGTAGTGCTGTGGTCTGTACAGTCTCAATCCTTCCCCTAATCTCGTTCTCCTCCAGTCTCACCCTCAGCGTTTTGGGGACAGTTCCTAGTGCGCCCACTATGACCGGTACTACCCTGGTTTTCATGTTCCACATCTTCCTTAACTCTCTTGCTAGGTCCTGGTATTTTTCCCGTTTTTCACTCTCTTTCTTTTTTACTCTATGGTCTGCAGGTAATGCCACGTTTACTATTTGGCAGGCCTTCCTTTTTTTGTCTACAATTACCATGTCTGTTCTTCTTGCCTGGATGAGGTAGTCAGTTTGGATGTCGAAGTCCCAGAGTAGTTTGTGGTTGTCATTCTTAAAAACTGCCTCTGGTTTGTGCTGATACCACTTTTCCACATGGTTGAATCCCATTTGTTTGCTTAGTTCCCAGTGTATCATCGTTGCTACTCTATCGTGTCTATGCTTATACTCCTTCTGGGCGAGTTCACTACATTCACTAGTTATCATTATTATTATTATTATTATTATTATTATTATTATTATTATTATTATTATTATTATTATTATTATTATTATTATTATTATTATTATTATTATTATTATTATTATTATTATTATTATTATTATTATTATTATTATTATTATTATTATTATTATTATTATTATTATTATTATTATTATTATTATTATTATTATTATTATTATTATTATTATTATTATTATTATTATTATTATTATTATTATTATTATTATTATTATTATTATTATTATTATTATTATTATTATTATTATTATTATTATTATTATTATTATTATTATTATTATTATTATTATTATTATTATTATTATTATTATTATTATTATTATTATTATTATTATTATTATTATTATTATTATTATTATTATTATTATTATTATTATTATTATTATTATTATTATTATTATTATTATTATTATTATTATTATTATTATTATTATTATTATTATTATTATTATTATTATTATTATTATTATTATTATTATTATTATTATTATTATTATTATTATTATTATTATTATTATTATTATTATTATTATTATTATTATTATTATTATTATTATTATTATTATTATTATTATTATTATTATTATTATTATTATTATTATTATTATTATTATTATTATTATTATTATTATTATTATTATTATTATTATTATTATTATTATTATTATTATTATTATTATTATTATTATTATTATTATTATTATTATTATTATTATTATTATTATTATTATTATTATTATTATCATTATTATTATTATCATTATTATTATTATTATTATCATTATTATTATTATTATTATTATTATTATTATCATTATTATTATTATTATTATTATTATTATCATTATTATCATTATTATTATTATTATTATTATTATTATTATTATTATTATTATTATTATTATTATTATTATTATTATTATTATTATTATTATTATTATTATTATTATTATTATTATTATTATTATTATTATTATTATTATTATTATTATTATTATTATTATTATTATTATTATTATTATTATTATTATTATTATTATTATTATTATTATTATTATTATTATTATTATTATTATTATTATTATTATTATTATTATTATTATTATTATTATTATTATTATTATTATTATTATTATTATTATTATTATTATTATTATTATTATTATTATTATTATTATTATTATTATTATTATTATTATTATTATTATTATTATTATTATTATTATTATTATTATTATTATTATTATTATTATTATTATTATTATTATTATTATTATTATTATTATTATTATTATTATTATTATTATTATTATTATTATTATTATTATTATTATTATTATTATTATTATTATTATTATTATTATTATTATTATTATTATTATTATTATTATTATTATTATTATTATTATTATTATTATTATTATTATTATTATTATTATTATTATTATTATTATTATTATTATTATTATTATTATTATTATTATTATTATTATTATTATTATTATTATTATTATTATTATTATTATTATTATTATTATTATTATTATTATTATTATTATTATTATTATTATTATTATTATTATTATTATTATTATTATTATTATTATTATTATTATTATTATTATTATTATTATTATTATTATTATTATTATTATTATTATTATTATTATTATACCAATTGCCCCCTGGTCACTGATGGAAAATGAACGACAACAATCCTCCTCAAGTCTCCAGCCCTCTTTTCCACACTCTCTCAGTCCACAGCAGTGCTGTTGTTAAAAAGTTTCACACCAGTGTGCCCGAGGGTTATCGCTGAAGGCAGTAAGTCTTTGCGAGTCTTCAGCCCTTCTTTTATATCTCCCCCAACTACCAAAGCATCGCTGTGGTTCGTTCTTCCAACACAATCTATGTTAGTTTTTCTTTTCACCTCTTCATCTCCCTATTAGGCCACTACTAACCGCTAGGGGTCGTAGATATATTTTGAGCACCCTCTTCAGTTTTCGTGCAGTTCTCAAGGGTCCTGTGGTCTTTATAGTCTCGATTCTTTATTTTATCCCCAGGTCCTCCAATTATCATAATTTTGTTGTTGATGCTGTTGTTGTTGTTGTTGTTGCTGTTGCTACGGCTGCTGCTGCTGCTGCTGCTGCTGCTGCTGTTGCTGCTGCTGTTTATTTATTTATTTATTTATTCATTGAGAAAAACATTCCAGGAAATCCGTCTTCATCTTAGATACAAAAGATTGTGCTAATGGGCACAGCTGACATTGTCCCCATACCAAGCCTAATACCCAACTTACGTGTCCTTGTGTGTTACTGTCTTCATGTTATACTTTTTAGTGAATTTCGTTTTTGTTTAAATGGTATTCTAATTTTCTGTGCGTGACTATGGCCTGTGGATAGAAAATAAGGCAAATGATATTAAAAATGAATAAATAAAAGGTAGAGCAGAGAGGAAGAGAAAGGAAGAAAAATAAAGACGAAGAAATCCAAATGACTTCCTGAGAAAAACTTGCGTTTGATTAGGTCTCAGGCCTTGTAAAATAGCGAATCAAGGGAAAATGATTGAAAAAATTAAATATTATTATTATTAGTAGTAGTAGTAAGAGGAGGAAGAGGAGGAAGAAGAAGAAGAAATGAAGAATAACAAGAACAAGAAGAAGAAAAGAACAACAACAACAACTGACCAGCCTATCCAAGGAAGGAGACCAGACCTTGTTGTCGTGAACAAAGGGAGGCTGTGCTTGCTGACCAGAGACATAGAAAAATGGGCTGGGAAATACCAGAATTTGGCAAGGCAACTGAAGAAGGTGTAGAACATGAAAGTCAGGGTAGTACCTCCTATAGAGAGTGCACTGAAACGAGATTGGACAAACTGGAAAAACTTGATTTAGACCATGCAGATCTCAGCGACGACAGGGAACTGCACGAATAGTAAGGACGGTATTTGGAATGTGAGATCTACAACCTTTGGCTGTTAGCAATGGCCTAACAGACAACTTTGCATGGCTGAAAGAATACTAACAACAGCGTGAAAGAGTGATAAGTTGAGATGATGTGAGAGGAAGGGTGGAGACATGACGAGACTCACTGTTGCTCAGACTTGAGCGATAACTGCAAGACAACTGGTGTGAAGCTATAAACCACAGCACAGCTGTGGGCTGTGAGAGTGTGAAGACGAAGGCTGAAGTCTTACTGTCAATCGTGTCCAACAGTGACCACCAGGCACCTGGCATGGAAATGCAATTAATAATAATGATAATAATGAAAATGAAAAAAAAATATCTGTGGCCAGGAGCGCACAAAAACAAAAACACACAATCTAACAGATACACTCGTAAATAAATAGGTAGAATCCTCCACAATCTTCGATGGCAACTGTTGTTTAATAATTTGTGAATATTCATACATATATATATATATATATATATATATATATATATATATATATATATATATATATATATATTTATATATATGTGTGTGTAAAGCAGCGCAGCATATTAGCAGAAGGGTAAAGATATTGAACAGTATCAATGTTTGCATTTTAGGACACAATTCATTCAAACTCTGTACACGTATGCAAGGTACCAACTTCTGGTTATCAATGCCTGCTTACTTTACCAGAACTCTATCAACTTGCTTGAATCAAAGTACAACTCCCTGACACCCTATCAAAGATCATAGTAGTGAAGTATCATTATGCACAGAAAACGAAACTTTCACGGAGTATACACACACATATATATATATATATATATATATATATATATATATATATATATATATATATATATATATATACATATATATATATATATATATATATATATATATATATATATATATATATATATATATATATATACCTTGCATTTGGAATCCATGTATCGTCTTAATAATAATAGTATCACAGCCATTCATCGATTTCCTTCAGGCATGCGTTTTTGTAGTATCTGTACAACGTATGTCACGGCACATACTATTACACCTACACATCGCTTGCTTCCCCATATAAAACAAAGGAACAAATGTAATCCATTAAATTCCTTTCAGAAACTGATTAGATCAACCCAGTAAGGTGTCTCTTCCAGAAAATCTGAAACAGTATCTATATTTATATTTTCTTTTCCTTGGCGAACTAACAATAACATGACGAAAATTTCCGTCATCCGTATTTGAGCAATAGAATTGCAAAGATTGAAATTATTGTTATCATCAGTATATCTGTGATCGGATGTAAGTTAATATGGGCGTGTGTTGATTCTGATAAGAAACGCACTCGATTTGGTCTATTGTTTTCAAGATATACTCATGAACCGTAAGAATAACAACGACGATATGATGCAGTTACTATAAGGAACTCTAGTTATAGTAGCATAAACATAATAAACGTTTTGCAAAGAACTTCATCAACTGAGCAAACGATTTTCATTATGTAGTTTATTTTCGACTGAAACAACTATCTGATCGACTCAAGACATACAAAATAAATATATCTCCATCATTAATTGCAATGAAAATTTTCAACTAAGAATCGTATAGACTAGACTTAAATATAAAATCTCATCACAATTCATTAATGAGAAAGGTTTCAATCTAAGAAAAAAAAATTTACAAAGTAACATATTTAATTCTAGGCTTCCCATCCAAAAGCAAAAACATTATCTTTTAGACGATCTCTCATTCTTTACACCTACCACCCAAACTCTTGGCATGTAGCAAGAACACAAAATGGCTTCTGTCTCCACGAATCTATAAATCTCTCCTCGAGGCTTGTTGTTATATTCTTGATTATTTTTTTTGAAATATTAATTTTTCAAAATGGTTTCTGCTATTTTTCTATTCAGAAATATTTAAAGACATTGTTTGAGCATCTTTAAATGGTCCAGGCGAAAAAGAAAATCAAATATGTTTCCATGATTACTGACGTATGTCTTAACGATATTTGAGATGAGTATAAAATTCATTATTAAAACTCATATTGAATGTTGATTTTTTTTCCAATTAATTCAAAAATTGTTTACCGATATTTCCCAAGAATATTTTGGAATTGTCTTTCATTTGCTTAATTTACTCATTGTTTTAAGACTCTGCCAGGTCTTTTCATACTGTGTTCGCAGTCCCTTGAACAGGATTCAACCAATCTTTTGCATCATCTAATATTGTCTATTTCCTCTCATGTGACTTGCTCAACTCGATTCATGAAACACACTAACATACATGCGCGCACACACGATAATGCAGACACTTTCTTCATTATCATAATCATCATTAGCAGCAGTAAAAGCAGCAGCCTGTTATAAAAACTGCCTTGTCCTCCATCATCTCAGGTAGCAAGCGTGACTGCGCTAATCTCCACCATGTCTCACCAGCAAATTTCCTAAATATGTCTCTCCGTCTCGGGCCTGGTCTTTTCCTACTGCGTTTATTATCGCACGGGTGCTTATAAGTGAGCCTTTTGCCGCAACTTATGTGTTTTTACTTTGCTAAGTGAGACATCCACCAGCATTTTTTGTTTCTCGATTATTTCTTAGGAAAATTCCCAACAGACACTTGACTTCCAGATGGTTCATCCGTTATCACTCTTTTCTGGTCAACTTTTTTTAAATTCATAGTTATCCTTTTCCTCAACCGGTTGTCTTTCAAGTTTTAAAGTCATATATATATATATATACACATACATACATATATATATATATATATATATATATATATATATATATATATATATATATATATATACGTGTTTGTGTGTATGTAAAATACTCTTCCCACGCTATAAAATAGATTTGAGGAATTTTTAAGTCTTTTATCCTTGTATGTAGTGTTCAAAGTATGATACAAGCATGCTATAATTTTATTGGTATGTAACTCAATTTGTTCTATCTAGAACAAAAATTCCTTTTCTTCCTCCCAAATATAATCACCCTAAATAATGTGATTACACAGAAATATTCGCATGACTCGATCGGACTGCTTATGTTGTTAACTATTTGAGAGAAATATCTAAAATGTCACTCACTGCGACATCGTCAGCTGAAGTTGAATAGAATTTTAAGAGATCGAAAAAGTCACAATTTCCGGATGATTCAATGGAGAGTAAATTATTTGACAAGAAGAACATTTCAAAAGATCACATTTCGAAGAGTTGCGTTCTCTCTTCATTGACGAAGGCAGAATCTATAAGTGGATAGACCAAAGATTCAGCAAAGGTACGTTGAAAGAAAGAGATTTGGTGGCAAAGAGAGAGGGCACAAATATGTGCACAAAAATAATAACAAAAAAAACAAACAACATTACTGGTAATTACAGTCTATAATTGAACAACCATAGCGTCAAAAGTTGAAATCATGTACACAAATTCAATCAAAGAGTCCACATGGTTAGATGAAATTCAATTTGTGACATCGCTGGCATTTTTCACATCAAGAAAAGAGTAAAAAATCGAGAAAAATCCTAATTCTAGATTATGTAGATGTTATTAATAAACCTATCCAACAGGGTCCCGAAAGAGATTAAAAAGCCTCTTGCCCAAAGATAGACAAAAAGATAAATTAAAATTTCATAAAGGGACTTGTGAAGCACTGATACTAATTCTTGCGACTTTAGTCAAAGAGGAACGGCCAGGAACGCTGGGAAAAAAATCGTGTAAAAAAAAACACACGAACATAACGAACAGAAAATAATACATTTTGCCATCTTTGCTGGTTACGGTTGTTCAATTTTATAAAAAGGAAAACTGAATTCACTATCCCCTGGTTGTTTTCCATCCAACAGGAAAGATGATGTATGAATCATAATTTGCAACCCTTCAACTTAAATGACAAGACATACACAAGGAAAGGAGAGATTGATTTAAAAACTCAACAAATTTCATTCTAGCTTCAATCTGTAGCATAAAGTTTTACTTTCCATTGGCGTGATTGCTACTGTACCACAGCAAGCAACCTTTCTGCAGCATGAATTTTGTAAATGTAATGCCGTTAAGATACACAAATCCAGGAGGCAACCCTCAGTCCGTTTTCGTTTATATTACGATATTTCAAAGCTGGCATCTACGTCCATCCTAATGATAATAAACTGACTTCTATGTTTGTTATCATTATGATCTCTGCGTTGGTCTGTTACCGTAACACGGCAAAACGACACTTTGAATTCTCTCCCAAGGAAATATTAGTTAATATCATTACTATGTATTAATTATACATCCATTCAGCTGTATTCATACTTATAGTGTTGTTGTCATCCACACAAATAATAAGTAGCAATGTGTGTTTGTTCTCAGTCACGTCAAGGGACTTAACTGAGGTATCAAAATAATGTTAATTCTCTAGTGACGTAGCAAAATTGAAGCGGGAATTTCTATGGGGCGTCTCCTATAAAGTTTGAATGCTATTATTGACGGATCACATAACGCTGAGTAGGATATGATTTTAGTTTAGAAGCATCTTATCAAGTTTCAAATGAATCTGACTGTAAACAGCTGATAAAATCAAAGATCATTATTGCAAGATAATTATCAAGTGACCCCGAGTGGAGGTTTTTCTCAGTTAAGAAGCATCTTATCAAAGAACATCATTTTACCAAGTTCGAAATAAATCTGACTTGAAATAGCTGAAAAAACAGGGGGACAGACCGAACGACTAACCGACCAACAGGCTGAATCTATTATATGGATAATAACAGTCAACATCATGCTATTCTCAAATTTCACTGCAATGCAATTCTCTATCATCCACGTATATAAAATGCAATGTTTACAGAAGGCTATTCTCCAATCTCTCTGCAATGAAAATTTCTATTTTCCACGTGTTTAAAATGCAATGAAAGTTATAGAAAGTTTTAGAAATGCTCTCTTCAATAAAAATCTCTTTTATTAACATACATAAAATGCTACGTATATCCATATATTTAACATATACCGTCATTCCCGACGGCACAGGTAAACTGGTAGAATTATAATTGTTTAAGGATAACTAGCGTACACTGAGGGCAGATAAGCTGTTAATAAAATAATGAGCTTGTTCCTGCTTTACATAATAACTTCCTCTTGCTAAGTCTTTTTATCGTCAATACACAATCTTCGGTGTCTTGGCTTATTAATTCTGGCTTCCTCAATGAAAAGAGAAAATGTTTTCCTTTTCAGATAATTTGCTGCTTATTGAATCAACAGGAAATTGAGATAATAAATGTCTTTTCGAAAATCTTAATATTTTATTCAACATCTGCTGATATTTGAGCAATGAATAACTTTTTAAAATTCTCTCTTCCAAATTGATAACAACGTTAAACTTGCAGACTTGAGAGTCGTTGCACAAATGTCTAGTTATTAATTCTTGGATTTTGACAGAAGATCGATATTAATATTAATGATGTATCATTTATTTAACTTATTTATGTATTACATTAGATAAAAGTAGAAGTATCTAATTAACTGTATCAAAACCATGTCTCTCATTAGTAGTAATGATTATAAAGAACTAGTTATCCAAACCTCCAGTAATTGCAAAACGTGGAAAGATAAAACTCACTCATTATTTTAATTCTGTAACAGGAAGTAAGAAGGCGGCATCGTGGATAATAAATTGAGTCAATAATACTGTTAACAAGGAATAACTCAGATAGCGCATATCTCTGCAAACACCATTGCCAGGGATGGTGAGGGGAGGTAAGTGTGCATGGATCTGAACCAAAATTTAATTGATTCTGCCTCAGCCTGTCGTTGTTGGCCGTTCCTGAAAATATCATTGAAATTCATTGGGAACCTTTAGATATATCATGGGAAAAGACATAAAATTGATTCCATACTTTGTGGTTTGGATATACAACTACGATACAAGGGGGATGATCGTAGAAGAATTGTCTGAAAGAATTAACCACCCTTCTCTGGAATATCATGGGAATTCATTGAGAATTTTTGGAGATATTGTGCTGAGAATTATGAGTGCATACGCAGTTGTTATTGAAAATAAAATGAACTCAATCAACGAAGAAATGTGCCACTTCTTTCCAACCCATTGTACACACTTCCACAGAATTTCATTGTAATCCACTCAGTATTTCTGGAGAAAACATTTGAAAAGACGAACAGACACAAACAAATATATATGTATATATATATATATATCAATTCTCAACTCTGTTGACACAGGTAAATTATTCAATGTATTATGATTTCTGTGAAAATTATGATAATACTTTACAGGAAAGATGACGACATATATATATATATATATATATATATATATATATATATAGAGAGAGAGAGAGAGAGAGAGAGAGAGAGAGATAGACAGACAGACAGACAGACAGACAGAGACAGATAGACGGACAGAGAGACAGAGATACAGATAGCCTAATGTATATGTTGATAAGAGAGATTCTCATTGCAATGATGTGGGAGAATGGTGTTCTATTGCCAGCAAATGGATTTGAATCATTTTTGCTTTTTTTTTTCACTAATCCCTTCAAGTTATGTTTTTTTTTATC
This sequence comes from Thysanoteuthis rhombus, assembly GCA_963457665.1. Lineage (NCBI taxonomy): Eukaryota > Metazoa > Mollusca > Cephalopoda > Oegopsida > Thysanoteuthidae > Thysanoteuthis > Thysanoteuthis major. The sequence continues at coordinate 42,946,182 of OY735228.1, read as the reverse complement.
GTTACGCCATAAGAACATGAAATTCTATTCTTAGTGCATGATCATGTGATGAACTATATGATGATATGTTAGAGTTACTACCTTTAGCGTAGCAAATAGATGAATTTATGGAAAAATAATTGCGCATGGCTTATTAGTATAATTAGATAATAACATTAATCATTAAAAAACAATGATATAATATCATTATAATATTAATGTATATTCTAAACGCAGCATTTATCGATATTTTGATCTAGTAATATAAGATCATCATCAGCAAAGAATGATTTAGATTAGCCTTTGAGAAAGCAAATAGGAAGTAACTTACTTTGCATTTAGGGAATTCAGTATTTAACCCTCTTAATTACTCAACCTCTCACTAGCTGACCAAATACAGGTATACAACGACTTACCTGCAATCTCTAATACATCCCAATAAGAACTTAAAACCTGTTGACTCCTGATTACTCTGCTGCAAAAGACGATAATGTTCGTCATTTTATTATCAAACTTCTAAAGAGAACGCAGTCTATGCATGATGTCCAGACAGTGAAAGCAAGAAAGAAAAGGTAAAAGAGTCGATACCTTGCCGTGTTGAGCTCATTAATAACTCTGTGAAAGGAGCATAGTAGATGACATATGTTTCTTTCCCGTACAATATTGATGTTCAGATGGATATCTATGTGTCATGTTACTTTATACTGAGAGCAAAGCATAAGTTTCACTTCACCCTATTATAATCAACTGAAGCCAAGGTCAAGTTGTGCTCATACTGCCAGAACGTAACTAAGACGCAGCAGCTGACACTGGGGTTATGAAGCAGGGAATTATCTTTTTTTATCGTAATGTTCATTTTTTTTCCAAAAACCTAACCAAAAAAAAAAAAAAAACTACAAATATTTGGCGTAAACCAGTCGGTTCCTTCCATTGCGGCACATTTCTGTTGAGATTGAGTTGCTGCAAACACTCCCCTTAAAGATCAAAGGAGAAGTATTTCGAATTAGTCCACAAATATTATATTGAATAATAAAATGTTTTGATAACGTAACGTAAAAAGTCCCAACTAACTTCGTAAAATAGAAGTTAATGCACGGATGATATTTTCAACATATGATCTGGATGTATACCCTTGTCTGTTTGCGATCTCACTCCCCATTGTATTAACTTGCCTCCCTATAATAAAAATACAATGAGGGGTATGGCATAAAAATACTCAAGGGATCTCATGTCTGATCCAACATTAAAATAGCTTGAGTTGATGTGAAAATTGAAGAAAATAAAAAATAAAAAATTCTTGAATAATAAGACATGACCTTTAGTTCTAATAGTGCCGATCCATACATATATATGTATAGTATTTGCTAACAAAATAAATCCGTTTCGGATAAACACAAAGCTATTCTCCAACCTCAATACAATGTAAATCTCGATTATCCACGTATTTAGAATGCAATGTGTAAAGGAGGCTACTCTCCAAGCTCACTGCAATGAAAATCTGTGTTATTCATGTCTATGAAATGCAATATGTGTACAAGGCTATTTTCCAAGCTTGGTGCAGTGCAAATACCTATTATTCAAGTCTATGGAATGAAATATAGATACAAGGCTGTTCTCCAAGCTCACTGCAATATAAATCTCTATTATTCATGTCTATGAAATGCAATATGTATAGTAGGCTATTCTTCAAGCTCACTGCAATGCATATCGCTATCATCCACGTATATAAAATGCAATGTGTGAAGAAGGTTATTCTCCAAGTGCACTGCAATGCAAATCTCTATTATCAACTGCGATATGTTTAAAATGCAAGGTTCATAGAAGGCTATTATCCAAGCCCAGTGCGATGTAAAATGCAATGTGTATAAAACGCAGTGTGTATAGAAGGCTATTTACCGAGCTTTTTGCAATGCAATTCTCCATCATCTACCCCTATAAAATGTAATTTGTAAAGAAGGCTATTCTCCAAGCTCACTCAATGCAGATGTTCATTATCCACGCTTTATAAGATGCAATTTGTATCCATACATTTCATATATGCCGTCATTTCTGACGTCACCGGTAAATTAGTGCGGAAATAATAACGCAGTATTTAGTTGGTAATTCATAAGTAAAGGGTTATTTTCGAAACATCAAAATGACGTGATATTTATAGGTAATCTTGAATATGATTGGGGAAATTGCACTGATGAAAGTTCCGTTGTTACCACTATTTGGCCGTTTTTCTGCTATAAAGACGATGCATCAGTTATTATGGATAAATAAATGGATGGCAAGTATTCTCAATGCAATACAATTACAACTGCAGGGAATTGATATGTTTTGCAAAAACATGTTCCCTTGCTTAGTCTTAGAAAAGCACATAGATATAATTATGCTTGTGTATATATATATATATATATATATATATATATATATATATATATATATATATATATATATATATATATACTGAATCACATACAAGCAGGTCTAATTAATCACACAATAGAAAATGCCAATAAAGCGATATCTTGCCAGGTTGGGGTGATCAATTAAAAAAATGGAATAAAGGGCGTTCCATAATTTTTTTTCTTTCGCTTTTTGTTGGACTGTGATCACCAGAGAGTTCAGATTTTAAAAGAACAAATAAACAAACGTGAGCACTACCGGGCACACACCAAGGAACCGATTTAGTATAAAGGTACATTGTGAATATATCCCGCACTAAGAAAACATTTGGTGTTTACACTTGGGAAAAAATAGAATTCTGAACGTCAGGAGGGAAGTTTTACATTTTTCAGCAGTGGTACTAGTAGACAAATGCATAAATAGCCAGCCAGCCAGCCAGACTCACCTGAAAACTGAAACAACTTACGTTTGCTGTTTTGGTGACAGTTTTCGCTGACATTTTTCTATACGAAAGCTTGATAATACATAGAGTAAATATATCATCAGGAAAGTTATATTTTCAATATTGATTTCATAGAATTAGTTTTTATCAATCAGTATCTCTTTACTTGATCGATCTGTCGATTCATTCATATCTATCCGTTAATATTAGTGGGTTTTCATTCCAGTTTCCAAAAGGATATTATTTATTGGAGTTTCCCCGTCGATTCATGAAACCTTGAGCGATTATCTACAACTATCTCCCCAGTAATCTCTGTAGATATCTATGCATTGCATTTCATATATTTATATCAAGCCATAATATGAGAAACTTTCATCGAAAACTGTCACAAGAACTTTCAAGGTTTCTCCTAATGTTCAACTTAGTCTGGTTGGGTAGTTGGATTGCTTGCTATTTATGTATCACGCGTACAGCTTGTTGAAGCTCGAAGGACAAAACATTTCAATACGTACTCTTTATTATGTCAACATTTTTTTTACATAGAAATGTCTTCTACATAAGTTTTAGTGGAGAGTTTAATTTGAAATGTAAATGGAAGCTAAATTGACCTCTTAGTTTGTATCGGCTTGTTTCTTGATAATTCAGACTTTTTAGGGACCACTGCCCAACAAAATGCAAAAGAAATAACTTATTCATCGATGATCACTTTTTTTCCCGATTGTTTAATTGATCACCCCACTTTGCTTCCAGGGGATGATAGACATCTCACACTTTTTTTTGAGTGACTAATCAGACCTGTTGATCGATATCAAATGATGAATGTCTTTATTTCTATCTGTTTCGAAATCGATGTTATTTATTGAATTTCCACTATAGATTATGCAAACCTGCTTTGGTTATCTACATATATCTCTCCACCTACCTCTATAGATATCCTTTCATGGCTATTCATCTATTGATATCAATTCATAATATCTCTATAGTTATTTATTTTGAGATCGATTTATTTATCGAATATTCTAAATTGGTTTCTGAATATTTTGTTTTTTCATCTTAAACCACCTCTTTCTTATTTCTATTCAGCTATTGACATATTCATCTCTCAATATTTGAAGCGATATATCAATATTACAAAATCTATTACAGTCTCCTTTCTGTTCATATATATATATATATATATATATATATATATATATATATATATATATATATATATATATATGTATGTATAAACACATTTATATATGCATTTATATACATGCATACATACATACACACATATATATATATACATACATATATATATATATATATACATACACATAAATACATACATACATATATATATATATATATATATATATATATATAAATATATATATACACATACATACATACCTACATATATATATATATATATATATATATATACATATATATATATATATATATATATATATATATATATATATATATATATATATATATATATATGTTTCCCCCGTGGAAAGATTCACGGATATATTCGAATGTATATGTGAAATATGTTCGTAAATGAAGTACTAAACCCGTCAAAGTGGAAGAAATACGAAACTGTTCCACTAAAAGGTAACTATTTAGCAGATGCATTGAGAAGAGACAGAGAACGAAACTTTTCCATTGAAAAGTGACGAATTTGCTGATAGTCACCCACTACGATACGCACCAGAGAAAGGCCAGAGGATACAACAAACAAAACGCTTTGATTATATCAATCCAGATGAGGACATCGGTTCTAGTAAATCATAGTATAATAATGACGGTGCTTTTTCATCTCACAAACTCAGTTAGAATTTCAAGTGGGACACGTTTCCACGATTATTGAAAAAAAATTGATGCGTTTACTGGGTTATCCAGAGACATCAAGTTGTATATGCAAAGAAGAAAAGCTAGTAAAAAACATTATTATTTCACAATGATTTTTTCTCCAAGAATTGTTACTTACCCCTTTCTCAAATACAAATATCGACCAAACTCTGGTCATTATGGTCATTAACTATTTCAGGCCCATTACTAAACAAGGACCTTTTGGGGCTCCCCTCGTTGCTTTCGTATGCTTGTGTTGATTAGGGGATATAATGACTAATTGAGCCTACTCGTTACCACTATTTTCGGTGTGCTAGTTTCCAATCCAGGATTGTCTTTCTCCAACTCTAACGGAGGGTAAAGGGAATAAAACCGTACCTTTCCAATGTGTATGATTGCAGAGTGAAGTAGGGTTGTCAATTTTAATAACCACTTTACGCCAACAATGCGATGATTCAATATCATTCCCTGACTGATATTAGCAGGTATTCCTATCTTCATCAAGAATTTCTGATGTCACAACGACGCCATCCGACGGATTATCCTATTCAAGGGCAATAAGTTTCGTCGTTTATTGAATACTGTACGACGTTCATAAAGTTAGAATAAGAAATACATTAAGCAGCATATAATGTTAGGATAACAATGGAAAATATAATAGTCTGAATAATTCATGTAATGATAACAATATGCTCCCTTATGATGTCGGAAATCATTAGTGTATTGTACAAATCTTGGTTGTTCCAGCACCCAGGTTTGTTCGGGAAGCTAGTCTCGAAAGTGATTGATAGCGAGTCCATTATCCATTTTTCAAGACAGAACTGCTCCAGCTCCTTCAAGTTGGATGGGTTCTGCTGGTGGCATATGACAGATCCTCAATTAGAGAGGCCATTCCAAAAGATTTGAAATTTTCCTCCCGAAATTCTCGAGTGTTGCTTTAGCAGTATGACGTGGTTCATTGACCTGCTGAGAAGCCAAACATCGTTCCTGGTTTTTCTCAAGGGTTTCCCCGTATTTAGCGGCATGCATTAATCCAATTCCGTGTCAATCAAAAGATTAACCCATAGCATGATGCTTTCACGATCCTGCTTCTCAAGAGGATGAGGTTATCAGTTAGTTGGGTTTGCACCTGACAAATAGCTTTCCTTGATGGCCAAAATTTCGATTCTCACAAACTCAGTTAGAATTTCAAGTGGGACACGTTTCCACGATTATTGAAAAAAAATTGATGCGTTTACTGGGTTATCCAGAGACATCAAGTTGTATATGCAAAGAAGTATTTGGAAAAAAGGTATATAAAGTAAGTAATCTTCTTTTGGAAAAGAATTTGTTGATTGCTTTTGGGAGGGGAAATATAATTGTTTCAAATGATTATGCACGACTTTTTCTCTTCTCTTTACCATTGCGTGTTGCTTCAATGCGTAGGAACGGAAAACTCATTTAAATTTTGAAAGGAATTGACAAGTGCGATTGGTGTCGAACGGAATTATCTTTTGCTTTGCATCAAGCGAAAAAAGATGGTCGATTCTGCAGGGTGATTTTAGTTTAAATCAATCAGTTGGGTAATTTTTTTCATGCGTTGTCAACTGCATCATATGACGCTCTCCAAAACGAAGAAATTGAATTCGAAATCAAACAAAGAAGGAAAACTGATGTTTTGTTTCTTTGGGGTTTTTTTGGTTTTTGGTTTTCTTTTTCAAATCACCAGAGCATTTTTTTTTCTTTCTTATTGGCTTGATTTTTCCCTCTCCTGTTGATGTAATCACTTCAAAAATAGATGATTTCTTCCTCTCTAAAACATTTCCCAGCATTTGTTGAAGCCTATTATCGCCTGCGTGCACCAGTGCGCATGCTCGAACAAACAACTTCGTCCATGGATGGATCTTATCACCTGTTTGCTCCTCCTGATATGATGATTGTTAATATATTCTTACACCTTTCACAAATGCGAAGAAAATTGTTGAATTACGAAGAGGCAATTTAACTCCTTTTAATTTTAACTGATCTCAATTATATTGTGGCATTGAGACTCAAAAACAAGTATTTGAGTACACGTCTATGTTTATAAAAGAAAGTATCTTCAGTGATCTAGAAAATATACAACTACCAACATCATCGTCAATCAAATAACAGAAGGAAAATCAGTACGTATTTAGCTTCAATACAGGGCAACAGTGAGTCTTCCGATTTTCCATATTTTTGGACTATCATTGTAATATATGAAAAAAATATTTGTCCACCGAAAAAATCTTTATTCACCTTTGAATTTAATCTATTCTTCCTTCAGACAGGCACCCCTCACAAACACAAATTTTTGTCAACATTTATCGAGAACTTTTGGATATATATTGAATGTATGGAAATATGCGAAAACATATCTCTCGATGTAGAAATATTCTGGAATCGGAAGGTAAATCTAATCATTTTCCATTCAGCCTATGGAGAACCCTCTTACAAAAAATCATTGGAATTCATCAGAGAAAAATTGTCGGTTTTGTTTTGACGAACAGAAATACATGAGTGAATACAAATACCTCTTCTAACTCCATCGGTAGATAAAATATTATGAATATAGGAAGAAATATCTCAACTGTTAACTCACTAAAATAAGTACTAGCATGCGTATACCCGAAAAGATATAAGGCAAACCTGACTGGGGGGTCAAACTCTACTCAAACCTCTACTCCGAAGATTACTACTGAACTCTTGGATTGTATGCATAAGGAATAAATTTGTAGGTATAAAAGATTCGTCAGTTTAGCTCATTCGATAAGAAAGCCAACTTCCTATCGAATAGTCGTGATTTCAAAATCACAGTAAGGAAATTTTTTGTATAGCTTTGGCCTAACGTTACTTGATAACAAAAACATGTTTCTCTCAATTTTGTGAGGAACGTTATCGTTGCAATTGTTACGTGGGAAAAACTAAAGACAACTCGAAATCAGATTGGAGTTTAACAGAAACACTGGAATAGAAATAAATGATTTTTCCTTAATCGAAATATTTCTTCAATCCATTTTTTCGTTTCCGTAATTATGAAATTTATTCGTTAAATTATCCGAATATACTTCTCATTAAATAAAGCAACGTCAACAGTTATTAATAATAGTTGGAAACACCTAACCTCCCGGCAGTTACCCCCAGATATATGGAGCCTAGGGTCATAAAACCTCAAGTTAAGGAATGATTCAATGTTTCACCGCCGTAGGCTCGAGATAGCAGGTGAATTAAATGAAGCCTTTTTACCTCTGTCATTTAAAAAAAAAGTATCAATTGAAATATTGGTTTAATTTAATTTCGTGAATGTTGATGCTTTAATGACAAGCATCCTAATATTTGAATAGCAGATAAGTTATTATAATTGCTTTATGAAGGAGAGTGAGTGGTTGTTGAATGAGTTTTGGTGATTTTTTTCTAGGCGAAACTCATAAACTTTTGTCTCGGGAAATCTGCCACAGTACAGCAAATGCTCAAGCTACTAAACTTCTGGAGCCTTTATGACTGACTGGAAATTATATCTATTACTTGAACCGATACTTCATTTTATCTCGATTGCTCGGCGCCTTATTTGTTATTGTTTTGCGTACATTATTAGTACTACTGTTGAATGGCGGAAACAAAGGTCATGGAATTGATCTTATATCCATTACTCACTGATAACTATAAACAGGAAAGGCAAATGCAGAAAAGGTATCCTTTCGGAACCTTGATGACTGGGTTTGACAAAAAACTTCCTGACAAGGATGCTGTTAAAATGACATGCTATTTCCGCTATCCTGAATGGACGACCGGAAAAACAACAGTTTTTTTTTTACTGGAAGAAGACATATCCGGGTAGGATACATCAAGAAGCGTAGGTGGATGTGGGCGGAGACACCAAAAAGCGTGGGTGAATCTGCCTAATGTGTGGGTGCAGATCCCCAATAAGAAGGTGATAAATGCCGTTTGGGGCAGACCAGATTCCCGGTGATCGTAGACCACAAGACACCAAGACGTCACCTGTGTGCCAATCCTTCGTCCTGAGCATTACTTTCTCTATCCGTTCTCCAGACGCCACTATACCAAATAAAGACATATGCCTATTTTTTCAGAAATCAGTATCCTGTCTTCCTTTTTGAATACCTCGAAGTTATTGACTTATGTAACACAACTATTTGTGTCTTATTCGATTGCAATCAAATGCAACTGTAGCTACGACGAAAAAGCTAGTAAAAAACATTATTATTTCACAATGATTTTTTCTCCAAGAATTGTTACTTACCCCTTTCTCAAATACAAATATCGACCAAACTCTGGTCATTATGGTCATTAACTATTTCAGGCCCATTACTAAACAAGGACCTTTTGGGGCTCCCCTCGTTGCTTTCGTATGCTTGTGTTGATTAGGGGATATAATGACTAATTGAGCCTACTCGTTACCACTATTTTCGGTGTGCTAGTTTCCAATCCAGGATTGTCTTTCTCCAACTCTAACGGAGGGTAAAGGGAATAAAACCGTACCTTTCCAATGTGTATGATTGCAGAGTGAAGTAGGGTTGTCAATTTTAATAACCACTTTACGCCAACAATGCGATGATTCAATATCATTCCCTGACTGATATTAGCAGGTATTCCTATCTTCATCAAGAATTTCTGATGTCACAACGACGCCATCCGACGGATTATCCTATTCAAGGGCAATAAGTTTCGTCGTTTATTGAATACTGTACGACGTTCATAAAGTTAGAATAAGAAATACATTAAGCAGCATATAATGTTAGGATAACAATGGAAAATATAATAGTCTGAATAATTCATGTAATGATAACAATATGCTCCCTTATGATGTCGGAAATCATTAGTGTATTGTACAAATCTTGGTTGTTCCAGCACCCAGGTTTGTTCGGGAAGCTAGTCTCGAAAGTGATTGATAGCGAGTCCATTATCCATTTTTCAAGACAGAACTGCTCCAGCTCCTTCAAGTTGGATGGGTTCTGCTGGTGGCATATGACAGATCCTCAATTAGAGAGGCCATTCCAAAAGATTTGAAATTTTCCTCCCGAAATTCTCGAGTGTTGCTTTAGCAGTATGACGTGGTTCATTGACCTGCTGAGAAGCCAAACATCGTTCCTGGTTTTTCTCAAGGGTTTCCCCGTATTTAGCGGCATGCATTAATCCAATTCCGTGTCAATCAAAAGATTAACCCATAGCATGATGCTTTCACGATCCTGCTTCTCAAGAGGATGAGGTTATCAGTTAGTTGGGTTTGCACCTGACAAATAGCTTTCCTTGATGGCCAAAATTTCGATTCTAGTCTCGTATTGTCAGAATACACTCTTCCATATGTTTGGGGAGTCTCCATCATCCATCATCATCTGTCTCTTGACGTCTGTCGTTGGACATAAACATTCCCCAAGATTCGCTCATGCTTCTCTATTGTGGGCATTGCGGATCTACAACTTTCTTAATTTGTTTCGCTCGTTTCTCTGCCGGCCTCAATTGCGCATAAGTACTCTGACAATCCATGTCAGGAGTCGTGATGTCCATTGGGTGTCGTTCATTCTTGTGACATCGCCGGTCCATTGCCATTTGAGTTTTTTAATGGATTCTATGCTGTCCCTGATTCCTGTCGTCTCCTGGATGTATAGTGCTGTCTTGTGGTCGCTCCGAGTGAGGTTGAGCATACTTCTTTCATGGTTCTCAAGCAGTGGGTCTGTCTCCTGATTAGATACCAAACTTAAATCATATCTTCTTTTTTATTCCTCTAAGCTATGACTTTCCGCACACTTTTTAATTCATTCAAGCCTTTTTGATGGTTAAAATAGAGATCATATTGTTTAATTCCTATTGTTGAGATTCATAGCACTTTTAAGGATACCGTCCATAGTTGCCTCTCCGATTAATACTCTTCTAACATTTTTGTTTTGATACAACTATATTTCCATCCTGTAATAATGAATTGAACGATGTGAATTGGATGTCCATAATTCGTGATGCTTTTTTTTTAAACTTAAAATACTTCTGTACTTATCCGAATCTTTGTTCCAAACCATTTTGGAGAGCACCATGGTCTTGATGGTAATACTCTCTGTTTAGTGGTGTTGCAGACTCTAGAGTTGATGGCATCTCTTGCAACCACGCTGATTTCCCAACGTCCTGAGCACTTCTTTGCTATTTCTAAACGTATTGAACACGTGTTGGTCGAGATGGGGTTCGGGACTTGGGTACAATTACACCCATTGAACTAAGAGCCGGGGCATAGTAGCACGAAGACTCACTGCTGCCAAGGTCGCCTGCAAAGATAACAAAAGCAATACAATGTTTACACGTAATCATGTGGAATCACGTGTTTATAATTTCAAACAACCCTGTTTATGTGCAATAAATACATTTCATGGAGGCATGAAAACAAACCCTCTGAAAAGAAATGAGAACATTTGAAATTTGGTTGAAAAAACAATTTTATGACAAAAAAAAGTACCCCACAAAAAATGAAGTAAATCAAAGATGCTTTTCTTAAGTGATGCCTTTTCCGATCAAAATGCCCTTTTTATGAGTTGTTGAAGCATTCCTTTTCTGAAGCAAAATTCGGAGGAAAAAAAATGGAGTAAAAAGAATTTTTTTTTTCTTCATTGACAAACGCCGATGCAATATAATGTTAAAAGCTGAGGAGATGTCAGTATTGTCATGGAAAGATTTGAGTGCCAATACTCAACATTTTATGGAAACGGACGCACTACCCAAACACACACACACACACACACACACAGACAATTACACGCTTATATGAAAACACAACACAGAGTCACACACGGAGAGACACAGTCACATATATATCTGTGTGTGTGAGTGTGTGTATATATATATATATATATATATATATATATATATATATATATATATATAAATATATGTATATCTATATGTATGTGTGTATACATATATATATATATATATATATATATATATATATATAATCGTTCCTTATCATTATGATTTTTTTATATACGTAAAAAAAAAATTGAGCAAAATTTATATCAATTTCCATAAAAGAGATGTAATCATCTGCACACATACACACGCACACACACACACATATATATATATATATATATATATATATATATATATATATATATATATATATATATATATATATATACATACATCTGCACGTATTCATGCTCAAATATTAACATCGGTTAATACATACTCATCTACACACATACACACACACACAAACACACACACACATATATATATATATATATATATATATATATATATATATATATATATATATATATATATATATATATATATTTGGTAATTCCACATCCCATTTTTTTTCTTCTGCAAACAACCTTTTGGCTTATAATTTAAACATATCTCGCAAAAACGAATATCAAAACATTGAGATGAATGAATAAATAATAATGTTATTTTTCTTCCCCAGTTTCCGAAATCCATTGAGAGGTTATTTTTGCATCTTTATCAGTTGTAAAATTACTCACCATAGCCATTGTCAAAATATTCCGCAGGATTTTTTTGGTTTTCTTTTTTTTTTCAATTTTCTGTTCTCGAGTAGTAGCTTTATATTGTTTTTAAAGATTGAATAGACCCAATACCCTAGGCTTTTCCCGAATGCCCCGCGTAACCATATATAAGTCGATTTCGTATTCAGTTCGAACGATTAATGTAAAGCGTTTCTAGGAATCAAAAAAGATTTTTTTTTTCCTGCAAGTGGATCCTTACTCCCAAAGAAGCTAGCACACTACTCTGCGATGGAAGCTATTGATAGACATAAGTAATTTTGTCTTTTTGGATTTTTGTGACTAATTTCACGTTAGCTGTGCACAAAAACGACTTATATGTATGTTTGCAGAGTTTGATGGCTTACTAGTGATAAAGAAATAATCTACGTTTGGATCTACACCTACGCTGAGGGTGCTTATTCTTTCAGAGAAATATAAATTAGAAAGTTGCAATATTCTCGACTGCATTCAACTGTGGGGATTATCAACATTTTGATTGAATTAGAATGAAACAACAGACTCCTCTTTTTTCTTATACTAGGTTGGATTTCGTGGGTGTTTTTAGTCGGAAATCTGTTAAAATTAACGATGGAGCTTTGATTTGGTAAAGTTTTAAAAAGGTTAGTATCATTATAAGATAACTCGATAAGATATTCATCATAAATTGATGTTTTTTCAGCTGATGGGAGGAAAACTAGACTGAGTGCAAATTTTATGGTTCGGAAAAATGTATTCCATGAAAGCTTCTGTGAACATTCTCTTCCGTTTTATAAGTAGTTAGTGTGAAAGCAAAACGGAAAGGGAATTATCTTTCGATTTACACTCAAACATTAAATTCTAAAACCATATACGTTTCTATCAAACTAAACTCATATGTGAACTGACTTACGCTTAATTACAAATACCAGCCCATTAAAGATAATAACATATTTACCGAGCAAAACACGAATTTTAATCATAGCAATCCTATGACTAAACTACAAATCGTGAAATTTCCGTACATGGTATTGTTATTCAAGTACTCTTGACGGAGGAGGGTGAGTTTACACCCTACTGGATTATGCCAATGACTTAGTAAAAGAAAACGTAATTGATAACACTTGTTCCTTTCTCTTAAGGAAAGAAAAAACAACTGTGCGCATAATTCTTTTCATTCTATAATGGCCATGTCCAGATTGAGTTGTAACCATACTAACAAAATGCAGACGCAAGTTGACGCTTGGCCGTATGTACAGAGGCCAATTGTAACATGATAATATTACAATAAAACATTTGTTAAACGATTAATATCACTAATGTCTAAAGCTGATTTGTGGCTCTTCTTGTCAGGAAGGACTTTCGATCTAACCAGAAAATTAGAATTCACATGTCAATATCTAATAGGGCTTTGGCAAGAAATTAGTCTTTAAAACGCCCTTATGAGAATGATTTCTTTGGATCAAACATAGAATCTTGACGCTCGATTTTATTCAAGTGCAATAGTTTTAGATCACAACCAAATTAAAATTGTTTTCAGTTAATACGTTTTTTAAAATATGTGACGATATTTTTTCACCATACTTTCTTATGAAATTGAAAGTTCTGAATGTTACATTTCAACCTCGTTATGACTGATTCAAATTTGTATTTATGCTGTAATCTGGAAATTAATTCTTTGACTTTAAACAATTTAGGAGTCCAAATTCTATATTCGATCCATTTTTTCAGTCAAACTATGATTAACTTCTTTTCTTATGCACGGCTGTGTGCGATAAATTAAACTATACATTGAAATTCATGAGAACAACACTTGCATCAAAATGTTCATTATATTGTTATCTTATTCTAAACGCTTGTTAAAAATGCAGTAGTTGATAACTCACCTGTTTGGTGAAAAGACATATCTACATAAAAAAATCAATAGTGTCTGTGCAACTGAAAAACATTCAATAGCCGAAATGGAAACATTAAGAAATCTATCTACATAATGAACTTTTTTTTCCTGTGTTTCTCTCTCTCCCTAACTATAGATTTATCAATATACCTGGTGATAGCCTTTGTATATAATGGTAACAATTTTTCTTTTATACAAGTTTCATTGAGTGATATCGAGATTTTTTGTGAGTTTTTGAATGGTACTCTTTGTCCTTAGTTCAATGGAGTGAATAAATTTACCAAAGTTCACGGTGTATCTTCAAAATTTGGCCCAAACATACCAATGCCCAGCAAATTTTAAAACAAACCAGTGATAGCTGAAAGTACTAGGATGATTTAGAAATATACCATCAATTTAGGTATATTTTTCGATTTGAGAATGAAGAATTGACCAGAAACTAAAGACCTGGCCCTAATTTAACTTTTATATTTCCGAGCCACCTATCTCATGATCATCTTTTGGTTGCAATACTTTCGCAGACGATTTTGCTTTGTAAATTTCTTTTTAGATTTACAGCCTGTGGGGTTGCAACCGTTTCCCTTACATTTATAAATACAAAATTTGACCTCACACTGAATCGACAGTCAGGGGTCATTGTAGCTCTGCACCACCATCATATGTGCATTTTCATCCTCTCATATAAAATTGCAGCCCCTAAGGTGCGTCTGTCTCACTTATACTTTAAAATGCTGAAAGGGATCTAACGCTGGATTGACCTATAGAAGTCAGTAAAAGTGAACATCATACATCTTGTTTCTCCCTCCTCTTGTAAACATATTCACAGCTCGTAAAATACAACCTTTTGAGGATCTATAAATCAAAGAAACATTTGTTGATTCATAAAATTAGATGCATATGTATGTATGTATGTATGTATGCATGTATGTATGTATGTATATATATATATATATATATATATATATATATATATATATATGTGTGTGTGTGTGTGCGTTTGTTTGTGTGTGAGTGTGTGTGTGTATGTGTTTGCATGTCTGCACGTGCGCGCGTATGTGTGTGTGTGTATATATATATATATATATATATATATATATATATGACAAAATAAAAATAGAGGTAATATCGTACTTTACTGAAACAAAATTAACCCCAACTTGAAAAAATAGTTCTCATTAATATAATCCATCGATAAATATTATCTATGCCTCACATTAATTATTTATTACAGCTGATATAAACAGCCACCACACATCACATAAAATATATTGTTACAACAGGCGATTTGGAAATTACAACATATATTAAATTTACAACAATCTCTCTTACTCGTCGATATTCTATCGAAACTAAGCTCCATTATCAACATAACAAACAGAACCATCTTCGAATATCTATAAGGTCTTAACTCACAAACCAAAGAAATTGATCACGTTTAATCATAATAATAGTAATAAAAGACTTTAAATCAGCCATACAACCTACAAATATCAAATCTCTTACTAAGTAGGAACTTGATTTGAAAGTTCTACTTTAAAAAAGCCTCATTCTTACATTACATTGTAAATTGAATCCCTCTCCTAAATAGTTTTTCGGAGGGTGGATTTCAAAAACAGAAAAGGTTTTCTTCTGGACATTATAAGTTATAAGAGTTCGAATCCCCTTTGGTTTCATGACACGTACAAGTGACGCATAGATAGATAAAAAAATAAGGTAGAATCACTTGAGCGAAGGAGAAACTTATTCTGACTAATTTTTTTGAAGGATACAGTTTGGGTTTACATTTTCTGATTATGGAAGAGACAAATCGTCATAATTATAAAATACATGCTACAATCAGTAATGATGTGTATTGACAATATTTTTCTCTTTTAATTGATATCAGGTCAGATATGATGATAAAATACCTGGTAATTTGCTGCGTTGGATATTCAAAGAAGTATAGTTTTTAAAACATCCCTTCTATCTCTCCACTTCCTGAATTCCTCACCATGACCATCCAAGTCTATAATCTTTATTCTTTGATTGAATTTGGTTGATAGAAACGAAATTGATGCACCATCAACAATTACGGTCATAGCAGGAGTAGCAGTGATATTACTAGCAGCCAGTGCACAGTAAAGAAGACTTGCTAGGCATCAGGGAATTTTGTGTTTATGGATCGGCAGTAGTCTTTTGTTTTTTTTCTGTTGGTTAATCGATGAACAGCCTGACACTGCGAATCACCATATGTGTAAAAGAACAGAGAACAGTGTACTTTCTAGATGTACTAACATTTACAATAGCGACAAATCAACATTTTAAACACCTTGTGCCACCCCCAAGATGCTTCGTATCTCACGCTCTTTATGTATATGACGTAATAATAAAATGAAACTTTAGCAACATCTTATTATTACGTCATCAGAATACGGATTTCTTTTTACTACATCAGAACGCAAGCACACATCAATCGTATTAGTGAAATACAATTTCCTAAAATACTAACCTTAAGTGAATAATCTTTTTGAGGAAGGGGCTCATAAAAGAGAAGAATACGATAGGAATGATATTCTAAAGAAAAGGGCCCCTGGAAGCATTAAAGCAAATCTATGGTCAGAATTTCTGGCTCCTTTTCTCCTAGCTGACACATATTTTGTCTTCTCAGAAGATTTAATTTCCTTTCTTTCTTTTTCAGGTGAGTGTCTTGACTTCTTATATTCCAGTCCGTGGAAGAGGGTTAACCAAGAGTTCAACTGAAATGAAAGCAATTCAATCTGAGGTTGAAACAAGTAGGCGTTTTTCATACCTTTGCTTTTTAAAAAATCGATCAAAATCGGTAGACCGGACATAAAATCAAACCACAATGTTTTGAATGATTGTATAGTCCAAATGTTCATTTTTCAGATTCGCAGTGTTTTTTTTTTACTAGCAGCATATAATTTTAAAAGCAGAAAACAGTTCCTGCTTGATTATATCTCTCGGTAATATATTTTTTTCATTTGTTCACTGCCCGTTAAGCTATTTCCCTCTTCAAACATTGTATAATTTTTGACAAAAATCCAAATCTTTGTTTGTATCATCATTTTTATTTGATTCATACTTCATTCAATTGCTCGTTCATGGAAGATGTCTGTTGTTTATCATTAGAAATTGAATGACAGTATGTCGCATTATATCTCCAGCACCTTTTTCAGTATCCCAATTGACTGCAGTACCGACGTGCACTGTATGGGAGTATGAATTATTAATCGACTTCCTAATTCATAGAATATTGATCTTGACGTTTTGACAGGGTCTCAAGTGTTACGGTATTTATGGGCACTACTTTGATAACGATATTCCACATTTTGTCGCCTTCTATACAATATTCTGTTATTTTTCCAAATCTATTTACTATTTCGTCTTCACTCTGCTGTCCCCCAGTACAACCAGGTGTACCATTTAGCAGATCTTTATTTCTTTGTTTACAACTGTGCAGTCCTGTCGTCTCACTTGACTAAAGTAGTCGGTGTGGACCTTAAAATCAAAGTGTACCTTGACCTTTCCACAACAGTCTGGCCTGAGCTATATAGTTACAGGATCGATCTTAGACTATTTGCCGACTTTTATGCGAAAAACTCTTCCATCAATATATTCAGACACAAATCTTTTGGGGAAAAACTGCAAAGAACTTTTGTGCACACCTTATATTGGAACTTCATTACCTATACTAAAGCTGGAATAAATTAAATCCTTTAAAAAAAAAACAAGTTATTTTTCTTTCATTCGAAAACGCGTGAAACAAGCATCACCTCCAATACGAATGTTTTTTTTGCAGTAATTACTCCTATGCGAATTAGCAAAAATCTTGTTAGAAGTTAATCATAATGAACCTAAGTCTGCACACTGATGACACCTTTCAAAGACAGGCAGACAAGGCTTGATTTGGAGCCGGCAAATTTTTCTGCCGGCTAATCAACTAAAATAGCCGGACAGACGATGACTTCATTACAAGAGTTCATACATTTCAAATTAACTTGGCGAGAACAAAAATTACCGTGAGCCTATATCGAAGACAAACAGTTTATTGTAGGTTTTTAATACCATATATTTACTAGGTTGAACGTAAGCGTCCGAGTATTCACACTGTTGTCTGGTAGTTATTGCTCAAGATTTGGTGAGAGTTAATCTCTTAGATATCCAGACACGTTCTTCAATATTCAAATCATTTTCAGCAGTGCTGTCAACAAGATGGTTCCAATTTTTCTCGGATCTCGAGTTCTTGGAATCGTTTCACTGGGCTGTTTGAGTCCTTTTAAAGCGCTTTAAACTATCAGAATGGCTCTTGTAATCTTGAAGATCCTAGTAAAGCAAAATTTGGTCAAAGATCAATCAGACCCACACTCAGGTTTAATATGCTGTTCTCCACTTGCTTTTTCAGATATTGAAGTGTGAAAACATTTTCCTCGTTTGACTGATTTCGTTCCTAAAAGAGGAATTCACTCGTCCAACAGCCTTAATGAGTTTTTATGAAAATCGGGTCTCATCATCGTGTTGCATTTTTTCTTTTCGGTTTAAAAGTCTTGCTATTTCACCAGCTTTTCTGTTTATTTCGATTTTAATCTGATGTCTTCTGGACTATCAGGTGATGTCTTTTGTCTTTTACTTGTAATAACAAGATTTGGGTAAATCACTCGTCACCCTGAACTGGCTATTGTTACATTATTCAACAGCTTTGCTGCTCCTGGTTATTATGTGATTGATGGTCCTGTTCCTATAGCTTCACATTCTGCTAATGATATAATACACCCACAAACACACGCACACACACACACACACACACACACACACACATATATATATATATATATATATATATATATATTCTAGAAAGCTTTAAACATTAATCATTAGAAAACTTTTCTATTATATCATGTCACATCAGTCACTTATTTTCCAAAATTTCTCAATGCAATTTATGTAATTATCTCCAGTGCTTTTCCCCAATTTCAAATATACTCCAATATCACGATGCAATGTATAAATTCTCTTTTCTTGCGATCATCTGTTGTTTATCATGTTACTGTTTTGGGGAATCAAGAACAAAACAGTTATATTGACATTGAACCCCAGCAGTGTTGATCAGATACCAACTCTTTTTCTTTCTATATAGTTTAAGTCATACATGCAGTTTGTCATTTATTATAAGATATTATTGGTACGGTATATTGATATTATTTCACACTCTATATCATTCATTTTTTTTAAACAGGGCTTACTCACGTACGTTATCCCCAAACACATTTAAAGATGAGAGATCAGCAAGGATAACAACAGTGTTATTCACTGTTCGTGTAATTTCTATTGAGTGTTCACCCATGTGAATATTCAATCTGTTACATCGGTTTTGATATCAGATTGAATGCAAACCAACTTATAATATCATCATTAAGAATCATAATTACATAGTTGAATTTCCTCGAGTTGATTCTATGCTAACACATCCAACCAGGGAATTTGCCAATTTTCCCAATAATATGAAATCAATTTCTACTATTTCCCATACCATCAAACTTTCAGCAAATATTCTTTTCGATACTTTTAATCATCAAATAAAGTATCCTCATATACATGGTTGAGACGAAATGAAACCACTTTACGGCAAGTAATAACACCCCAATAGGCTATTCCATCAGTAAAATTATAAATGCAGATATAGATAAATTTAGATAGAGATATTTGTATCTTGACATGTAAACCTGATCGAAGCAGCATAAAACCGCTAATTTTCAATGTTTTTCGAGTTATTTTAAAATATGTAAAACGTTAATTTGTGACTAAAATCAATGTTTAATTCTGCTTGATAAAAGGCCTAGGGAAAGCTCCAACGTTGTACAAAAAAATCAATAAAATAAATTATTTCTTGTAAATGAATTCGTGAAATATTGATCTTGTGCCGAGAAGAAGGATTAGAAAATGATTTTTATTTAAAGTGCCGGGGGCACAAGAAGCCATTATTACTGGCGGATCCTAAGGCTTGTTCGCTTAATGAAATCGCTAAAGACGGGAAAATGCTATTTAATTCCGATTCTTAATTAGAAACCGTCAACCATTACTGCAACCAAGACTGTCAACATAAGTTTTTTTCGGTTTGCAAGTTCATCCGGGTTTCTAGCTGACTATGTATCGAGATCATCATCAACAGTCTTTTATCGTCTGTCGCTTGTGGTCTCTCCATCTGAGTTTGAGCATGATTTCCTCATATGCACGTTGTACACACCTCAGTTTGCAGCTTTGCCTTTTGGATCGAAGTAGAGAACAATAAATGTGAGTATTTACTACTTATTATGCTAATAGAAGTCTTTTCCAGGTACCCACCAACATAGGATTTTAGTTGAGATTTCGCTAAATTAATGTACCAATTTCTGTTTGGCTTCATTCACGCGTGTTTTTATTCGTTTATTTCAAAATTTCTCATTTTTTTAGTGATTATTGTTGAAGAAAAGGTAAAGGCAAGTTACACATCTATTGGACTCTAGTGTCACACCCAAGACTGCCAAAAGGCGTTAGTCACCTGATGGTTTCAATTGCTTACTTACTGAACTTTTTTAATTATGGTTCTTATTGAAATCTAAATAGTGTGCGTTTGTTAATACAGGCACTTCTGGTCACATTTTAAGCCTACAACCATTCAAGTTTTGTTGACTACATCACTAAGCACCATCCAGAAACAGGTTTACCTTTCCCAAAAGTGCTTTTTGAAGTCTCTATGTTCATATCCTCCCGACAATGCCCAAATATTGTACTGGTAATTTTTTTAGATTTCATAGAGATTCGTTTTTTTGAGTAAATGTGGTGGTCTACTTCCCCCAGTTTTGCATCTCCGATTTGACAGCCATGTCATTATTTTTTATGTGATTGTTGTACAAGACTTTTGCTTTACTGAACTTCATGTGTAGGCTGACTCTTTTGATTTCTTCGTTTAGTTCATCTAGCATTAGCTGGAGGTCGTATAGGTTCTCTGAGAAATCAAGCAGATAATCATCCTAAGATGGCAAGTTTTGACAAAGGAAGCTCAAACTTTAAAAAAAGACGATCCCCATAATCCTAAAAAGTATACAACAAATGCATCCTCCCGAATAGTCACTTATGAAGCTAAAACATGGAATCGTAGCAAGAGATAAACCCACAAACTGAGAAGCATACAACTTGCACATGAGCGAATCATGCTCAACCTCACAAGACAACACAATATATCAGAAAGAAATCAGAGGTCAGAGATATCATAGAATCCATCAGAAGACTCAAATGGCAATGAGCTGGTGACATTGCAAGATGAAATACAACCGATTGACATCACGACTCACAACGTGCGTCCCCAGAGACCACATGAACTAGAAAAATTAAGAAAACACTGGCTCTGCAACGCCCATAATAGTGAAATGCAACGGATCATGGGGAGGGTCAATGTCTAACGACGGACGTTAAAACACTGATGATGATGATGATGGTGATGATGGTGGTGGTGGTGGTGGTGGTGGTGGTGGTGATGATGATGATGATGATGATGATTTTTAGATGAAATGTCCATTTTTTTTTCTCTCTATAGACGATCTTTTAAAATAAATAGTTCTGGCACACGTTCCGACTGTAATGATTATGTATGCATATGGTACATATTCTTTGAAACTATCCATCCAAGGCTGTTTAATTCCGTGTCGTTCGATTTTTCAATACCATATATCCATTAAAAGTGTGACGCTGGTGTCGAATAGATTCGTCTTTAGTAACTGAATCGGCATATTATCATAATTCATACCCGTTATCTATATACGCAAAATAGCGCATAATTTATCTGTTTTGCATTAGCGACGTTTTTTTTTTCCCTCTTAATCTGAAATGAATGAAATAAAAACTGTGTTTGCGTGACAGAGAAGCCAGCTTCAATATGATAATACCCAATGATTTCACTTCCTGGCTGGCATCATCTCGCTCTACATTCAATTTACAGATTTCTTCTGTTTATGTTAAAAACTGCCAACTGAAACTGTCACCATAACTGTGAACATAGGTTTCTTCAGTTTTTAAGTGGGTCTAATTTCGTATAATCCACACTTAATGCTCCTCTGTTTTAAGTCTCTTAAATTCTATATCGTTAGATCTTATGGCATTTACTGTTAGTATTATGGGCTATTTGATTTCTCTCTTTAGGTGTCCTTTGCATAGACATGTCTATCATCTTCATTAGAAACTGTCAGTCAAAACTGTCATAAAAATGTCAATTTTTTTCCGGTTCCTAAGTTGGTCCAGTTGGTTGGCTATTTATGTATCACGCATATAGGCTGTACAATTTTTTAAAAACCTATCCCAAAGTTTTTTAGTGGGACTCAATTTACAATGTAAGTATTAATGTACGCTTAGCTTATGCCTACTTGCTTTTTTCTGAAAAGTCATATGTATGTATGTATGTATGTATGTATGTATGTATGTATATATGTATGTATGTATACGACCAATACTGTCACTGGATCTGTCAACATATTTTCTTTCAGTTTTCAAGTTGGTCAGTCTGGATGGCTGGCTATGTATGTCTGTATGTATGTGCGTAACTCAAACTGTCTCCAAAACTGGTAATATCTATTCCTTCAGTTTTTAAGTTAGTGTGACTGACTGGCTGGTAATGAGTTTATGTATGCATGTATCAATGTATGTGACGCCTGTACAGCCTACACCAATGGTTGAAATTTTAAATCTTCAGTCCTAATTAAGTCTCGAAAATCTTTTGTTTAGATGAAACTCCTAGCAAAAGGCTTTTCAATGAGAGTTCAATTCACAATGTGATTTTATGATTGATCGATTTAATACCAGTGATTTTATCTACACGCGCCATCTAGCACCACTTTTATCTCTGTTTTAGCTTTAATCTACGAATTAATGAAAAAAATAATACATTAAACAAGGAATCCAACATGTTTGGTTAGTAACTCATTAGAACTGTGATGCAACCGATGTCTTTTGGTAGCATACCAAGTTGGGGGTGATCAATTGAGATTTAGGAAATGGAGTGATCGATGAATAGGTTGCCTTTCTTGCCTTTTTCTGGTGATCACTTAAATAGTCTTAATCTAAAAGAAAAGAAAAAACAACCGGCAGACAAATGTAAAAGGACTAAAAAGATGACCCTTCCTTCCAACTTGAAACCCTGACAAAGAATCTACTTCAGAGGGGTATGAAAAAAGCTTTCCTAGACGTAATAAGTAGAATGGGCAAATTTTGAGCATTAGACTATTGTTTGTTTACATTAGTAGTGCGGCTTGTAACGTGACATATGCATATACAGGCAGATCATCTCTCATCGATATACAGGAGTTTATTTTATTCTAATAGATGAATATAATCATACAAAGGAAAATATTCCAATATTCTTCTCATCCGATTTACAATGAAAAATTGTAATCACTTTCAGGAGTAAAGCTGGACTCTGCATTAATCAATTACTCATGGGGAAAACGGTATAGGTTAACTGATTTCGAATTTCGACTGATACTCCCTTTTTTTACTTCGCATTAATTTTAATTTCCTTCTCGTAGGGCTTCAATTCACTCCTTCCCGTGCACTTTTCTCATTACCGTACATTTCGAGGAAACGTCTTGTCATCGGTAAGTCAATATACTTGGTTTGAGGGTAGTGAGTTAGTAAGTGAAAACTTGGGCAAATCTACTCTCTCACAATTAATTCATCCGTCGAAGCAGTAGCAGCAAAAATTGTTGACTCCATAGACAGCTTCGGAGGGAAGCCAATGAAACTGTTTACATAATCAAATCGGTGAATCACTTTCTGGAACTTTGCTTTGACGCTAACAGATTATTTCTTATGGATAGGGTCGAGGGGCTAGAAGGTATGATGTTTAATTAACAATAAGAATACTATTAATATAGTGATGCACTCTAATGAAGTTATTGAATTTATCTTGCTTTTTTTTATTTTCTCGCTCTCACGTCGAACCTACTGTAGAAGCAATAAATCTCTCCTCACACCACCTTCACCTGATCCAGAGATTTGTAATTAATAAATATACAAGACTACTAATGTCAAATCAAGATGAAAAAAAAAAACGACATAATTTAAAAGCTATTCGTACACTGGAGGGTGTATTAATTCAATTTCGTGCCTACTCTTTGAAAACCAATGTGTCGATAAGACCTATATATTATAGCTCATATTTGCCAATCACCTGAACCACCTTCAAAGAATGATTCTCTGCATAATCGGGTTAATTGAAGTATCAAAGACGAAGAAAAGGACTAATTGATTTTTTACAATGTAATTTTTCTTTGAAACACGTGTAAAACGTGTTTTATATATCTGTTTGTCGATTCCTCAAAGCAAAGGCGTTAGATGTTCTAAACGATTAATGAAGGATATTTTGCAAGTGAACCTGTTCTGGATGCGCCCCCAAGCCAATTTCTCTTCATCAAAAAATAACAAACTCAGCTCGAAAAATCATAGTCAACATCTGAAAGAATACTAAGTCGCCAATGTTATTACTAGTAAGCCGTGACCTGTAGCTCCACTGACTGTAATAATAACTGTTTTACAACAGGCTCTGCTGATTAATATTACTGCAACAGTAGTCAGTGAAAAACACAGTACGAAGGGGAGAGGGAAGAAAAATATATTTGGATGTTTCTTGAGAGCGTAAGGTGGGAAAGAGGATGAAAGAAGGTCTGGACTTTTTTAAAATCAGAGTAAGAAGGATGGGAGGCCCAAAATGACTGAAATACCAAGTATCTCCCATCAGAGGTAGAGGTTAGTGTTTGAGCCTAGGTAAAATCTACAATTTTGGATGTTGTTTTTCAAGTTGGGTGAGTATACTATCCCAACTTCTTCTTTGCCTTTGTGGGACGCAAAGCCTTATAAAATTTAGAAAAACAGTTTACAGTCAAATTACTTGGGGAACACTAGATCTCATAAGATCATTTTAGCAACATCAGGTCTGGTAAGTACCTGGATGAGTGACTATTGAAGGGATACCGAAGGCTAACGAAGCTTTAACAGGCCCGGGAAGTCAGAAGTTTGTCTTACTAACAGATGTCCATTAATATAAACCTGCTGCCCCCTCGATGAAGGTACAAGCGGAGAACTATACAAGCAAAGACATGATTATTGTAAACAGACCTATACCATATATTACAATTCCAGTAAACTTTGGATAAATATGTATTTAAAAATCAACAATCGCTTTATATTGTCTTTCATTTAATAGTCAAGAAACTTATTATTACAAATAAGGGACTGACAAAATATCTCCCATATAGAACGGGCCGAGTTTTTAAAGTTTTGAACCCCCTAAACTACACTATCACCACTGAAGTTTGTGCGATCCACATTGTATATAATGCGTCAGACGGGGCAAATTTTCATAAATACTCAAACGTGTGTCCGTCTTACTTTGCAATGGATGCTTCAAAAGCAATGTTTGCTTCAATTTCACTTGCAAATAGATATATTATTTTAGAACGACGAGTTCAAAGTACCTAACTAACCTTATACACTTTGCAAGCACGGGGCTGGTAACATTTCCCAGGGGCTAAACGTGACTAGTGGTGCAATTAACACCACTCGATATTTACAGCGTATTCAGGAGAAGAACTCGAATTCAAGAGAGGAACAAAGAAACAAATTTTAAGTGACAGGTCATAAAGGAAACGATTAGCATTTCTATTGTACTTATCTATTTCACACAATGTTTGGCCACTGATTCGACTTAAGGGGCAAATTCAAGATTCATCCATTCATTTCCTGTCGCTCCAGGCTTAGACAGGTAAAAGGTTCACGGAGACGGAGGCCTATTGTATACGTTATTTTAGTGTAGAATACAGATTATATTGCTCTGTAACACCTTGTTTATCTTCATCATCAGCAGCAGGATTATTCTTTTAATGCCTGTCGTTTGACATAGACTTTCTCAGAGTTTTACTAGACTTCTCAATCATGGGCGTCGCGGTAACAATAATGGTATTTATTACTTCTCTTAATACCTTTTTTTCCTCCAAACTACTCTACTGTCTTCTGATCTTTCAATTTGATGTTGAGCATGATCGTCTTTTCTGCATGGTGGATGATGTTTAGTTGGCAAACAAATCCTTTGATCAGGTCCTATGTTTCAGAAATAGGATGATGTATTTGTTGTCATTTTAAAACTAATCCAGTCCAAAAAAGATCTACTATCTATTCTTATGTATCTACACATCTATTTCAGCCTGTTTACATGTATCTAAATATCTAACGCAGCCTTTTCCTATTTATCTAAGCCTTTTCATACCTATCCGCCTACCCATCTTTCTCGGCATGCTCATATCAATCTATATAGCAATGAATCAATCTGGCTGAACCTTCTCATATCAATCCGTATATCAATATACCTATCTCTGCCTCATTATATCTACCTATCTCAGCCTTTTCATATCTATCTCCCTATATGTATATATATATATATATATATATATATATATATATATATATACATATACATATATACATATATACATATATATGTATGTATATATACATATATATATATATATATATATATATATGTTTATCTATCTATCTATCTATCTATCTATCTATCTATCAATCTATCTATCTATCTCTATCTATCTATCAATCTATCAAAGCTACTGCATATCTATCTACAAATATATCTCAATTTGTTTTTTTTATCATATTCAATTATCTAATTTACAGCGTTACATTATGTGGAAACTCTTATCTGAAATGATATCCCGTTATTATACAATGAATGTACCACTTGGCCTAGCCAGCGTCAATGGATTGAACAATTAAAAAATATGGGGCTGCTGCAGGAATTGAACCAGCTGCTCCAACGAAGTACATCTCTTTTCATTGAGTTAAACTGTTGCCATTAGTAATGCCAGGTTTCAAATAACTATATATACATACATATATATATATATATATATATATATATATATATATATATATATATATATATATATATATATATATATATATATATATATATCTATATATATATATATATATATATATATATATATATATATATGTATATGTATGTATATGTATATGTATATATATATATTCATACTTATTATGCAAGAATAGCTCCGTTTGTCATTAAGCCTAATGATATGCAAAACATCAGGTCCATGGTAAAACAGCTGATTATGCACACAAATTAAGCGTGCAACATCAGGAACCAAATTTAAATAATAGTGATTGAATCCCTGTAAAACTCAGAATACTCTGAACGTTCTACATTATCAGCAATCAGAAAATAACTGACTTACATAACATAGCATTGTAAGATGATTTAGGACCGTATAAAATTTTACAAAATTTCTAAAAGAAAAAAAGTTTTTTTGCAAAATTATCTAATATACGTATATACATATATTCGTGTGTGTGTGCATGTGTTTGTGTTTATATGTGCACGTGTATGCAACAGTAAGTGTGTGTGAGTAAAGGAATATGTGTGCGTTGCCAAAGAGCAAGAATGTTAATAAATCGTTCTGTAATTCTCTGAACGCATTTTTTTTTTTAGAAAATTCTTATATTTTTCTAAGCATTTCAATTGGAGCCTTCACGTAAGCTTTCTTTTTTTCTCTAATTCCGTTTTTTTTTTTGAATTTTTCATCCTACTGCATATTTCTCTATCCGGATTTACCTTTGTTTCCACGCTGGGACTTACTTTTTCTCACAAAAATCTTTCACTGTCAAACTCTTACTATCGAATTTCGATCAGTGACGTCATGCACGGATAACAATGAAACAGTGACATTCGCTAAAATTGATGACGATTTTACTTCCAATTCTAAAGCCGAACCCAGGTCAACTTCTTTTGCTGATGTTTGCAGATCTGATTCATTGAAACTACTAATAAAGGGATGGAAGAGAGACACGATGTTCTTAAATAATATTCTAATAAGAAATTAATTCTGTTTCAGTTAGGTTAATATATCAATAAAACAAGGGTGTTTGACCTTAGCACATTCTACATTCTTCTTCTTCTTTTCCCTCACATTCTTAAAAGCCGTCAACCAAATCTGCTACCGTCGTTAACAATTATTTTTCCGTGTGATTCTGGTTGGCTATATATGTTTTACGTAGAGAGCGCACCAGCAGGTCTACATGGCTTGAAATTCAGGCATTCACTCTTTATTATGTCTAGAAAAAAACGTTTCCTTGATTTTTTAAAAGTAACCCAAATAGAATTATTTCCAGGGGCGGGTTCTAATTACAATATATCCATGCTAAACTTGTCTCTTACTTTGTGTCCGGCAGCCTATCACGCTTGTTTTTTGCTTTTTGAAATTTTGGACTTACTGTAGGCGGTAGAGGATTGAGAGTTCAAAGATTTACTCCTGATGAATTTTGGGGGGCGCGGAAAAACATTCCAGAATAGGTCTTCAATGGGGTATTAAACTCTCCAATTTTCAAATTGACCCATGAGTGCTCAGCAGCGTTCCCGGTTTCTTTTTTTTCAATTTCAGACATATTTATTGACCACTGCCCAACAAAAGGTGAGAGAAGTAACTTCATTGATCACTCGATTTTCCAAATTTTTGACCGATCCTTTCCCACAAGGCATGCCTGTAGTAAAGAAAAGAGAAAAAAACGTGAATCGTGAGACAGATTCTATCGAGTGATTAACCAGACCTGTTCCTTATTTATAAAATAAAAAAATATCCCATGAGGAGAGCAAATCTCAATAATTCACATCATCAATAGCAGTTGATCAGACGTAGGAAATCATTAGTGATCACCAATAATCTTCTCATCAGTACAATCGATTTACAATCTCCCATTCCTTTTTTGTTAATCCATAATTGCAGATTAAATGAAATGTTGTTGCCAACCA
Organism: Thysanoteuthis rhombus; assembly: GCA_963457665.1. Taxonomy (NCBI): domain Eukaryota; kingdom Metazoa; phylum Mollusca; class Cephalopoda; order Oegopsida; family Thysanoteuthidae; genus Thysanoteuthis; species Thysanoteuthis major. The sequence continues at coordinate 42,917,272 of OY735228.1, read as the reverse complement.
ATTGCTGTTTCTATTTCTTTCAAAAAACACGAATTCAAAATAGCTGTCTCGAACAATTTGGATCTTATATGGAAACAGAAAGAAACATAATTGCAGAAAAACATGTTTGGAAAAAATACAGTGGAAACGTCCAGCAATGATATTTGCAAATATTTGCAATATTCATCGGGATTATTTTCTTTTTTTCAAAGGAAGATGAAACGACAACAATTTGGTTGAAGACAAACATACGTAATTGAATAAAAATACGTTATGGGCAGGAAATGAATTAAGCTCACTCGACGTTAGTAATGTAAGTTGAGGCTATCTATCATAACAAAAAAGTAATATATATATACATATATATATATATATATATATACTCGTACAGATATACATACATACATACATACACACAGAGAAATAAATATAAATTAATGACCAAATACATAAATAGATAGATAGATGCATACATATATCTGCATACATACATATACATACATGTAATTGTATTTATATACCCATATACATACATATGTATACACTTACATATATATATATATATATATATATATATATATATATATATATATATATATATATATGTGTGTGTGTGTGTATATGTATTAAAGAGCAATAAAAGCATACACTAACCATTTGAAAATATCTTCAAGTGAAAAAGAATGTAAAATCTCTAATGAACCATTGAAAAAATTTTTACTCATTTATATATGGACATACATACATGTACGCATAAAAATCCATTTATGGATCTATCAATCTATCTTTATCCATATCTACATATATGAACACCCACCCACACACATACATACATACATATATATATATGTGTGTGTGTGTGTGTGTGTGTGTGTATATATATATATATATATATATATATATATATATATATATATATATTCAAATCTATGATATTATATAATCCTTGATTATCTGAAAATCGCCAGAAATATTAATTTGAAATAATAGATCCTCCTTAAGTATTACATGCTTTGTATTTTTCCTCATCTATTTGCATACATACCCTGCAGATAAATAAATATTTGTAATATCATGCTGTTTTCATCATTGCATGTGTAGGTTTCAAAAAGAAAGATGTTCCTTGTCTTTAATCTATGGCACAAGTATGAGAGATATTCTGCATGCATGTGCACACACAGAGACACAGATACAGACATATATATATATATATATATATATATATATATATATATATATATATATATATTTATACATATATATATATGTATAAATATATATATATATATATATATATGTGTATACGTATATATATATAGTAAAATGTAGATTCGCTACACAAACTAGCTCATGTTTCTGCCCTCTTTGTACCACTTATACTATATATATATATATATATATATATATATATATATATATATATATATATATATATATATATATATATATATATATATATATATATAGTCAACGATCGTCTACATTCATCAAGTGGACCTCAAACGACATACCTACCGAGCAGATGATGATTTTCCTTTCTTAATACCTCTGTCGCAGGTTCCATACCACAACGTCCTGAGCCCCAAACTACCAATGCCATCCTGAAAATGCTGGTCTCCTGATCATAGCTATTTGGCCCTCAGCCAATTCATCAAAATCTCTCTTCCTGTCATAACTGCCGCCATTCAACACTCAAAAAAACTCGAGGTAACCTTGTCTGCTTGAATATCTCTGACCATGACGTGTCAACAGTCATATCAAAGTGTAAAACGATTTTTCTTGAGTAATGAGGGCTATTTTCCAATTGCTGATGTGTAAAATGTATAGAAAATGCCAATTATTTACTCCAGTGATTAAGAATGTATAAATCCTACTGTTGTCTCATTGGAAATAAGTAGATCCTGAATTATCACAAGCATGGTCTTGAATACAATATTCGACGGTAATAATTGATGCTTTCTTCACTTTTTAGCATTAATTGATTGAGTAATAATACTCATTACGCTGGGACAAGAGAATTGAAAAAATGTTAAACAATGTTCATTTCTCCCATTGATGTATACATATAAACATGTGTGTGATTGTTTATCAGTGTGTGTGTCAGAGAAAGAGATGTTGATTGTGTGAACCTATCCGGCTGTGGTACGTGAAGATTTCTATGGTCATCAGTGAACAGAGTTCGATCATAATGTGTTGACTGAGTGTCGATGTATCTTAGTGTGCGCTTGGTTATCAACTGCTATTACTACTATTATTTCTAATTCCTTTTTTTTTTCTCTGAATTTCGACACTTTTTATATTTCAATTTCAGCTGGTTCGATAATGCTCTTTTTTAAGGGAAGCATATCACGAGAATAAAGGGTGATTGAAAAAAATCAAGCATACCCGTGTCCTGTGTCATGGAAGATAGGTAAAAGATAGAAATTCATATTGATGCATGTAAAAATGAAACCAAACCAAGGATATATCTTGGTAATTCTCCTCTTTTGTAAAATTTTGATAGCTCTTTTTACTGTGTTATACATCTAACACAGTGATTACACAACTACGACGGATAAAATCCGTTTTCTATCTCATTTATCAAGTATGCTTAAGAAGATATATCATTAACTATACACGCACACACACACATGTATGTGTATATATATATATATATATATATATATATATATATATATATATATATATATATATATATATATAAACTTTTTGTAGGGGTTTACTCAGATTTGGGCAGTAACCTCTTCATATTTTTGGCGGTAGTGTCCCTCAGCTGTAGAGTTAAGCCATACATAACATCTGATAACATCTGTTTTCACTGAGTGATGTTTCACTGGAAATCGGAAATCTTGCCACGCGCTGCTTATAATGAGATTGACTTGTTATAAAACAGTGATAAGGTGTACTGATTAGTAGCTGGGGTAGTGATCACTTTTGGGTATTTGCTTTTGGATGACAATACCATGACGCCATGGATAAAAGAAAAATTGTAACAATATATCTTCCTTGTTATGGATATGCATCAATGGCTACCCTTAGCTACATCTGAGTTTGCCTGAAGATCTCTGTAACAATATTTGAGACTCTGATTATGGTGAATGAATATTTTTTTTATCAATTCTAAATACGGAGTTTACAGTTTTGAAATTCAGAACAAGCACTGGATATGGGGAAGAGCGACTGGACATCACGACTGAACACGTGGATCCCCGGAGATGATACCGAAAAACTGTGTGCTGCAAAATAAAAAAACGGACACTAAAATCCTGTTATTGCTGCTGCAACTGTGAATGCTACTGATGATGATGATGATAATGATGATGATGATGGTAGTAATGATGGTGATGATGATGTTGATTTTTATATTGTAAAGTCATATTTGTTCCAAGATGGTAGTGGCTTGAGATCACCTGTTGTTACTACCCAGAGGATCAAAAATACGAAAGAAAAAAAAAGAAACATAACAATAGACATGAGATGGAAAAATGCAAGGGAATTGTTTTCAGGTAAGACATGCATGGAGCTGGGGTGGACTTGTGCAGTCAACATCCTGGCTGTTGTTTATTTTCATATCATCTTCTACCACTATGCATATAGATACATATAATGTTTTTACATGGATTCGTAAATCTATATTATGCACAAATTCGAAGACAAGGGGGAAACCAGGTATTTCATTGTTTTCGTGTAAGCTTTTATTCCCGTGACATGCTTCGCTTGAAAAAAAAGAAAGTTTTTACAACCGGTGGAAATAAACATACAAAAAGGTTAGAAATGTAAAAGGAGAATGGAATTGAAATAATAATAATTATAATAGTGGTTAATACCCACGCCCACACTCAGATACACTGACACTCTGTTAACACATGCACACATGTAATTACGTGGGTACCTCTTATCGCTTGATGCACGTTTATTCCCTGAATGCACTACACAAATGTTTGTTTATGTAATACGCTTGCATGAACGTGTTTTAAACAATCGATTGATGGCTGTGCGTTATCTGGTGATCATGTTAGTTTTATGGCTGCACCAACTCGTACCTGGTTGGGTTATGCCGAATCTTCAGCAACCGTTAAAGCGATTACGATATTTCATGTTTGGAATCACTGCCATGCCTTTAATGAAGGCAAGCAAATTTTAAATAAAAAAATTGAAAAAAGGAATAAGGGGAAGAAATAAATAAATAAATAAAAAAATAAAGAAAATAATAACAATAATAATAATGATAATGATAATAATAATAATAATAATAATAATAAGAAGAAGAAGAAGAAGAAGAAGAAGAAGAAGAAGAAGAAGAAGAAGAAGAGGAAGAAGAACAAGAATGATAAGAAGAAGAAAAAGAAGAAGAAGAGGAAGAAGAACAAGAATGATAAGAAGAAGAAAAAGAAGAAGAAGAAGAAGAGGAAGAAGAATAATAATAATAAGGAGAAGTAGAAGAAAAAGAAGAAAAGAAGAAGAAGAAAAAAATAACAAGAACAAGAGGTTTATATTTTCAGAAAGAAAAGAGGAAAAAGAAAAATGAGAAGAAGAAGAAAAAAAGAAGACATAAAATATCTTTAAAAAAAAGATGAAGGAAGAAAGATGAAAATAGATACAAAGTAGAAGAATATAAAAAAGAAGCTTAAGAAGAAAGAAGAAGAAAAAGAAGAAGAAGAAGAAGAAGAAGAAGAAGAAGAAGAAGAGATGCAGTAACGAAGAAGCATAAAAAGCAGATCAGAAAAAAAAAATTCAATTCTATCATCAAATCGTTCATCATAAATAAAGTGAACACCGATGCAAAACAGTTTCTTTAATGAACGTTAATATTTCCGCTGGTTGCTTTCACTTCGACAGAAATTTCAAATCATGCTAAAACCAACAATGAACATTTGCAAGTTGTTGGACTCAACAATGGGTTTACTGAAGTGAAAATGACGGAATTATCAACCATGAATCACATTAGAGACAGAAATTTTGGTTGCATGGTTTAACATCTGAACCTGGTTTATAAATTAGACAACAGGTATATAACATATTCTTACTATTCTCAGATTTGTACGACACAAGTCTGTTAATACTCGATTCCTAATGGAGGTTTAGAGAACTGAGTAACCAGTTACAATCTCCAAGAATAAATGACAACGTCTACTACATACCGAGTGCCCATTCAATTCACATTATTGATATTCAGTATATCTAGCTTAGTGCGGCTCAGTATCATTCATTTCCGACACCTCGAAAAGATCAAATTAAGTAGCCAAAATGTACGTGATTAACTTTTAAAACATTTCTTCATAGCGACCGGAATTCATATTCATGTTATTGATATTTAATAAGTCTAGCTCAATACCGCTCAAAGACGTAGACGTGGGTACTTTTAGTACAGATCAAATTAAGTACATTAGTAAAAATCTGCGTTATTAAATTGTGAATAATTTCCTCAAGGCGATGAGTAATTCACATCTGTATTATTGATATTTATTAAGCCTCACTTTTTACGGCTCAATACAGCAAATGTGGACCATCTTGTACAGATCAAATTAAGTACGTTAGATAAAACCTGCGTGATTAACTTATGAATCATCTCCTCAGAGCGATGCGTAATTCATATTTATATTATCGATATTAAGTAAGCTTAGATTTCTACGGCTCAATAACGCAAATGTGAGGCATCTTGTACGGATCAAATAAAGTACTTACGCGTGATTAAGTGGTGAATTGTTTCCTCACAGCGATGAGTAATTCATATTTATATTATTGATAATCATAAGCCTAGCTCAGAATGGCTCAATACTACAAATGTTGAGCATGTAGTGCAAATAAAATTAAATTCATTACTAAAAAAACTGCATGATTAGCTTATAAATCATGATAAGTGATTCATTGTTATATTATTGCAATTAAGTACGACTAGCTTTCTACGGCTCATTACCACAAATTTTGATCGTTTATTTCTGATCAAATTATTTAGATTAGTAAAAGCTTGTGTGATTACCTTATAAACTATTAATCTATAGCGAAGTATCTCTCATATTAGCATAATTGATTGCTAGTATGTTTAGCCTCGAACAGCATAAATTCACAAGCGTAGACAACTTGGTGGAGATAGAAGTAGAAATTGTTGTAATGGGCATGGAGATTTACTTGTAGAAAATATTGAGGGTACCAAACAACTGTCATTATTTACTCAAAACCTAATAGTGAAAGCGTAAGTTGATTTATGGGATACTTGTAAATCATCATTATCAGCATCCGCAGCTTTAGCAGCCCACTAATGTCAGTCGTTGATCAGAGACCTTCCCCAGACCTTTTGACAATGGGTGTCACCGTGCTGATGCCAGGGGAATACATTGGTAGTAAAAAATTCCTTTTTTTTTTTAAAGAATAATGAAACAGTCTTATTCTTGGAAGTTGTGCTTGCTCTAGTGTAACCCCTCGTTTGATTTCCTCTCCGATTTCACCATTTTTGCAAAAAGCTGTGAGTTATCTTTTATAACCAAAATCTTTCACGACGCGAAGTTAAAGTGTGGGACCCCTTGAGAGGAACAATTTCTCAGCAGGATTATTCCGTACCATATTACCTCAGTCACGATTACTTGACGACAAAGCACCTTTTGTGGTATCTATTAATCTGGTATTAGTACATTACGTATTGTCAATGGTAGGCTCGTAGTGAAGATCAAACTTACTAATGTAGTAATCGTTTCTGAGATTGCTTATTAATATTTTCTACCCTGTGATTGGTAAATATCAATATTAGTCTCACCTGGACTAAAATTACAATTGCTGGGTACTAAATGAATTTCAGTTCACATTAGTAACTATATAGATGAATAGTTTAACTTGATATTGGAACAATTCTTATTATATCTGCATCGCTTAAGTTAGTAAAGCACACAATGTAAGGTGTAATGGGCTCCTCAGTCACTCAAGGAGTAAATATGTATATGCGTTTTTGAGCCTCGACGTTCCTGACATTATTGTTTTAGCTTGTGACTTGGAGAATGACTGCAGTTATCCACTAAAACCTTAATAATTATTTTAGAGGGAGGAGATAAAAGGCTTTTCTGGCATTTATTGGTCTTATTTTGGTGGAGTCATCATTGAAATCTTGATTCTAGATATTTTTGATTATTTTAGATGTTTCCAAGTAATATCATAAATAGAATTGTTTTTGACCATATTTATTCTCCAATGATTTTTTTCATGTGACTTCAAATTTTTATGCTACAGTGCTTCCCATTTGTTTTATACTTTGGTAAATATATTGAATATAAGAAGTATTTCCGTCCGGTGATTCTAACTTTGTGTACGATTAATACATTTGAATAACCTTGTATCTGAAACTTTGCGGTTCTTGGAACTGTGTAGATTTGATTAGTCCCTGAGTGCTACTGAAAGGAAAATAAAGTGATACCAACTGGGATCATGATTTATCTACCATTTTTTGCCAAAATAAGCTGATTAAATTGGTCATTGCATTCTTTCTCGTGACTAGGCTTACCCAGTTTATTTGTAGCCAAATTATTACACAGTGGGATCTTCATAAACAGAACAAAAAAAAATAACTTCTGTCACACTTATCTGGATATTCAATTGTTTTAATGACATACTAAGATGTATGATACGGACATATATATATATATATATATATATATATATATATATATATATATAGCCACACACATATATTTATATATATATATACATATATATATATATATATATACATATATATATATATACATATATATATATATATATATACATATATATATATATATATATATATATATATATATATATATATTTATTTATATATATATATTCTTTTTAGTGAATTTTGTTTTATGTTTACAGTTTTAAGGTGCAACCACTCAAAGGCATGTCGTGGCCAATTTGAGTGGTTGCATCCTGAAACTCTAAACGCACAACAAAATTACACAAAAGAAATATAAGGGAAGCATTCGAAAATCAATTAGCAAGGATTGAAAATAAAACAGTGGTGAATCAGAATGACAGTAAAATGATAATGATGCTAACTTCATGGAAAAAAGGATAACACAATTGCGTCACGAGAATGAAAAAACAATTATTTAGAAAATTTTGTATTCCCCTTGATTCAGATTGAAAACGGTGTGAAACAGTAAAGCCAAAATATCACCAATTGAAAAAGCTTGATAAAATAGTTCGTTTTCCGAAGAGGAAATACATGTGCACCAAAATAACACGTACAGGCACACACACACACATACACACTCACAAACACACACACACATACACACACACACACACACATATATGTATATGTATACACACACACACACACACACACACACACACATATATATATATATATATATATATATATATATATATATATATAATGATTTTGTTATTTTTGTATTTTATGAGCAAATCGATTGAAGCCAAGAGAAATAATTCCTTTTAAAATAATTAGGTAAGATAAAAAAAAATGATACAAATTGGCCTTACCAACGTAGAGTAATAAATGTAGTCCAAAAGGCTCAAAGTATTTGAGACTAGTTGTGGATCAAAGTAAAAAGAAATTTACATGATGAATTCTTGTGAGCAGACGGCATTCAATTTTCCCGAATCTCAGATTATTGTCTGTTTATTTGATTGCACCCGATCGGCCGATTCTGAATTTCCAGAAAAACAGCCGGACGTAATGCCATAGTCCGTTATTTCCATAATCACCGGTTGACTTTCCTCTTATCTTTTAAAACTAGTGCGATGTGAATATGTTAGCGATTTATCGAAAAAAAGCATCAATTGTAAGATTTATAAATGTACAATTCATTTAGTAATATAGGTTTATAACACAGAACAAGTTATAGCGAATAAAGTTATGGTCATGTTTCTGCCAGTATCTCGATTTGCTCTTCCATCTAAGAGTTTTTTCTTCCTTTTTAAGAGCGTTTGTTGTTGCGTTTTTTGTATATATCATGATTAAGGCCGAAAAAACGATTTTTATGAACAGAATTCAATTTAATTAGCAAACAAGCGTTTGTATCTGTATACATACAACTGTAAGTAGAAAGAAAATGAATCATTTATACGATATATACTCTGAATCTTGGATAGTACATTTTAAAATCTTACATTTGATGCGTTTTTTTCTTCATAAATAATAATAAAATCATGGAAAAAATCCATCAGAGGATAAATATTGTCAAAATTATTTCTACTTATGACATCACAGGCATTTTCCGTTGGAAACAAATAAAAAAAAATAGTAAAAAGAAACATCTGAAAAAAATGAGTCTCCCAAAACCATTTTTGTAAAAATCAAAAACGACCTTCCTAGAATTTGTAAGTCTATAGACAAAACGGTATGTCCATGTGCGTTGGAAAAATAAACAACACACACGAGCATGGAAAACGGATAAAACCCTTTATCACCTTTGTGAGCCACGGCTGTACGAATACATGAATGAATGAATAAATAAGGGAGGCCACTCTACAATTAACATTTGAAATTTATCTCCCATGACACATTATACAGACAGAATGTTTAACTCATCACGTGGCTTATTATAGATGTAGATCTCATGGTCATTTTTTGGCTTTTTGGCCTCCCATCGTGGCCTTGTATATAGTATTACTTTTCTCTATATTCGCCTACGGTATTAGCTGCTGCTTTGCTCCTATCGATTTTTGGTTTTGACTTGGTTCAGTTCAGAGGTCTTGTGTAGTCATTATTATTGATACGACTCTTCATTCGATGTTTTCCCCACTTCAGGCGTATCCACAATAATTCTCCTCTTATAGTTTCTTTTAGTCTTTTGAACCCAGTTGCTCGCTCTTCGAACTTTTGCTCTTACTTGATATAATTGTTACTGCTTTGTTTCTAAACTTTGTTTCTAATCTTCCTTGCGGAGTTTCCAGTCGCCTTAATTAAATTTTCGTCCTATTATTCGGTGCAATTCTAGCACCGATCTATCAATACATTTTCTAAGTATGTTAAGGTCTTTTTCTATTCTATCATGTGCACGGGTTGCGTTTTCTGTGTCCTCAACTCATTTCTACCCCTTTTGTTGGATAAAACTAGTTCTGTCGATGAGGAACGGAAAGATATTCTATCTATTTTATACATTAGGCTAATTGTTCCTTTTGGGATTCCTTGACAAGATTCTCCAAGTACACCGATTTGTTCCACTAGCAAAATACCTGCCCAAAGCTATGATAAGCAGCTCACTCCTTTCTCTCTCTCGACTCACACAGAAAATAGTAAATAGACAGGTCTGGTTGGTCAACCGATCGTAATAGTCGCGTAATAAACATATTATGGCTGCATGCTGTATTGGGAGTGATCTATCAAAGAGAAAAAAGGAAAAATTGTTTATCAATGATTTTGTTGGCAGCGATTACTGAAAAACGAGCATGCATTAACTAGGAACCAATTAAACATGAAATTACATTGTAAATCCCCTCCACCCCCACCAACGGAAACTTATTTACTTTATATTATATTTTACCAAGTTATATTGCAAACTTGATCTGTTTCATATGTAGTACAAATCAAACTAGCAGTATAACATAATTTGATAATATATCAATGATATAAAGCCACTTCTGATGTGTAATGGATTTTATATATATATATATATATATATATATATATATATATATATATATATATCAAACCCTGTTCTACACCAAGTTGAACTATGTTTTTGCGTCTGCGTCTTTACAAACATGTGTACGCGAATATATTTGCATGGTTGAGTTCAAACGCACGTTTGTGTACGTACATGACGTGTAACTATATACGATGGTATGTTTGTGTGTGCAGTATCTGGTCGAAGAGAACATTAAAAAGATCCGTATCACCGATATATCCAATAGTTTTTGTTAAGGAACATGTTTCAAAATTTGCCTGAAGCATATCTGATTGGTTCTGGATCAGGACTAAAACAGCAATTCTTCTTCTTAGAAAATGTTTTTTGCTTCTTGAAATTACGATGACACATAACCGTTCAAGCAGGTATCCGTTGTAGCGTTGCTTTTAGCTAAAAGGCATTATATAGACGTGAAAAACCAAACAAGATTACTTGCAGCATTCTTTGCAAAAATGGTGACAATTCTTTAAACACAGTCGAAGAATCTCAGAATATTCCTTGGAATTGAATAATAGCAAAATGCAGATACTTTTCAAACATTACCTCCATCAATATACGTAATGGAAGGATAAAAGAGCAACTTCTTATTAAAGTTCATTATGATAACTAGTTTAATACCACTTAATCATAGATTTACAAGAGTTACTTATGATTTCTATAACAAAATTAATTCCTACTCACCGATTATATATATATATATATATATATATATATATATATATATAGAGAGAGAGAGAGAGAGAGAGAGAGAGAGAGAGATAGATAGATAGATAGATAGATATATAGATAGATGGATAGATAAACTCATGCATAGCCAAATATGAACATGCATACATACATACACACATTCATAGTATACTACATAAACTGATTTGATGTATTATTTCGAATCGCTACGTCCCTTTTGTAAATGTACAGTTGTGGCTGTATTGTTTTGAACTAAAAGACTAGAACATTCACACAAATAAAACTCAAAGTTCAATAATTTTCCATGCACCGTACATATTTTTTTCATCAGTAGGTGATAAAAACGTTCGATGTCTACGCGATCAACACATCTGTCTGAATCTTAGACACCCACAGATGTCAAACAGCGAAGCTTTGACCCTCACTGCATATCCCCAACTCAAAAACCTTAACCCATTAACAGTGGTAGGGGAGGTTAATTTGCCGATTCCTATGCATAATAGGCCAAAACGCACATTTTTCATTTCTAAACAACGACATAAGATTACGAGCAAAAATAGATAGAAAAAAAAGTCAGCTGTAACTTCAAGTGGATCAGGTCGATTGTGTGACAGATGGAAAGTTCCAGTGATTTCAGTAGGACCATTGAATTGCAGCAACTGAAAGCAAGAATACATCGCTATCACGCCACATGGACTCATGCAACCTCAGGAGGCCTAAAAAAAAATAATGTTTACACTCGTGTCTTATCATACGATTTTACGTATCATCATCAAATTTGATATGTACAGATTGGGGAAAATTTCAACCGCATGTTATCACACATCCTGCATAATATAATAAAAAACGTGAGACGTGAAGTCACGTGAGCAGACCATCAACAACTTGCAATATCACATGACTTCCAACTGTTACGACAGTGTAATCTCCGAGCAATTGGTATAAACGTAAACTGACCGGGACACTTCTAACTCTCACGTCAACTCACATGAGTTCATGTGACATGACAGCAAGGTCCCCCCTCCTGCCTCTAAATTTTAGGTATCTGCAGTTGATGACGTTGTTATAGTGCTACATTTGCTCTGAATTTCTCTGACCATGAAATCTGTATTCGATTCAATTCAGACAGGTTGCAAGTGACTCTCAAGCATTTGTATCATCCATACAATCACGGTATATATAAATACCTTTGGCAACAAAATCACCACACCACCATTATGTTCTTAATATTATTGATTTTTCCTCCATCACAGTAATTCCTTAAATGGGGAACGCAAAACGATAAAGATCTCTTCTCGGGGACACTATTGAAAATCCTTATCGGGATCCGAGATTCCATAAAATTCCCAAGTTCCGGTTTTAGTTTGGGGATGATGGATAGTATTGCCTGCCTGACTCATTCAGTGGTCCGGCTCCATTGCACAACATTTTTCACAATCCTCCTCCGTACACTTGTCGTTCTGCTACCCACCTCCCCGGGAAGAGCAAACTTATTGGTCTATTTTCAGCGCACCATGCATTCTCTGTTTGTTCCTTGCTGTACATACAACATCATATTTACCAGTTCCACGTCTACAAATATCCAACGCACTGGAATTGTAAATACTACTTTACGCAAGCCATCGAAAAAACAAAAAATGAAGGCATATCAAATAATTGAAAAACTTTCTGTCTGCGCGTGTGTACCGCAATTACTCGACAACCGACCATTAAACGAAGTCAAATTCAACAAGATATACTATTCAGTACACAAGACAGGATAGTGATGAGTTTTAGGCTTTTCGAACGAGTGCTTCTAGAGCAATATAGAAAAAATATAAGATATTAGACATTGTCGATATTCATCTGAATTCGGATATAAAATATCTTATTCGGCAACACTGGAATGAAATATCCGGAATGCCCCGAAGCTGTATTTTAGTGCAACGGACAGAAAATTATTTTACACGACAATTATGGCAGGCTATTCCACACGCCATATTGTCTGCCTCCTTCAAAGCATGCAAAGTATGGAACTGACGATGTCCGAGTTTGAATAATTTTGCGATTGCACATTACTTAAAAAGTATCAAAAACGTTATGTTGTGTTGAATTTTGTATTGTTAATGTCCAACCAGAATGAACTATGATTATCTATTTTGTATTTATGATGTACATATATCTAAGGTAAGGTAGGTAATTTTTTTGATTTGCATCTGATTGTTATCTCACTAGACAAATATAACAGAGGGAAAATATGGCCAACCGCATATGTTATATAAGTACACCATTTCATAGAAAAAACATCTAAAATTACAATTTGTACCATATGAATTTTTAATCTAGATCTAAAACATCTAAAAACATTTGGATTTTAATTACCTCCCTTTAATTTCTACCCTGTCTGAGCTCCGCTCGTTTTATAACAAAATTTGACACCGTAACTTTTCGTGTTGTGGGATGGCGGTTAGTTAACGAGCTTTTCATAAGTTTAGCTCGAATTGGCATCAAATCGAATGCGTTGGACCCACAGTGAGGAACGATTTCACTCCAGTAGTAATAGTCTATGTGACAAGCCTGATAGACAATGGTAAAATTTTATTGTGAATTTGGCTTACCGTGGTATAGGATCACAAGGGTAGGGAACTAACTGGGAATTAGACTCACCTCAATTTATGGAGGTTTCCAACGTTAGTCTACTCGGGAAAAGTGTTTTTTTTTTTGTGCCTTGTTCTTCTCTCTTCTTGCTCTTATTCGTCTTCAGGTGGATGTTTGCTTGTTTACTGGGAGATCAGGATCATCATTTAATCTTCTCTTAGGAGACTACTGAACCTTGTGAAACTCATGATGAAATTCAACTATAAATCTTTTGTAGTTCTCCACTGAGATGGAGGTCGGTAAGCATACCCCTCCATCTACGATCATGGTATACATATAGATATAACACCAACTCACCCACACATCCTCATATGCAGACATGATTACACATACACACACACAACCACGCATGCACACATGCACACACACACACACACACACATATATATATATATATATATGAATTTATATATGTGTGAGTCCCAGCTTTTTGACTGTTCATTTCACGCCAATTTTTTGTTAAGATGAAAATAAGCAAACAAACAAAAATGGTGTTTAGCTTTTGCGTTGCACCAAGCCGTTTTAAAAGCAGGGCACAACCTCCAACTCTCTCGGTTGAACCCTAGCCTCATGAACCACCCACACAAAACTGACGACTCAGCATAATGTACAATCATCACCATTGTGAGGATCTTAGAACGCTCAATTTCTCTCGTATAAGTTAATGGCAATTGCTTCTTTACTTGACGCCATTTCTACCCTAGAATTTTTTTTTACAGAAATGATCGATTAATGGATGGCTAGGTAAACGTGTAAATAAATTTATTTGTGATGTTTATTTTATTAACTTCTAAATCCACACAATCCCACCAAAGGTTGTTTTTTTCCAATAGTATTATTTTTAGTAGCAGTATCATAAATCTCCGGCTGCACCAAAAAAATACTCAAGATTATAGAAAAAATATAAAGAAAGAAGTCTTCGACTACTCATTTCTAATGATTTTATCCCACTTGGTCGTGATTATTTCGTAACTCATATTTTTTGCTATCCTTCAATTTTTCTTCAGATTTCTTCTCTTTTACTCTCTTTTCAGCATTCTAGTTTTGTGTACCTTCTCCCTCTACCGCCCACTTTTCCTACACCTCCTACGACTTCAACAGTCAATGACTTTTTTGTAATCTCCTCATTGTTTTTGTTCAAAGAAGGACTTTCCAAAACCAAACCCCTAGCAACCAACAAAACCCAGGAACTTCGTTCGGCCAAGCGGAAGAGCTGCACGCATAATATACATTCCAATGATGGATCAAAAGAGACGAGCCAGTGTTATGCAGTTCACTGAGTGCGCATGCGTGACTCAAGAGCTGCAATAGCCGTCAGAGCCTTATAGAATACTAAACAGAGTTGGCAGCTTGATTGTCGGTTCGGTTAACTGCCAAAAGTTCCAATATCTTCTCTCTTTTTTTCCTCCTTATTTTTCTCTCTATCAAACATCAAGCCACGCCTGAAACTCACACGTCCTTTTACGATGTTGAGCTATAGGCCTCAGGACGGAAGGGAGATACTTTAACGGATAATGTATAATCAGTGTGGGCTCACGTTGATGTTGGGGTTGTATCAGGGGGAGACAATTTAGAAAAGGAGGAAATCGTCTGTCATAGTGGAATGGCCGAGTCCTGTCAGAATATTAATGGCAGCTCTATAAAACTAGTTGGCACGAAAGGAAAACGGTATCAGTATTCCTCTGAGTTGCTTGACATTCTGAGACGGACTATTTCCATTATTCAATGTAGTTAGAAACAGTCATCGAAAGCCGTTACCAAGAATGTACGCATAAGTTTCTCCAGTTTTCAACTTGGTCTAGCTGGCTTTTCGCGTATGCACGTATCACGCCTACAATCAATACTAATGAAGCTACAGAGCTAACAATTTTGAAATGTATTTCTTATTACATCGATTTTTTAAAATTGTCCCCCAAAAAGGTTCCTGGCGAGGAATTAAATTTGCAATGTGATTTTATGCTAAAGGAATCCCTCAGTTTGAATCTAACAGTATTAATGATTTTTGCTGTTTTTTGAAAATCCTGCGATTTTTTTTTTATTACTAATAAAAAGTTGAGAGATGTAACTTATCTAAGGATCTTCAATTTTTTAAATGATTGACTGATCAACACAACAGTTTCTAGAGAATAACTAACCAGACGTGTTTCCTGACTCTATTCTTCACCACTTATCCCTTTGTGAAAAGACATACATAGCATGTCCATTTTTTTCTTTAATCAAAGCTCATCCAAAGGGAACTCGAACTTGCATCGCTCGCCGAAGTAGCTTGTCTTATAATATAGCAACTTTAAATTGCTATCAACCAATCTAACTATGGCTAGTTAGTCAAAAAGTTACTAGTCATATCGAATGCAGCAGCTGAAGGATTACTGATTGATAGCACTAATCACAATGAATTCGACGGAAAAATACAAAACTAAAAAGCACTCAGCAAGCATTTACCACTGCCAATACAATGGATTAGCTCATACATGGCTACAATCCACATGTGGGGTTGATGGTGTAAGTTTCAATTTTTAGATTATTGGACCATTGTGTTGATAAATGAAAAAATAATTCAGTTGAAACATGAGTCTGGGCCTACCCGAATATATGATCAATTCTCCTGTGGACCATGGCTTGGACTCTTTAAAAAAATGTTATTGAAATTCATCGGGTACTATCAGGGATACTGAATGGAAGAACGGGAAATATGAGCAAATATATGTATATATATATATTGCAATCGAAACGATAATTGGATACGTCCACAATTTAAACGATCCTCTCCTAGCCCATTGTCTGCTCCTTCGTCAAATGTCATCGAAATGTATCGAAAATTTCTGGATAATTTTGGGGACTTACATATCCACAGATGAATGTCTGTGAATATATACATACAACTCTTCTGACTTCGTTGGCAGTTATAAAAATAGAAGACTACATGTCTAGTTGGCCAATCAATAATAACTGTCATCTGACTAACGTCTTTTTGTAGCATGCTGCATTGGGGGTGATCGATCAAAATTTGATGAGAGGGGTGATAAATGAAAGTTACTTCTCCTGTCTTCCGCTCAGCATTGGATTGTCTCAATTTAAAAAAGAGACAAAATAAAAAAAATCGTAAACGCAGCCGGTCACGAACCGAGGGATCAATACAGCATTAGCCTTCATTGCAAATTCTCCATCTCCCGAGAAAATAAAAAAAAAATACAAAACAAAAGGAAAATATTAAATGTTGGAATTTTCAGGCATCTAGCTCAGTTGATGTGGCTCGCACGAGAGATACAGAGATATGCTGACGGACAGACAGACAGACAGACAGGCCAACTTGAAGTCTGAAGAAACTTTTTATCATAACTTTGGTTGAAAATCTGCGCCAAGAGAAGGAATTGAGTTAAAATACAAAAATAAACAATTTTCGTTGATGACAAATTGCACAAGGTCATTGGCTGAAATAACACTGAATGATAATAGAAGGCTTTCGAAATAAGCGGAAATAAACGAAAATTTAAAGTAAGTACGAGCGGAAATCTGATTTTGTTTGAAAAATTTTTGCAGGGGAAAAGAAGTTACAATTGAACTTATTCGAGGCCGCAAAATAATAATTTTAATTAATGTTCAAGCTATTTGACATTTAAGAATCGTAAGGAAAAATAAAAATAAAAAAAACACGATGCAAAGAGCGTTAACATTGAATGAGAATTTCAAAGACTTCCGAGCAGCCGACATTTCAAATGACAGTAGTTGTTGAAATAACTTTTTTACAGCTTTGGTTTTGCTCATGAATTTCAGCTCGAATTCAAAATTGCAGTTAACAGGAATCAGATAACAAGAGAGTTTTGAATAATGTAAGAGATATTTTTTTCCAAACATTGGCCATGAGAATTGCTCACTACTTAGAATGTGTCAATCTATATTAGGGTATTTTTATGTTTTAAGTTAGCAGCATTTTGAATCACGGTTAGATGTGCGTTGTTGCGAAGAACTTACCAGCACCAGAAACAAAATCGGGAACTTAGTTGACGTTTTGTCCTTGGATGATTACGTTCACCTCGTGCTAATACCCTTGGGAAAAGTATAAATTCAATTTTACCTTTCTCCAGCTATGCGTAAATATCAAGGCAATTTGGAACCCTTTAGTTTTATGAGGCAGTCCATGTCGGGCGTGGGATTCGAAACTCAAATTCCTTAGAACTTACTTGCTATTGAAACTGACATGCCAAGTTAAACTCTACAATTTCTATAAATACCTCAATATTGTAGATTAAGGAGGATTGAACAAAGTAGCGGAAAGTTGAGATAAATCTCTGTGAAATGAAAAAAAATCTCTGTTCAATAAAAAATCAGAAACTGTAATAGGAAATAATATATATATATATATATATATATATATATATATATATATATATATATATATATATATATATATATACGTTGAAATTTACCATCATGGCAACTATGTAGCATTATGAAATAACGCCCGAGGTAATTATAGATATCGGATGAAAAAGAATTAACATCTATTCTTACATTTTGTATCCGGAAACATTAGGTTCCTAGATTATGAAATGACTAAACAAATAGCCGAGAGTGTGAAAAGAAAATAATGTCGACAGTTTCATAATACTCTATGTAACAATATATGTTAGCTTGGACGAAAAACGTTACAGTTCAGGGGATATTATTCAAATAATTCTGGATCTGTGTCTTTATATCTAACTTGTGATGATAAAATGACACATGGATGCACACACACACACACACACACACACACACACACGCACACGCACACATATACATATGTATATATACATATGCAATTGCGACACTATGATACCCTTGCATACATTTGAGAACCTCCATTGCACACCACTCTCGAGCACTGTGATTTCATGTGCTACTAATTCGGGTAGGTGGATACATAGGACTTTTTAACGAATATATATATATATATATATATATATATATATATGTATTTATATATAATGCTTATTTTATCCACAGACATATGTTTTGTTGTCTTACATCTCCTCAGTGTAGCTATACAATATACAATATCCCTTTCTGTACCACCAGGTAGGATCGGAAACTTTGCTTCAAAACCATATATATATATATATATATATATATATATATATATATATATATATATTTGTTCCCAAACGACAGTGTATTCTTACGGGGAGTATCACGTGAATACTAACTCTGAGTGTGAGTGTTCGTGTGTTTGTGTGTGTGTTGTGTATTTGTGTGCGTGTGTTGTATGTGTGAGTGTGTATTGTGTTTTGCTTGAAATTCTGTGAAAATACAAATTATTGCTTGAAAAATTTAGACCCCTGTAATGGTTCTTATTTCGTAAGCTGCGTGTAAGCTTTTCGATCCTCCCGATCTCTGTTATATCTAGCATTTGCTTTACTTGAAGGTTATTGGATCCATCCACCATTGAAAAAGTCGTAAAATAAATCGTTGGAAACTTTGCTCCTAAAACGACACGGATCTACAAATATTGCATCGAGTGATTCCTGGAATAATTCATCTCTTTATGTAAATACATGGATGAATATGTATTTACGAAGATTAGTTCAGTCGGGAAAGAGCTTGTATAAAGAAGGATGTGTTGCGTGAGGTTTTTCTAACTACAGAGGCCCTGTCGGCATTGAAAATCAACTTTCAATGTCTCAGCCCTTACTTAAGCACGAGCATTGGCTATCGAAACCAGTGGGAAATAGGCAATTATTTCATAGATCAACAAACCACACACATAAACGAACATACGTACGAAAATTATATATATATATATATATAAATATATATATATAATCGTACTTGCATCCATATACGTATGCATATTTCTCTGTATATATATATATTCATATGCACACATCCACATACGAACACACACACACATATATATTTATTAAGAAGTGGATTTTTACAATATTTCCAGCTCGACTCTGAACCAACTTAACACTTGAAGTCTAAAGTTGGATATATCGAGTACTCTACGAAATAAATCCGATATTGTTATGTATTATATTATATTATACTATATTGCAAACCTGATTTGCAGTATGCTCTCTCAACATGGGATGAAGCACCATGGTGGGCGGGGAATATATATGCATAAATAATTATATCGCTTAGACTCCATCTTACTGACCGTGGACAACCGGGATGATACCAGCCTCTTGGTCTGAAGCGAAGATTTCGATCCTACCTCGTGGTACCGGATGGGATAATGGATAGTCTATCGCCACAATGAAGAGTTTTAATACAACAACACAGCTGTCTCTGGATGACACAATATATGTATATATATACACATGCACACACACACACACACACACACATATATATATATATATATATATATATATATATATATATATATATATATATATATATATATATAAGTACAGACAGAGGGAGAAGGAGAAAGAAAGAGAGAGAGAGAGAGAAAGAGATATTGTAAACAACTGATAAGCCTGACAAAAAAAATCATTCATAGTACCATAATATCAATTTTAAGACATGGAATAAATTGGTGAAAATTACATGAATTATATTATTAGATCTTGAGAGAAAATTGACTGAATTCATATGGGAGGTTATAATACATTCTGAATTTGGGGGGATCAAAGTCAACTTACTAGTCTATATAAAATGTGACTTCAATATGTTGAAACCTTGATCGGTGCTAAACAAGATTTAGGAAGGATATAAATATAAGAACCTGCATTTTTCGTTCAACTATTTAATCTCATTGAAAAAAGTATTTTCAAAAATTTTGCGGTTCATAAAACATGGCTAAATGTATGTCTTTTAATGTTCTTTACAACAAATATGGTTCTTCGTAAGTGATGTTTTAGTTTCTGATACGCAAATCCAAGTGACACGAAGGCAAATGGCTGTCCAAAGTCTTATGACAGGTATATATATATATAGATATATATATATACATATATATATATATGAATTTATATACACACACGCACGCACACACACACATATACGTATATGATTGTACGTATATATGAATCAGGTGTTTTTTTCTGCGTATTTTCATGTAAGAATGCGCTTTTTACTCCAAGTATACACACACACACACACACACATATATATATATATATATATATATATATATATATATATGTATGTATGTATATATCACTTTCCCTATTTATCTATTCTCTATCTACGCTTTCATACATCTATGTGTCACATGGACTCACACAATACCAGCTCTGAAGACTTCAAAAATAGCTTCATTCCAGCACGGAAACGGAAATGCAGCCATATTGATGAACACTGATAACAATCCCCCTTCCAGATTGGCTTCGACAGTCTCTGTACTATTCATACTCATTTCTGTCCTCCCTTTCACAACAGACTTGCTGAACGCCACACAGTACATATATTCCTTAAAGGAACAAACAGTCACATACAAATCTCGTAGTTTTGTATGAAACACCTCTCTTTTGATACAACAGGAGGGTTACAAAAGATGGTGCTAAAAAACGCTGTCTCTTTTTATTGATTTCTGTGACCAATGAAGATGGCTGAGTACATAATAAATCATGTGTTTCATACACTTGGATTTGTTCTCTTGTTCGATTGAAAATAAGAAGGCTGTCAGATATATAAAATCCCTTTTTATGAGTGTTTGTTAGTGTCTGCGTTTTTCTTGTTGATTTTTTTTTCTTATATCTCATACTGAGCGTTTTGTCCACAGTTATGTACTTCTGTACCAATGTTGTCAAAAGTGACGACAGTTTAATTTTGTCTTTTTTTGGGTGGGGGTGGGGGTATTTTCATTTTATTTTTTCAATTCTTAATTCGGCCCGTATTTGCCATTGGTTGCCTTAATATAGTGTCCCTTTTTTTCTCATTGTCTTCAATCTGACTGACATACTTGACGATTTTAAATTCCAACAATCAGTACTTTTTTTAACTTTTGATGGGTCTCTTAAGATATGCTTTTCAAATCGCAAACACATATATATACATATATATATATATATATATATATTATTGTGTCATCCATAGACAGCTGTTTCGATGTATTACATCTCTTCAGTGTGGCTATAGACTTTCCATTAACCCATCCAGTACAGTGAGGCAGGATTGAAACCTTCGCTTCAGATCCGGAGACCGATATCCTATCTCTGAGCTACGGAACTGGACATTCAGTAAGGCTGAATTAAGCGGTACATTCATTTACACATAAATCCCCCATCCACCAGAATGCTCTATTCCTATGGAAGAGCATTGCATAAGCTTACAATGGATGGGTTACCTCACTTGAGGAGTGCTCAGTCCTGAAAATAGGAGCCTTTATTATATATATATATATATATATATATATATATATATATATATATATATATATATATATATACATATATATATATATGTATGTATATATATACATATATATATATATATATAATAAAAAGGCTGGCTGGCTATATATGTACAAGGATGGGCTGATCCCCCTTCCCTGGTTATTTCTTTTAAGGGGTTCAGTTTACAATGTGAACTCGTGCTGAATTGCACCCTAAGATTGTGCGACTTTTGTTTATGAAAATACAGTATTTTTCAGTGATCACGCTCTAACAAAAGCAGAAAAAACTCATTCATTTCCAGATTGCCCTAAATTTTAAAACCATACACAACATGCTGCCAAAAGATGCTTGTTACGTGACGGTTCCTATTGACTGAATAACCAGACCGGTTTATATCAAGTATTACAGAAGCAAAAACGTCTTGTATGTTGGGAAGCAAATTGGTTTTCCTACGATTGCTGAGGACCTACATATAGTTTGTTGAAAGCAAGTTTGAAGAAAGTTTAGTAGACATTTTGTGCTATGTATATTCTCTGTCAAGCTTGCTTTTGTGACACTGGCCCAGACTGGAGCAAAATAAGTGAATATAGTCAAATATCTTGATTTCCTACAATAGATTGATGTTTTATTAAGTCATCTTGCATGCCATTCGATGGATAAATCCTAGCAAGAGACAGTTTACACCAATGGTCTTTACGCCTTAAGACAACTAATGTTATTCAAAATCCAATTAGCCATTTAGTGGTTTTTTTGATGGGTTGAAAAGGGCTGTATTCATTCAAAATGGCTGAAATTATGTAAATTCCTTTTAGAAATGCCCCTCGCCGATTCGTATGAAGTATCTAAAGGGTGAATATGAAACCAATTTATCATATATTAAGACAGTAATTAACATAAAGTCACTGTTTTCGTTGGCGATCTTTGCAATAAAACGCTGTCATAAGAAAAAAGAAACAATTTAGATGACAATTGGCAGACCATGTTTCTAGAATGGCAAACTACCAATGGACGTCACAACTCACAACGTGGATCCCCAGAGATCACATGCAAAACCAAGGCTAGCAGAATACGAGATGGAGAGACCTGCTAGACAAATTCATAAAATACTATTTCTGTGATGCCTGCAATAGAGAAATGTTGCGAATCCTGTGAGAGGTCTATGTCCAACGACGGATGGTAAAAGACTGATGATGATGATGATGATGATGATGATGATGATGATGCTGCTGATGATGATGATTGTCATGGACACAGACATATCTTGCGAACAGTAATTGATCTATCGCATACTGTAGAGCTCAAATCGCCCACTAATCGGCAGTATCATCCGGGTTGGCGACCGCTGGCTTACACCATACGTCAGACTGAGCTCTAATGTTTTGTAAAAAGATCCCACCAACAATTGTTAATTCACCATATAAATACATCCGGTAAACGTTTATCTTTGTCTTCGTTCCCAAAATGGTGATGCAGCTAAACCGAAATTGGAACTCAACTCAACGAACATTGCTGAAGGTTTTGAAGTGAAATGTTTTGAGGAAAAAGGTTCCTAGGCGTTTTGCAGGAAGGCTTTTCTTACAATGTAATCATAATGCTAAACTGAACCATTATTTTATATATACTACATATATATATATATATATATACATGCATATACATACATATATATATATATATATATATATATATATATATATATATATATATATATATATATATATATATATATATATATATATATAACTGTTTATTCGATTCACGTTGTCAGAATTGAGTGATACATTAACTGTACAATGACGGACCATTCCAAATAAGTTTCAATGTAATATAGCACAATTTATAATAACATGATTTATAATTCCATTTTACAATTCAAATCCGTCGACCCTTTCTTAAATATATATCAGTTACGTTGAAAGGAATGAATAAGCCAAGAATAAACGAGCAGTTATTTGGCCTTTGTATCACTGCCAGCCGCTGAGCTCGAAGTTTAGATTATTGCTACGTTGAAGAAGCTTCACTATCGGTGGTAGGATCAATTTCCTGCAGCAGCACCATTTTCTTCAATTGTTTATTTTATCCATGTTGTCTAAATTAAGAGATATATTAAACAGGTAGGGACGGGATATCATTTCAAAAATTTTCTTATGTAATATAACGCAATTTATAATTCATGTATACATATGTATATATATGTGTGTGTGTGTATGTTTGTTGTGTGGCATTCTAACATTATGATGATGGTAATTTGACAATGTGGAAAATGAAAAAAATGTGAAGATACAAGTTTTATATCTGAAAATGTTTTATTATCACTTGAAAAGGCTTGATGCATTTAGTTGGATCAGTGAGCTATTTAAAAGCTTATGCAGCGGGGTAAAACATCTTTGAGATGTAAGCCTTTTTTTGGTGAAAATTCCTCTCCCAACATTATCAAATTACTTCCAATATATAGACATCTACATATAACTCTTTCTTTGATATTAGGCCAGATTTCGCAAAGCTTAGCAAATGGTGAGAACGTTCCGTAGCATTGATTATTTTAAACTTATTTTCCCATCCCATTATCGCTGCCTTGTGCCTGACTAAGTGAAGTTTAGTAAATATATGAAGCAGCTGTGGTGCAACGACGGTTAGGAAGATATTCATGAGTGAATACCTTGAGCGCCTGTCATAAAGTGATTATCAGCAAACCAATTTCGCTAAACTCTCGCCAGTGGTGAGAAGTTCGAACTGGTGACCTCAAAATTGTAGCCCAGGGTCAAATTATATTGAATTCAGTAAATATCTGGAGCACATGCCGCAAAGCAGTTGCTCAGAATCAATTCTTGTATAAATAACCTAGACGCCTACCTTGATGCGATTACAAGTTTCAATGAACATATATTATAACCTTTGTCATCATCAATTTATTTGTTATGCAATTAATTCATAACAGTGGTTAGTCATTCAAAAGAAACTGTCTGGCAACCAACGTCTTTAGGCAGCATGTTTGGTGTTATCAATTAGAGAAAATAGAGAAGGTGATCAATGAATAAGTTTCTTCCCCCACGATTTTGTATAGGCATTGATCACTAAAAATAAGGGACCAGTTTAGCATGAAAGTCAATGTATTGAGAGGGTTTAAAAGAAAAATATAATGAAAAATAATATTTTCATCCCTCAAGCTCCGTTGGTGCGATCGGTACGCGTGATGTATACATTTATAGCCAGCCAGCCAGCCCAAACTTGAAAACTGAAAAAATCCAGCGTTGACAGTTTTGGTTGACGGTTTCTAATGATTGATTTCTATATAGTTGATGCAACATTCCAGAACTCTGCATTTGTGTGTGATATGATTCAATGCACCATGGATTCCATGCATGAAATTAAAATGAGTTGCGATTTTAAAAGTTTGAAGAACTCTGACTTTAAAATGGGTATCCAGAGAAATTGCAGTTTAATTCATTTCTTCCTGGGTACATAAGACATATCTCAAGCTAGAATAAGGTAAGTTGAATCAGTGGCCAATCGGTTAGCCACACTGGAAATTGACTGGGCAAGCTAGTTTCAAACTCGGATTGAGATTGACACTAATACCCGCCAAGAATCTTACTCCTCTCTCCAGCTCTGAGGATAATAGCGTATTGAGGATGAGACCAATTTCGGTGCTTGCAACTTTCAAGTCCCTAGCCACATGTTGCAAAAACCTCCAAGAACTTCGTGTCAAACAGAAACTTGTGATATGTGAGGCTTTCACAGGGACAGCTGTTTCCATGTTCAGCGTTAGAGCATTTATTGCTATGAATTATGTTCTGTGGAGATGTTGGAATCGATTATAAGGAACCAAATGGACGCATTCAATGTGAATCCGTTTTGAACCTCCATGACATTATCTCAAAACTCAAACTGAGCCAAGCATTGTAGCCAGTATGACAGAGAAAAGGTTTATGAATTCGACGATCAAAAAAGGAATTCTCCATAAAAGGGCGGTGCCTGTTCCTAAAGGTTCATGGAGTGTCGAGCGGCCTGCCATAATTGTCAAACTCCGTACAATGGGCAGTTGTCGAATAGACGCCCACAGTGACAAATACAGAAAGAGATTTCTTCTACGGCTTCAATCGTTGTCAGATGATGAAGCATCCCCTCAAAGAGGAGTGTAAGAAAGAATCAAGTGAAAATTAATTTTCACACGTGAGCGCAGGATTTTGTCATTCATATTTAAAACGAATAAAAACTTCCGTTTAATACAAAACAAAATAACCCTAAGAATCACAAGAAAACAATACAAAAATTCAATACATCATATCAATAATACAATATGTTATAATATGACGATCAATAAAAAATGTAAACTATCAGCAAAATCTTACCAGATAAATAGATGAAGATGACAGACGAATAGAAAAGACTGATACGTATATATATATATATATATATATATATATATATATATATATATATATATATATATATATATATATGTACACACACATATATATATATGTGTGTGTATATATATATGTATATGTATACATACACCCCCCACATATATATATATATATATATATATATATATATATATATATATATATATATATATATATATAAGGCAATAAATGGGAACAAATTCGAACCGCTTGCGATCGTTACATAGATGAGTATAAAGAGATGAAAGGCCTGTGAAGGGAACGAATCCAATATGTGTTGATCAGGTTGGTCGCTCAATAGAAAAAAATCACGTACCCAACATCTTTCAGCAACAAACTATGATGGAGGTGATCAATTTGAAAAAGTTGGTAGGAGAAGTGATCATCTAAAAAGTCTCTGTGATAACGAAATAATTTCCGAATTTTTAGAAAAACAAGCGTGACACAATCTGATCAATACAACATGAACTTAGATAGCGAATTGAATCCCTGCCCCGAACACTAAAACCCTAATCATAGAAAAACAACGAGGAAGAAAAAAATCTTCTTAACAAAATTGGGAGTAAATGTTCAAATTTTCAGCCTTTTTTCTTCATTAATAAGGCCTATACGCATGATATATACGCAAACAGCTGGATCAGCTTATAAACTGAAGAAACATATGTTGACAGTTTAGGTCGAAGGTTCGTAATATGTACTCACAGTACGACACACACAAGCACACACACACACACACACACACACACACACACACACACACACACATATAAATATATATATATATATATATATATATATATATATATATAGATAGATAGATAGATAGATAGATAGATAGATAGATAGATAAACTAATTATAAATACGGACATATTTCAAGGGGGAGATGTGACAATAAATGTGATAGATCAATACGTATAATGACGTATTCTATCGTAAAAGTTAAGAAATTTAAATCAGCTTTCCCTCTTCTGTCGTATTGATCAACCAGTTCGATAATCAAAGTGTTTTATTTTGCATAATTTTATACATCGAGCCACTGTAGATCACTGATCATACTTCGAAATTCGTTTTTTCCCCCAGTCTTTCTATAAAGACAGAACGGTGCAATTATTAAAGGAAGTTGTGAACGCATTTTTTTCAAGCGTGAAGTTGGTGACGAGATGTCTTTGATATCTCAGGTGTTTTTCTTTTCCTCTCTTTTTTAATTGTGACTATTTTTTTTTCGTTTTTTATGAGGGGGGACGGTTCCAATATCAAACTTTGACTATATTTGCGTTATTACAAAAATTTACACTCTTCGCTGTAGAGGTCTTCTGTGATCAGAGTTGCAGATCGATTCGGTGTAATGAAACATGATGATCGATTAACTTTGACACAGCCACCTCGCATCCAACGCTTTTCCAGTTGACAGAGCAAAGTGCAGCGAAATCACAACCCTCGCGTATTGACGGAAACGGGGGAGAACCATTTTCACATCATTGAGTTATTGCTTCCACTTATTTAGTTCTCGGTTCAGATTCAGAAGGAAGAAGAAAAATGTGCCTCCTCTGTTCCCCGGTTTTTCTTTTGTGTTACGAAGTGAAATTAAGTAAATTCCAATGTTCTGTTTCACGTCAAAATCGCCTTTTTTCAAGATGAGCTCAAAGGTCGATTTTGATCAGAAAAGAAGGTCGAATAAATCGATCATTTTTGTCACATTACTGTTAATTTCACCATAGATAGATAGATAGATACATAGATGGATAGATATTACAAGCCTCTGCATGGTCAGCTACAGAATCCCGAGTTTTTTTAATATTCCCTGGGAATAAAGTTTACAACTAAATATTGCACTATACATCATCCTTTTACCTAAATCAATAGTGATGGTAGTGTTGCGTTCTTGGTGGTGGTATCTCTCGTAGTGGTTAAATTGTTGGGTTGTGTTGAGTGTCTTCGGGTACCAACTTGTCCCTCTGGTCAGGCAGTTGCCAAGATATATCTTCTACCTGAGATGAGTTGTGTACGATAGAATATCTCCAAGCGGTAATTTCTGGGAGTATAGGTGCAGCTTAAAAAAAAGATTGAGGACAAAAATACTGTGAACTGCAGATTAAAACATATCTTTATACCCTTGTTTGGATAACAAGTCGCTTCTTCTCAGGGTCAACCAAAAGAACTCTTATTCTTAAACATGAATAGAGCTTGATACAGAAATTGAGATCTATGATGTAAAAGGTTAGTGAGTTTTTTTTCTTCTCATATGTGTATATGTTTATGAGACCAAAACACCGTCACTTTTCAATTGTGTGAGTTTCACACTAATTCCTGCTTGGTTGGTTCAATGGGTGATTGTTGTTGTTGTTGTTGTTGTTGTTGTTGTTGTTGTTGTTGATTTATATAGGAAGGCCGTCATTCTCTCTCTATCTTCATCTTTATCTCTCTGTCCATATGTCTGTCTGTCCGTCTCTCTCTCTCACACACACACACACACTATATATATATATATATCTATATCCATATATATATATATATATATATGTGTGTGTGTGTGTGTGTGTGTGTGAGTGAGTGTTTTATCACTCACCACGCAAGTGTTGATTAGCGTTGTGCGACCAACGTTTTGGCAGAGTTAGAATCAAATTTCCCTCTCTGATTGTGGACAGCCCTGAAGTGTACCTCATAACGAAACTAACTTTCTAAGGAAGAAAAAAAAAATGCCAAATCAACATTCTTTTCTTTTTAACCTCGCGTCAATCTGCACCCCCTTCCCGATCTTCCACTTAATTTCCGGTCCCTTTTATTTTCGTTATCCCTTTACTGCTTATTGGAACTTCTTTTTTTCCCGTTTTTTTTTTTGTTTAGTTTTCTTCCAAATATAATCATCGTATTTTATAACTTTCTCTGTTATCATTTTTATTATCAAACTAAAATTGACTGACTTTGTGAAATCAAATCATAGTTATCTACCTTATTATTTGATAAAAGTTAATCTAATTAATGTATTTTCACACTCATCAAAAAAATTGCCAAACTGTAATGAATAAACAATAGAGGGCACTTTGCTCAGAAGTTCCAGTTCCTCTAAATTCCCAAAGCAAACATCCCGTAAAACTGTTTTCTAGCTTTGACTAATCAGGTCTCTTGTCTGTATTCCCAAATTAATTTTGTACGTATGAAAATTGGTGCTAAAATAGAAATTACATTGAATGAAATTGATTTTACACAGGGAAGTTAGACAAAATCCAGGCCAGTTTGAAAAATGCGAAGGAGGTTTTGAATATATGCTGTTTGCCTTGAAATGCAAACAACACATATTCAAAAACCTGGTTACTGCTGAAATATGTCAGTTCTCCATCTCACTTATTTAAGGCTTGATAGATAAGCCAGAGCTGATGGTTGTTATTTAATAGATAAATAGAATAATGTATAGGAATGATGTATTCTGAGAGTTGATCAATGAATCAGCTTCAGTGGTTGTTCCTTTTCTCTTTAGTAGAACTTTTTGGTGCTAAATCTAATTGTTAAAGCTTTTTCTTTAATTCATATCTTGTTATGCATCATTTCCAAATATATCTATGAATACATATGAAAGTATTGAAACAAAAACATCCAGATGAATCATACACTTGATTGGTGACTGTCCTAATTCCACAATTGTCTATTCAAACAACTGTAACTTGAGGTCGATTCAAGTATACCCTCCATGTTATTAATCATTTTAAAGCCTAATTAGGAAGGTCAACAAAATGTGTTTGGATCCAGCTATGCATATTTCTTTGATGATGATACTTATGAATTGAAATTCGAACTCTGCACAAAACTGGCGAACTCTTTTTTAAAGTATACATCACAAGAGTCTTTATTCCGCCAAAAATACGCCAATCACAAGCGTCAAATAATGTCAAGAATGTTGCTGTTCATTAGGAAAGTTTAGAGCGACAGTTTCAATGCGCTCTTTCATGATGGTCTCAAGATTCAACAAAATGTAAGTCAGCTGAATTTCCTGGCCTCCAGTCAAATCCAACATTTCGGAAAAGCAAATCAGGGTCTCCAAACCAGTGCATGGATCCGGCAGCGGAGATATTTTTCCCCTCTAATGAGCCAGCCTGTAAGATCAACAGAATTATTTATGTTTATCATGTGAAGTATAAGCGTATAAAAAGTACGGGAAAAACTAAAGAAGGCTCCGTGCACCATTGCCAACACGGTTATGTTTCATCAATAGCAGTACAGAACTCCTTTTGAAGCCAAACATACTGATTCGAACACTCACTTTTATTATCATTTGACTTATCACACACATATGCACACACGCACACACATTTTATTTCTTTATTTAATTTTGATCTGATAGGGTTATATATATATATATATATATATATATATATATATATATATATATATATATATATATATATATGTATATATATGTACATATATATATATATATATATATATATATATATATATATATATATGTATGTATGTGTATATATATATATATGTATATATATGTATATATATATATATATATATATATATATATATATATATATATATATATTTATATATATATCGAGAGAGAGAGGGGGAGACATGCATTTACTCATAAATTATGTACATGTTTAAAGAGTAGGATAGAGAAAGGGAGAACAGAGAGAAACAGATAGAGATAGAGAGAGAGAGAGAGACTGACAGACAGACAGACAGACAGACGGACAGATAGACTAATGGACTGAGACTGAGTGATAGAGAACGAAAAGAGCAGCGACTTGTCGTAGAGAAATCCATCGATAAGAAATGGTATCTGTTGCATGAATCGGAAATGTACACTCAGTCAGTTATTATTGATGCGAACTGTACTCGAATCGTCCTCTGAATTCAATTGGAGGACACATCATCGAATCACAACTAGACTGAGATTGTGAGAATATAAATAATTCCCTGTCATAATGTGCAATAATCAGAGTGAGCATAAAGCAACGAGACCTATACAGAGAAATAAAAAAAAAATGCTCATAATTACGATAAAGATCTCTAGTATATCTTTTTTTTCTAAATTGTTAACATGATAATTATTCTAAAGATAAACATAAGAAGCGTATGTAAAGTCGGTTAATTATGATATCATATGATTA
Organism: Thysanoteuthis rhombus; assembly: GCA_963457665.1. Lineage (NCBI taxonomy): Eukaryota > Metazoa > Mollusca > Cephalopoda > Oegopsida > Thysanoteuthidae > Thysanoteuthis > Thysanoteuthis major. Next base: position 42,885,480 of record OY735228.1, on the reverse strand, counting down.
TTATAAGTAGCATTTATTTTTTAATCAAGAAGTTGCGTCAATTACAGTAATTTCCCATTTCCAACCCCGTTCGAATACATAGAGTAAAAAAACATAAATAAAGTATCATAACGGTGTGCTGCAATCATACCTAACATATAGAGATGAATGTATTTCAAGGTATTTTCTATTAAGACATATATAATTAGATGTGTCTGAATGCTGGCAAAAGTCATTTTGGTACAAGTTGATTTTCACTTTCCCAAAAAGTATCGAAATGAATAAAAACACATCAACTACTGCAAATTTACTCATTACCTACATCTCTTTCTCCCCCCCTCTCTCTCTCTCTCTCTCTCTCTCTCTTTCACTCGCTTTCTTTCCTTAATATTTCACTACCCCTTCCCTTCCTATGTATACACCTATGAATACAAACACACTGGAACACTCACATTACCCATACGGCCAGGGAATTGCACACACACACACACACACACACACACACACACACACACACACAGAACGTTCAGTTATAAATGGATATTCGAAAATTAGCCAGAGCTGCATATTACTGCACACACAGACACACACACACACACACACACACACACACACACACACACACACACACATATATACATAACTTGGAACTGGTGTCTCTAGTATATATATATATATATATATATATATATATATATATATATATATATATATGTATATATAAACGTGTGTGTGTTTGCATATGTACATATATATTTAGAATTTATGTGCGTGTGTATATATATATATATAAACGTGTGTGTGTGTGTGCGTGTGTACATATATATTTAGAATTTATATGTGTGTATATATATATATGTATTTATATATATGATCGAACAATATCTACCAACTATCCATCTGGATATAGGATATTTGAGTAAGTGAGTGAGTGTGTGTTTAAACAAAAATCACTCAAAACTGCGTTTAATAAAGAAGCAACCCTGCATATATGTATGTGCGAGTACAATTTTGTGCATGTACACGTTCATGTGTCGGAAATTAATAACTGGATAAATTACAATATATATATATATATATACATATATATATATATATATATATATATATATATATATATATATATATATATATATATATATTGTTCATTTCCTTAATGCATTTGAATATTGAATGGCTATTATCTTCTAGTATATTAATTCATCCAAACTGTAATTATTGAGCTTTTCATGAAATATCATCATCGATTCACTTGTGCAAATCGATTTTGACTAATTCGGAAACACATGTCTGTCTTTCAATTCCTTGATTTCATGAAACTAAAAAGCAAAAACCAAAGAAGCTCGTCATGAGCATATCGTTTCGCAACTCTCTGTGACAGACAGACCTAAATAAAAATCTGTGCACAAATGATTTTGAGTGAGTTCCGAGTATGGGTATCACGATATATCAGAGGAAAAACCGAAATACAAGATATAGAATCTATAAGAAAATTCAGTTGGCAATGGTATGGTCATGTTGTGCAAATGGCAAACGACCGCTTGACTCCACGTCTCACAATATGGATACCCAGAGATTTGTGATCAATCATGGGTGCTGAAAAACATGATGATGATGATGATGATGATGATGATGATGATGATGATGATGATGATGAAATATTTCATGAATTTCTGTAAAACAAACACGTTGAGGACAAAAATCCTCATATCAAAAACAAAAACGCCAAGCGAAAGAAAGTAGAGTACTACATCAACTTTGACCAACAAATTTCCATGAATATAGGTGAAGAATCACTTTTGGTCGGCAAGCAATCAGTAGAACAAGCTAGGCCTTAAAGAACAGGAATATCCCATTAGTCCTAAAAAGAAGGGTATACAATCAATGCATCCTCCCAATAGTCACTAAACACATTTCAGTCACTTATTTCCTGATACCTATTAATGTAATCAATGTAAGTTTCTTCAGTGATTTTTTAAAAAGGTTTCACGCGTACTTTGTTATCATGGTTCTCACTTGTTGAAATCATCAGTTATTTACCATGTGACTTTTTCGGGGATTAAAAAAAAAAGAAGGTTTATTACCATGGCCCCGAGCATTGTTGATCAAAAACCACCCCACTTTCGGCTATGATTTTGATATGTATCTCATATCATACATGCAGTTTTTTTTAATATATAGGATGGAGATCATATGCCAAACAAGAGACGATAAAAAATAATATAGCGTGATGAACCCAAACCCTTGCTCCCTGATGCCTACGGTAAAAACTTCTGGCAGAATTTGTCAAAGGTGTAAGTCCAAAAATGAACACTACAACACTGAGAGTGGTTATGATTATCATAATGTTTTGTATATACGGATGTTATTTTATGATACACACATCATTTGTCTTGAAACATAGATTACTCATGTACTTAACCCCCAACCCAAAAGTACAACTATAGAGTGTGTGTATATATATATATATATATATATATATATATATATATATATATATATATATATATATATATATATACACGATTGTCTCATCCACAGACAGCTGTTTCGATGTATTACATCTCTTCAGTGTCGTTATAGACTTTCCATTATCCCATCCAGAAAAGCGAGGCAGGATTGAAACCTTCACTCCAGACCTGGAGGCCGATATCCTTCTTCAGGACTACCGAACTGGACGGTCAGTAAGACTGAATTTAAGCTATATATTCATTAACACAAAAATTCCTCATCCACTAGAGTGCTCTATTCCTTTGGAAGAGCATCGCTTAAGCTTACTATCGATGAGTTACCCACTAAAAGAGTGCTCAACCCTGAATAGAGGAGCATATATATATATATATATATATATGTGTGTGTGTGTCTGTGTGTGTCTGTGTGACTGTGTGTCTGTGTCTGTGTGTCTGTGTGTGCATCTGCATATGCACGTGTGTATGTGTTTCTTTTGTGTACGTATCTTGGAGAGAAAAACGGACGAAATAGACCAAATTGATAGAAAATAGATATGTGTAAACAAGTGAAGGAACTTTTTGGAAGTAAAGTGATTTTTTCGAGAAACCAAAATATAGCACTAAATCTATCATCTGTTGAAATGCAACAAGCACAACATAATTTACTTGTGTGCATCTTTTTTCAAAAGATCTATGTAGTAAAGTGGATGTGAATGTTTTTAGATCCAGCTTTGTAGCAAAAAAAAGCAACAAAAAAAAACGCATTCTATTTGAAAGAGGGAAATTGAACGGAATTTTTTTTTTAGCCGTCTCTTCATGCGCTTAACCCCTTTTAAACGCTTTTTCGCCAGAAAAGGAAATGTATGTCAATAATGAGCGTGCAAACTAAAATGTCCCTTTTCAGATTCACAATATGTAGGCAGCAAGGAGAAAAAAAAATCTTTGGAAAAAAAAAAAAGTCAATCAAACTGTCATCTAAACTGTTAACATAGGTTTCCACAGTTTTCAACTCAATCAGTCTGTCGGGCTGTTTGGCCGGCTATGTATGTACCAAGGATAAGAGCCAAACTGATGGAGGTAAACGGCTACATTTTCAACCTTTATTCCTTATAGTGTCTGCTGAGAGAGATTTTTATAGAGAAAGAAAGGATTTTAATCAGGGTTCTGTTTATGATGTAATTTTCAAGTAAATTGATCCCTCATTTTGTGTACCACAGCAAACACGTTTTATTTTTTTCTTTCAAGTTTTAACTTTTTGGGTGGTAACTAATAAACAGATTCACTGATCACCCTCAGCACGTCATGTTGCTAAAAGACGTTATTTGCGAACGAGTGGCTGGACCTGATCCTTTCCCTTGATCATGCCTCTATGACACCTTCTCTATTATGGATAAAAGAAAATTATGAAGTACGGCCCTTGCGCCGGCTATGACACCAGCCGTCCCTGTCTGGGGTTATTATATCACTGGGTCCGCTTATTCTCCTTGTCCTATGTGAAATATCACTCCATTTCACAATAACTGATTCAGATATCAGGTTCAACTGAAGGGGGAAATAAGTTAGGTGGTTTGAATACACACCCACACACCCACACACCCACACGTATATATATATATATATATATATATATATATATATGTATATATATATATATATATATATATATATATATATATATATGTATATATATATATATACATATATATATATGATAGACAGAACTAATGGCTGCTAATGATGCTATAAGTGTGACAATGATTTTCAAATTCATGTAATGCATTCCAGAATTTTCAACAAAGTGAATGCTACTCGACACAGATTGAGGGATCTATTTACTGAGAACCTATGTTGCAAACTGAACCCCCATTAGAAGAAAAAATCACTTCTCTTAGGGAGACGGATTTTTTCTTCCTTTTATCATTATTCTTCATGTTTTTCAATCTTCAATTCTGTTAATCATCAAAAAGACATTGGCTTTAATAGCCTTGTCAATTTCTGAATACGGAAACATCTTATTAATCTGATCTCTTCATTAATATTTCAAATTTCATTCGAATCGTTGATAGTTTCATTTTTGTTGTTCTGTAAACGTTTGCAATGTGTTTTCGGTGTTAACTATAGAGAAAATCCAAATAATTTTTTATGGCCATAAAAGTATGTTCTACGAAATCATCTGCATTCGTAACAATTATCAATGTGAAAATTTCTGTGACGCTAAAAGACGTAACTGATGTAGAAATATAGAATCCCAATCATGCTACTAACGTTGGAAAATATAATTTCATTCATGTTCTTACGACGTACTAAGATGCTGTATCTAAATATTATTCTGATATATTCAACAAGAAACAAAAACATGAAACAATTTGTCAGATTCATTCATGGTCAGAAGGATGTCACCCTTAAAGCTCATTGCAATAAAGATCTCTGTTATCTCTGAATATAAATATGTAATGGGCACATCCAAATACTGATTATAGACTGTCATTGCTGGCAGTCCAGATAAACTAGTATAACTAGTAATAATTGTCAAACTAATAGTATCAGTTGCAGCCATCAGTCCTGTTCTCTCGATATTTTTAACTTGCTCATTTTCCTCCCCTCTCCCACGGTACTGTCTTATTGTACTACCTAACATTTTTTCTGCTTCCTGTTCCCACCATGGAATAGAACGAAATAACTTTCTTTTTTTTTCTCTCCCAACCAACCATGTCTGTAACGCTCATAGTGTCAGTAGCAGCCACCTTCTTTTTACATCTTTTTGAATAACCTGACATTCTCCGTTCCCTTCCCGGCTGTACCGTCTTATTGAACCATGTAATAATTCAATCCGCTCTCCCTCCCCATCATTTAATAAAAATGCCTGAGTTTTTTGCCTTCTACCTTCCTACCATACCTGAAACACTCACAGTGTCAGTAGCAGCCATAAGCCGAGCCCATTGTTGTACACTTATGATAATCGTCAGCGATATCTCGAACTATTGTAATATAGCCAAGCAATCTGATACAACTGGATTAAAAACAATGTTATCGAGAAAAAAGATCTGTTTTGAAGCTTTCAGGGTACGACATTAACACAAGAAGGTGATAATCTTTTGATTCTTTCTGTACACTTTATAAATCGCTGTTATGTGTAAATGCGCCAGCCTCTGCGGCGTTATAGATTTTACAAGTGGGTATTTGATTGCTTCAGCAAAATTGATTCACCCAGAAATCAGTTTTCACGTCGTGTATGAGAAATAACCCGGGGCTTGTTCGACAATTAGAGATTGAGCGATAAACTACGTTTCGTAACGCTCAAACCGTATACCAAATTAATTCATTCTTGCAGACAGCTGTGGATAGACCTTTGGAATAACACAAATAGAGCCTTCCCGTTCATTTAGATGAAAAGTTGGTCTAAGGTCAAAATGACTTGTAAACAAGTCTGCTTGCTGCAGGGTCAAACAACACCCCTACTTTTTATGCTGATTACGGCAACTTATGTATTGTACATATAATAAATAAATTCACAGATTCTAAAGACTTGTTGGTTTGGGTGAGTTGGTAAAAGAACCAGGAACAGATCATCCAAGGATGATTTCAAATAAATATAGTGAAATGTTAATTTTATACCAGCAAATCACCTGATCGTGATTTCAAATCAATGCAGGGAAATATTTATTTTATATTTACGCTTTCTTCGACCATAAAGGCCTATATTTGAATAATCCTAAAAATGTCACATTACTGTCGAAAGAAAAAACGGATTGAATTCGGTAAGGATGCTCTCAGGATGTTAAGGAACACGACTTATGGTCTAATATGTAAACTGTGTCTTCTGTGTTTCAAATAATGAAAAGAAAACTTCGGGCCTCCTACTAATGAGTTAGCTTTCAGAAGATGTCTATAGAAATCCCTTGAAAAGGAAAGGAAGAAAAGCAGACCAAATATACTCCAAATCAAATGAAGCTTCATCACCGCCAGCTGAACAATTGTCCTACCCTGTAACAAAACAAACTAAAAACATGGATGAGAAGTAGAGGTCCTGGGGTAGAGAGGAAGACATTCGAACTTGTAAATCTGATTTGCCTCTCCACAAAAGAGGCCATACCTTCATTCTTATATGGTTTCCACGATTTTTTAAAAAACTTTTGATACTAAATAATCTCCCCGTACTTTAGGTAAAAAAGTAGATGAGCAGTAGAGGGTTTTGCAGGTAGAGGAAATGTCGATTCATGATAAGTTGAAACTCAATAAGTACCCCCACCCTTTTAAGAGTATGACTTGGACCCAAGCTACAGGCTACTGCACTGTCAAATCATAACTCCGGAAGGTTGGAATCCTGCTCCCATCTGTACAACTGTATTGACCATAGCGTACTACCTCTTAGTTTGAAGTGTGAGTTTGGCCCTGGGCAAGCTAGCCTCACAATGGATTATTTCACTCAGGTCCTTACGTGTATGGTTCTAGTGAAACTAAACCGTTCATTCATGTATTAACCGCATATTTCTGATGATACCCAAGTCCAACCTCAGGGAAAGCGAAGTGATAGATAAACAGCAAAGATTTTACTAATCTAAATTAGGCGAGGATTGTTTCGGTTGTGATTGTTGAAACAGGGGAGAGGTATAGAGGATTCCAGCTTCAACTCGAGTTTGACAGCATTCAATATCGAACTACTATCTTTGAAATGAAAAAGAATCCGACATCTTAGAAGCTGAACCTCAGTGAATTTAACATTGCCGTGTCTGCATCGAAGCTCTATCCTAGTGTATTCGGTATCTCTTGAAAAGCAATCCATTATTTATAGATTCCGTTTTGGTGAAAGCAACCTTCCAGTCCGAGAGAAAGCAGCAGTTTCTTTTGCCTTACAAATGGCATGACATTCAGCTATTAAAACTTTTTTCTCATGTAAGCTATTATCCAAGAAGAGGTGGGAGCATTCAGTATCCAAAGTGAAGCTATTGAAATCTCATTATGTAGCATTTGGTGGACAATGATGGCACATTTTAAGAGAATCTATAAAAAATACAGTAGCATTCACAGAAAAAATATTCCAAACGGTGGAATTGTTACTGGATTTCAGACAACAAATATTGTTTGCTTCTAATGCAGATAGATTGATAGAAGCGTTGAGAGAAAATAGTATTATATTTCAAAAGGCAGGGAAGAATTTATCCAGCATGAAATGAGTATCACACCTTCTGTTCATGTTGTTGCAACCCAACTGTGGGCCAGGTCACTCTTATCAGATATATTAGTCGAACAACAGTAATATATCTCGGAAACTATAATAGATAGAAGCATAGAGCTTTCAGCATTCGTGAACATGTGATGCAGTTTCATTTATGTTAAAAAAAACCAGTCAAGCCAGCCTGGCTCAGTTCGTTTGTCACGCCTTTTGAAGCCCAATAACTTGGGAACTGATGAAGATATGATCAGGGTACCAATCGATAGTCTATTATTTTAGGATCTATTACGTACGTAGTGAGTCTGGTGGTGTTCAATTGTTGCATAATTATGGTGGTTCTCCTGAAGCAAGTCATTGCTTATACGGAGTAAAATATCGTTGCTAATCATGGTATGAAACGTTATTTTACATTTGTATAAGCAAGGATTACCTCATTCTTACTATATCTCGTGAATAGTTAGATATTTTCATGATATTTTTGTAAACAATACTACAACAAACAATAGAAATATGACTCAATAACTTGGAAACTATTGAACATTAGAATTTTCATCAATGAATAGCCCATTATTTTGAGATTCATCAAGTATGAGATAGTTTTTGATAGGTAGTGGATTAGAGTATTTTTTCTGATGGTAGTACTTTTTGATATTCCTTGCTTATACGAATTTATCATGGGTCACATGCAGAGGACTGCATCCAATGGCCGGGATAAGTCTGCTAAAAGGCCTGGTCACTGCAACGTGCTCTTTAACGTTTATGGCATTATTTATCCCGTATTATTTCCGCCAACGAAGTTGGAGGAGGTATAAGTATCCACCTGTATCGTAGTGTTTCTGAAAATAATATATCCAAACGTTCACATTATATTTCAATGAATTTTTGTAGAAGTTGGTTCAATTCGTTGGACAACTGACCCAAAAAAGAGGAGAATTAATTTTTGAGCAGATCCAGGATTTTAATCCCCCACGAAGTAGCTGTATGTTCAAATGACAAAAATTCAGCAAAAACAAATGGTTATGTTTTTTATTTATCTTTTTTAGTCTCTCTACCTTTGTTATGTAAGTGTACAGCAAGGAGTTCTGGGTGCAAACACGGTGATCTACGACTTGATGACCGGCCTCTGTGACAGACAGGCCACAGGACTTGAACATTTTCTGCCGTGCCCTCAATCCAACCCTTACGCGATGGTCCTCTAACCTAGACGTCTGAACTTCTGACATCGTAGCTTCTGGACGCTGGTTGCAGTCAGATACAATTCTTATCAGGTGTCCAAACCATTTAATTCTTTGGCGTTAGGAAAAATTTGTGGACTGGCATTGCTCCGACGATTCTACTGATTCCTTCATTGCTAATTAAGTAATTTTCTTCACTGGCGTTTCTCCACGTGTAGATAGTGTCTCAAGTTGATTATTTGCAGGCTGATTATGCTGGGTTTTAAAATAAACTAGTACTAGATTGCAGGCCAGTTTGGGTGGTACCCGACTTTAAACTAACTAAATTATCTGGCTCTCCCAGGTAGTTGCGTAACTATATGGAATAGAAAGGAAAAAAACTGGTCAGATTACTCACTCAATAGAAACTATTGCACGACCAACGCTTCTTGAAAGGGGTGATCAATGCAAAAAAAATTTTTCCCAATCTTTTGGTGGGCAAAAATCACTGAAAAAAATCATGAATTTTCAAAAATAGGTGTTAAAAACAGGTGGGTACGAACTTGGGTATAAATTTCGTACAAACCTACATTGCAAATTGAGCCTCTCACTGAAAACAAATTTTACGGATGTGGATCTCCAGAGAACAAGAACAATTGTTTCTTTGACAGTTTCAGCGAAAGTTTTGATTGTTCATTTCAAATAATGCTCAACATTTTGTTTTTGTCGAAAACAGTAGAAAAAAGTTTGAAATCACTATTCTTTCTTCCTTGCTTATCATTGGATAATATTTTTCGGTTTATATTATTTTGTTAGCACTGTTCTCGAGTAGTCACATTTATCCCAACACAGAGACCGATGAAGGAATCATTAATAAGAACGAGCTCTAGACTTAAACCTTTACTGTCAACAATGAAGAAGTTTTATTGCCAATCTCAAGTTATCATCGTAACCCATTCAATATAATTAATTATTATATAAGATTAATGCAACTAATTAAGATATAATGACTCCAGTGTTATGAAGGATATGAGCTCTATTCCAAGTGTCTGATTATTAGATCATGTAAACAATAGCAATCATCACAGTAAAATCGATGTGATAACAATTAGAAAAGGCCAATTTGTTGGTAAATATAATTAACGTACACGTCATTGTTATAGAGCGTCTTTGGCTTATCGGGTGAAGACTTTGATACCTAAAAGTATTGTTGATTGCTTGAATCACGAGATGCTTAATGAGTTGAGCTGTGAATCATTCATTTTTCTTGTTTCTTTTTCACATCGTTTCAATGGAATGTCACCAGTATGTGGTATAATGCTATTTTTAATGCTCTCTGATACCAATACACACACAAACCTATATATATATACATATACACATATATGTACACACACACACACACACACACACATATATATACATGTGTGTGTATGCGTGTGTGCATGCATACGTTTGTATAAGGAGTCCTTACGAAAATGAGCCAGCCATTCAATATGAAACGTGGAAATAAACTATCTAGCGTTCATTTCATTTTTCAAAACAGTATTTGATGCATTGTCCCAGGATCAAAAGAGGCTGGAAGTAAATTTCCGACTTTAAGGGTCTGACATACCTGGATGATAAGTTGTTTTACCAAAGGGTCCTCCTAAAGACGATAAAAAATGACTTGCTTGGACATTGTGGATGCAAATGTCACACAGTGCACAGCATCACACATTTGTCCAACTACTGACTGAATTAACAAACGAGTTTTTTTACATGTATGCACTGATTTTCAATCTGATCATTGTTGAATAAGTGGTCAATACCATTGGTGGAGAAGTTAGAAAATGATCTTCTCCAATAGGCCATTAGAAACTGAACATTCTCTTCCACTTTTTGGAGATGGCTAATGAACCTTTTGAAAGTTTTCAAGTGAATCAAAATGTACAACCTGCAATTAAAAAATATTGACTCTTTATATATATATATATATATATATATATATATATATATACACACACACACACACACACACATATATATATATATATATATATATATATATATATATATATATATGTGAGAGAAAGATGGACACAGAGAGGTAGAGAAAAACAAATCAACTAGCATTCAATAATCAGGAGACTAATGAGTTTAAACAGGAGAATTATAAGGAGTAGAGAAACGCCACACTGTTTAGAAATTATTTTGTATCTAAAATTAGAAATAATTCTATATCTAATAAGAGAGAATCATGCTCAATCTTACATGAAGAGATCACAAGACAGCACAATGTATGAGGAAGAAAAACGGGAGTCAGAGACATCATCGAATCTATTGGGAAAATTAAATGGCAATGGGCAAGCCATCTTGCAAGAATGACAGACAACCGATGGACATAACGACTCACAATATGGATCCCCAGAGATCACATGCAGAACCGAAGCCGACAGAATACTAGATTGAAAAATGAAGTGGACAAATTCAGAAAATGCTGGCAAGTGTGACGTATCTTGGGAAAGATCTATGTCCATCCACAGACATTGAAAGACTGACGATGATGATGATGATGATGATTAGTGAAAATGCTTTGTGTTCGCAGTTATATTTCACAGAAAACATTTTTGACCGATTTCAAACCTATATCTGAAATATTTCCCTTTCTCTCTCACTCTCCCCCTCTCTTCCAACCTCTCTTTCTCCCTCTCTCCCTCTCTTTCTCTCTCTCCCCTTCTCTTTCTCTCTATATATGTATAAATATATACGTGTTTGTGTGTGCGTGTGTGGCAGAGACTCTCATTAAGCCAAAAATATACCAACCATGAGGATAATCGTCCCCCAAAATCCAATTAAACTTTTAAAACTGTACTCCCAATCATCAAAAAGACACTCTCCCGTGCAGTTACTCTTGACAAAATCTTAAAATAAGAAGAAACATCAATAAATCTGTGACTCGATGGGAAAAGCATTCATTACAGACAATAACATTCCAACATTTGCTCTTCTTCTCACCTTGTATGTCAAACATCATAGACTGGATAGATCTCCAGACATCATTTCCCATTAAGCTAATTGTTAGGCTCCATATAACACTTCAAACGATTATGATTGGATTGCTCAATCGAAAAATTAGGAAAAAGTCTTCATTGATGGATCTGGTCCTCTTCGGACCTTCCACAGGATCATAATAAAATTCGGGGAAAAAAAGGGCAACATAGGTCAACATATGCTTCTACAGTTTTTACGTTACTCTTGCTAGCAGGCTGATTGTGTATGTGTAGCAGCAAAGGACTCACCAATGGTGGTAGGTGGCTGGAAATTTAAACATTGCTCATCATAATGTCTAGATATATACCGTTGCTCGAATTAACTAAGATGTAAATCATCTGTGTCCAATCATATCAAACAGACATTCCAAGCCCCTTCCACGTATGTTTCCCCTTCTTGATAATTAACTAAAAATGTCGATTTATAACAAAACAAAAAAAAAACATAACTGGAAGTTAAAAAAATATTATACTCGTTTTAGAATATAAAGAGAAAGATTTGCAATCAATCTTAGAGTATTGATTAGATAAGTTGTGGCGTTATTATTAGTAATATTTTCATTTAATTTTGCATAGGTTACTTTTCTCAAAATCAATACTCACGTACCAGGAATTAAAAATTAGCATTTTCATGTCATTTTTGCTCTCTATTGGAGGAATTGAATTCAATTTTCTTTTATATTTTGAGTTAATATCCCGAAGGTTGTTTCCGTTTGAACAAGGACAACATTAACGATCTGATATTGATAGAGAAATGAGGAGATATGCTCTGCTATCGACAAAGGAAGTGACAGTTTCAATTAAGTTGTGCATCTCAACGCAGAAGAGTACTTTAAGTAGTATAGTGTTTTGTAGACGGCTGTTCCAAATTATTGTAAGTTAGTTCGACGTTCAGTTAGTTTCAACTTTGTTAACCTCCTATAATTACCAATCCTGTGACCGGACCGAAAAATTGACTCTCAAACTAAGAACCATGCTTAATACACAGTGAGATCAAAAGAGAGCTTGGTTTATTAGAAAATGAGAACTGTACTATCATAAACATCCATTAGGAAGCTCGAACAGCAATGTTCCAGCCATATCTCAAGGATGGTGGACAATCGTTAGCCAACGTGGATACTCAGAAAATATAAACTTATATATATATGTATATGATTGTGTGTGTGTGTGTGTGTGTGTGTTTGCGTACGTGTGTGTGCACGCGCGTGTGTGCATGTGTGACTGGCAGAAAATAGTGTGACTCAATCTTGGAGGGCTCAGAGAGTATTTGTGCCGTGATATCAACGTTAAAAAGAACTTGTGTCTAACGACGGATGTGATGATAGTGAAGATGATGATGATGATGATGATGATCTTGTAACCCCATGCTGAATAATTGGGTTCAACAGATCATTCCATCAGGGATGTTGAAATTTGGATTATTTGTTCAAGAAAATCTATTCGCAACAACAGCTAGATGACTCAGTTGACCCTATTATTTATTCATTTATCAGAGAGAACAAAGGGATTCAGGTTTTTTCCAATGCAAAATGAGAGCAAACTGCCTCAGCCAGGGTTCGAACATGAATCGCCAATGCCATTCTCCGTGCTATTGACTGTCCAGCCTCTTCCCACCTCCATTGTGCATGAAGGCAGTGCAAATAGAGCTGGAAGAGTAGAAATTTATCATCCAATCCATGATAATACGTCATTTTTTTAAAAAATTCTACCAATAAATTATCACGATAAATTGGTCCCTCAGTTTGTGTCCAGCAACGTTCAGGCTTGTTTGTTTTGGTTTTCGTTTTTTTTTTTTTAACTTGAAGTTTTCTCCATTGATAACTGCCCTACAAATAAACGAACAAACAAAAACGAGAGAGATAACTTATTCGTCAATCAACCCTTTTCTAATTGTTTCAACTGATCTCGCCATAACAAGGCATACGATGAGAAATGTTCACGTGAAAAGTTCTATTGAGTGACTCACGAGACATGTTTTCTTTTCATATAGTTTTTTCGATGTATATAGCTATGATTTTTTTTTGTTGTTTTTTTGGAGGGGGGGGCTTTTCTTCTAACAGAATTAGTGAGCAGGTCTTCAAGTCGAGATAGGACATACTACGTGTGGTAACTTCTGGGTCTTTTGATGTTTTTCAAAATTATGTTATTTTTTTCCCAAACATCGTAAAGTGAGTCACTGAACCCGCTTTTGTTATATTCACAAGTTCAATTGAATAATCATGTTATTGGGAGATTCGGTTAAATGTTGGAAACATCAATTATTAAATGTTAGAACCGTCCTTTTCAAGGAATTTATTGAACGTTTCTATCGATTGGTGTCTTTGAGGAACCCAATCCATTATGTTTTTTCAAATAATTGAGTAGCACCTTGTATATACGCATATATATGCATAGAGATATAGAAATTATGAGGGAGATATACACAAATATACACGCATACACAAACACATATAGATAGGTAGATAGGAAGGTAAGAAGATAGGAAATGAATTACAATATTGTAAAAGTTTTATTTGAAATTATATTTCTGATGTTTTGGCCATTACCAGACTCCTTGAAAGGGCAAACAGTGCGAGAAAACAGGGAGATCACTGTTTCTATGGGAAAATTTGAATAATTGATCGGCAACATATATATATATATATATATATATATATATATATATATATATATATATATATATATATATATATATCATCACTCCACCATCTGTATCTTCTCTAAACAACCCTCACAATCTCATACTTAACCACAACTTTTCAACCCTGACACCCTATGGCCACTCCAAGACTTTCTGAGAATTCCACATATCGGGATGACCCCAAAAGAGTTGATTTTAATTTTCTCTTTTGAAGGAAAGCCTTTGATAGTAAATTTATTTTCTACCGAAAGCTTTTAACTACTGTAAACTGATATATAATTTTTTTTTTTTTACTAAGTTTCCAGGCCATGTCAATTTTCGTTGCTTACTTATTTGGTTTAACACCTTTTTCGCTCTGGTCAACCCTAGGAACCATTTTGATCTTTTTGACTTATTGTTAGCATCGTTTTTCCAATACCTGTTCTGAAATTGCTTTCACGTGATTTAGTTAATTTCTATGTTTTGCATCCAAATCTTAGCTGAAATTGAATGATTATTATGTACCTCACATTCTGTCCTTATTGTCAAGGTATTTTCTGATATCTGTTTATTGATGCGAAATGCTTTTGGCCATTTTAATTCGCTTTGGCGTTGGGTTTTTCTTTGTTTTTTGTTTGTTAACTTTATTACCTGATCAACTTAAATGTATTCATTGAAACTTTTAGAACCTAATCCTCTTCCGATATAGCCTTACTTGCGACTTTATCGTTGAACATTGATTTTATCTAGTCTTGTTTCTGTTCATCTTGTAACCCATAAATTTTTACATCTGTTTTGGATTGCCCATGCCAGATAGTGAAAGAGCTAGAAACCTTTTTATTTGCTGACTGATCTTAATCAAGACTGACAGTGCACATAGCAGCGTCTGACTCTAACAACTGTTTGGCTTGTGAAGTAGTTTTGGGAGACTAGTATATCGAAGTGGTAATTTGCTCTTACGTTTCTCAATCGACGAACTCGCTGAAGTCAAGTAATTCTGCAATCCACAACTTCAGTGCAATGGAGGAGTGCATACGGCTTCAATTTTAGGTTTTGCCTTGCTCTGGGGCAAGAACAAAGATCACCCGCTCCAGAAAACCGAAAAACTAATCGTGTCTCGAACATGCAAAGAATGTTGAGCGACAGTATATATATGGATCAGACAGTTTAATGACACAAGTCACACCCTCTGCGTGTTGAACCCTTTGTTTTGTGTTCATGTTTCTGAATATCCGTGTCTCCATATGTGTGTGCATGCTTCATATTCACGAAGATATTGACCTGTGTACGTCTGCACCACTGTAAGTGTTTCCGAAAATGTCCATCTTCAATAAACTCGTAGAACCATTTGGGAATGGTCCGGACCAGTATTGCTTAACCTCTTCCCAAGGGATGTCAAGTAAATTTTTCAGATATCCGCTGCAGGAAATCTTATTACATATCTTGTATGTTTTCAATCAGGAAGACGTTACCTCGCTGCGTACCTCTTTTTTTCTTCTTCTTTTTCTTTTCGGTATCCAACCTGGAGGCATTTTAAATAAGTTTTCGTTTTTTTTTTTACAATGCAGATCCTCAGAGAATACCGTTTAAAGAAATGCTTCTTATAGATTTAAGAATAGCTTGACCTGTTCAAAAACATAATATCCGAGAGCTAATTGTGAAGAACAGGTATATGTATCCTCATACTACACTACATGGATGGATTTTGTGGATACTTCGTTCCTGAAGGCGAATATACTCAACATCAAAGTAAATTGTTGAACACTTGTCCAGCTTTGGTGGCTGATATTGTTCAACACAATTTTCTCTTTAACGGGGAATGACATGATTATCATGGATTGCTCTGATGGGTGACGGCTGGCATGTCTGTCTCAGAAGTTTTCGAGTTCGATACCAGTAAGAATGAAATGCGTTGAAAACACATCAGTTGGACAAATATCCCTGAGCACTCAGCAACTGAAACACGGAACCTGAACAAATAATTCATCTTTTAAACTGAGAAACACACAGCGTGCACAGGAGGAAACTATGTTAAACTACAAACAGAGAAATCACAAGATTGCATAATATATTAAGGTGAAAACAGGAGTCGGAGATATCATTGAATCCATTATAAAAGTCAAGTGGCAATGGACTGGTGATTTTGCAATTATGTCAGACAACCTCTTGTCATTCACAGCATAGATTCCAAGATATCACGTGAGAAACAATTGATAACAGAATATAAGATTGCAAGACGAATTAGAAAAGATCGGAAGTATTGGTGATGCTCTTGGGGAATTCGGAGGGAGTCAATATCCAACGACGGACGGTAAGAGGCTTGAGATAATGATGATGAATTAGGTATTGGAGTTGTATCTGCTTCTATATGGAAGTATAGTAGCGAACGAAAGAGGAGCTCTCGGGTACTATTTGCCTTTAGCTTTAATCACGGTTGCATTTTACTGCCAGAAGTACCCAAGTCTGAAATACTTTGGCAAGGTTTGAACCTTTATTTATAGCTTTGAGACTACTCAACCATTCCACTGCTATTTATTTGATATCTTTTGGCTTTTCTGTAACTTGTTCCTGTAACTAAACTATATGCTTGGAGTAAAATTCTGAGAAAGGGATTGTCATTGGTCAGTAATTAATGCTTAGTGGCGCTATAAGTAAAATGTTTATGCATTGTAAAGAATTTTTTTATCAAATGGCTTGGCAAATAGTTTCAATTCGATTAAAATTGCAAAAATAAAATACCATGGAAGTACATTGCAGTACAGAAAATAAGGAAGGTGTTAGTAATAAAAAATGAAAGCAAGTATTATTGACAGGATGAAATTATATTTATAGTGTGAATGTTTTGCAAGTGAATTTATCATAAAAATGCATTGTAAACTATCTTTCAAAATAATGCACCATTTTAGTCGTTTTTTTTCCATATAGAATTGAGAGCATTTTCAGAAAAAAAAGTGCCATTGGTCAGAAATTAGTACTTGCAGAATACGACTATTATGTGTATATGTTTTGAAGAAATACTTTTAATTACTTTGCGACCAATGCATTTGTTTTATCATTCAACACAAATATCAATACCTATTTAATAACGATACAGCATTTTGATTAAAGATTTACATCACATCAAATGTTATGAGTTTTAACTGATTTGTGGGCTTTCTTATTATCTTGTCTCATGAGGTAATGATAGTTATTTCCCAAAAGTTCTCAGACGAGCAGGAAAATCGATCTTGAACAAAAGCATTAAATAAGTTCAAAGAAGTCTGGTTAGTCACTAAGTAGAAATCATAACATGACCAACAGCTATTGGTAGCATTTCTGATCGAGTGAAATTTTGAGAAACAGGTGATTAATGAATCAATTACTCCTCTCACCTTCTGTTTGACTGTGATCTAAAAAAAAGTTTGAATAATAAATAGAGTAAAAAATGAATGCTGCTGGACACAATCTAAAGCACAAATTTAGCATACCATTACATTGCAAATTTATCTCCCTTCCAATTTGTGGGCTGCGGTGAGAAAATAAAATAAAGGGTTTCTTGTAGACATAATATGAAGTAAATGAGTCTATCTTAAGCCCTGTAGAACAATCATCACGCCTATACGCGTGATACATACATACATACATAGTCAGCCAAACCAACTTAAAAACTAAAGAAACCTAATGTTTGCTTGTTTGTTGACAGTTTTTGTTGATAGTTCCTAATAGCATTATATATTTTTCACAATCCTGTGAGTGATTACGTGTTTCCCAGATCAAAGACGATTCTTTTATTAATCATCTATAGTTTTGAGATAATCAGAAACAAGCAAATCGATTAATAACACATTTTAACAAAACGTCATAACACCTTTCAGAGTATGTGTGAGAGACTTATATTCTGCAACAGATCTGCAGTGGCTAACACGTAACATTTGCAGAGTCAATGAACTTTACTTAAGTAGCATCTCCAGAGTGGGTTCATTGATAAAAACAAAAAGCTTATATTATATGAAGATAGACTAAGAATGCTACAGTCACGTAGGTTGACCTGAGGAAAACATCGTGAAGATATGATTGGGGTGTATAAAATGATGAACAGGTTGTATGACAGTGACAGTGTGCAAAATATTGAGTTAAGGGAAGACAATGATACTCTTCGAAGACTGAGCATGGTCCTGTCGAAACAAATATTCCTTACAATGTTGAAAAAGGTGGTAAGAAAGATCTATTAACACAAGGAATTGCGACAATATTGAACAGTTTACCCGACAAAGTAGTCGGTGCATCAACTGTAAGAAAATTTTCCTCTACAATCACTGGGAGGATCATTCCACGGAGTATGTCTACGAGCAAACAATATAAAAAAGCAAAAAATGCATAGATCTTTCCCAGCATCGAGGTTTCAAACCACTGTAGGTTTAATTCGCTTTCTTTTTATCGATAAAATTATTATCGGGGAAGAGGAAAAAGGAAGGATAAAAGAGCTGAAATATGGGAAGTGTTTGAACTTATTTGCTGAGACAGATCAAATACAGCGGGCAAACTTGGGGGTAGATTTAGACGAGTAAAAAGAAATCTTAAACGAGCAAGCAATATTCTATCCGAATGAAGTCGGATAAAATACTGACTGAATAGTTCTAGAAAGAAACTTTAGAATTCTAAAACATTTTCATGCTTGCCGCTTTATCATCTACCAAGTATTTTCAGTCCCTTTTCGTTATTTGCCCTTTGATCACCGATGAATAAAGACTCCATTATTAACAAATGGTCTGTGTAATAACGATAAGCAAAAATCAGAACACACAGTCACGTCTTTTCCCAGGGTTCCTGACACACCAACGTTTTAGGCAATCCCTCTACCCTTTGAAGTTTGAACGGTGGAAAAATATCGAATGAATAAGAATTGGTCAGTTAACTCCCCTGTAACTTCCAGTAAAGCATGTTCAGCCCGTCTGAAAATCTACTGACCCTACACATAAGCGCTTTCACATAAGCGCTGCACCGACGAAAAAAATGAGTGAGTCAGGCAAATGAGCAATAACAGAAACAGAGAGATATATGCAATGAATTGATGGAGTTTGGGGGCGTAATTTTGGAACTGAAAGATATCTGTCGAGCAACGCTGTAATTATAAGAACACTGAGCAACGCTAAGTTATTAAAATATCAATGAAATACATAATCAGGTGTAGTTAGTTACTCAATCTAAACTGGCATGTGACCAGAGACTTTTGGCAGCATGCTGTGTTGGGGATCAACAATCAAAAATATGGGAAAGAGAGTGATCAGCATATCAGTTACCTCATCTGCCTTTTGTCCGGCAGTGATCACAGAAAAGTCTTGATTTAAAAAGAATTACCCCAAGTAAGGGAATAACATAGCATGAACTCACACTGCAAATTCGACCACCTTGAAAGGACGAGGGGACCGTTTTTTTTAAAACGTAGTGAGTTGTAAAATATCGGCAAAATATATAGAGAAGTGAGAAAGTAAAATACAAGAGGGTATTTTGAATAATAAGATTTACGGAAGAGAAATGGATCGTTGTGCTGAAGATGGGTGTTGACTGAACACGAAATAATCTCTCTATGTATTTAGAGGGGAAACTCCTAATTAACACACCGTAAATAGCAACTCCTGGTAGTTACCTCCTGGGCAAAAGAACTTGATACGTTTTCATCATAGAAACGTAGAATATTTGAGTGCATATTAAAGTCACTACTAAAGGAAGGAGCAGAAGCAAAAAGATTGATCCCATAACTGAGCACCATGCATTGTGCACGCAAAGAAATCACATGGAAGTACCAGAATAATTTTAAAAAAAACTGAAGCCAGTGATATCATAGAATTTCTTGAATAATCAAATGGCAAATGCCAATTTTATCGAGAGAATATCAGAAAAACAATGAACATCAAAAGTCATAACGAAGAACTTCAGAGATCATATGCGAAACCGTGACCTGCAATAAACAAGATGGCCGGACGATCTTGACAAGTTAAGAAAGTTTTTACCCCACCACGCCAATGATAGAAAATTCTATCAAATTTTGTGCAAGGGTATGTCGAACAACGAACACTTGGAAGGAAATTTCGGAACACTGACCAGCTATTGGAAGCAGTCAGAGGAGACAAATGGAACAACATTAAAGCACCACACCTTAAGCAACTATCGGACTGCTTAACCAAAGGCACAGTTTTCTGACAAAAACAAGAAAAAGGTATCCTCATATAAAAACATACTCTCCACACTGTATAACATTGAAGTACATTCCATATAAAATTGTAATAAATAAATGTGTAATTGCCAATAATGTGGATAGAGAAGCTTGGCTCATTTTTCTGCCCGTTAGTGTACGTTTTTCAAATGAAGCGAGTCTCTATTATAATCACAACCTCGCAGGTGTACTCTTATTTTTGTGCATAACACTCAGTATTGAAAAACTATACATTGTCGCTTGAAAAATTCCTCACACCCCACTACTGCTGAATTTGGTATTTACCGCCTCACCATCGTATTCTCTTGGCAGACTTATTCGAAACACATTTGTGCAATGAATGACTCCAAAACACATGCATATACACAAAAAAAACAACATGTTTGCTTCACTTACTTGACACTACTGGGAAAAGAGGTCTCCTTTAACATACGGATAGCATTCCTGAAGAAATCCGTAGAAACGATCGGCAAAAGCGTCATGTGAATAAGAAAATTAACAGAGAGTTCGCTCATCCGGAAAACTCTTTGAATAGTAATAACTCTTTGCAGAATTATACACAATAAATAGCAATCCTATATCAGAAGATCTATTTTGTGATATCAACGACTTTATTCACAGAGGTTCGAGTTACTATCTATCCAAACGGTTAATCTTACAACCTTTTGGGCGATTACAATTATCTCGATCCCAATAGCTATCGATAGACCTTACACCTACCGCTGCTTTATGCAGGCAATTTATTATGAATGTAAGTCAATAATCGTCGTTAATGTTAGGTTATGAAAGTGTACAGGCTATGAAATGATTGTATCTCTTGTATTAATGAGGCATTTTAATGTTCTATAAGCACAATCCAAGCAGTCGTGTAACGTAAACGTTATTAACCGCTTCACTGCAAACAAGTACAGATAAAATTGTGGTAAACACTGAACACTTTGTTCTTACCTTTCTGGATGGACAAACTTTATAAAAGTTTTACTTTAAAGCACGGCTACAAACCTTCCTCACCATCACCGCAAGACTTTTGGTATCCGTCATGAGACAATCACCTTTCTCAAAATTCGCGTCATGTGTGTCAGAGAGCCAATGATTTCTGAATGTGTTTAGTTTCTCTCGTCAATCTTATATGTTGCTGGCTACAGATTCCCGTATGATTTCTTGGGATCCATGTTGTGAGTTGTAACACCCAGCAGTTGTCTGAAATTCTTGCAATATAACCAGCCAACTGCCCCTTGATTTCTTTTAATGGGATTTTTTTTTGTTTTACAAATATACTGTGCTGTCTTGTGGTCTCTCCATATGGTTTTGGGCATGGGTCTCCTATTGTTCTCAGTTCGGGGCAGAATCTTTAGGTTTGCCCATCGTTCAGCTCTGTAGAAGACCCTCTTGTAACATAAATGTTACCAAATGCTTAACAGCGTACATGTTTATATAGAAGTATCTCATTGGAGAAGCAAAATTTCTGGCCCTGATGAATTTGGATGCAAGGCAAAAGAAAGATTTATTCCCGCTTGAAATATCTTGAATATTCATAAAAGTACAAACACTTTTGCACCATTTTCTTGTTTGTATGAAACATTCTAGTCTCTAAGCGAATGAATTAAAAAAAACTAATGGCATATCATGCTAAAATCTATGAATTAATAACTTGAATTCTTTTTTGTGGCAAAAGATAATCTATCTATTTGCCCATCTTAATTTTCATGTAACTTTAGCTTAAATGAGATATTACTGCTGGTATATGTAAGTAAATATGATGTCATATGATTAGCACATCACGTGCATGCATACACACACACAAACATACACACATGTATATATCTGATGATAAGTTGCCTTGTCTTATTTAGAAACTTATTTGAAATTATCTCCCATCGTAACACGGTTAACGTATCACTCGTTGTAGACAACGTGAATAGAATAAACATTTGAACAAAATGGAACTTCGGCAGAAATCGAAACTCTAACTAACAGGGTCGCCGCTAGAATGTAGCAATGCTATATATATATATATATATATATATATAAAGGAAGAGATATGTTATCCAGCAGAAATAGTCATAAATTACGTTGAAGCTCTATTTGAAATGATCTCCCGTTATTGAATGATGTATGCTTATTTTACCTCGTTTGTATTATTTACATCGTTTTGGTCAAATGATACATTAACCGTGTGATAACATTTCGAATAATATCATAAAATACCCCCCTCTCTCTCTCTTTCTCTCTCTCTTTCTCTCTCTCTCTCTCTCTCTCTATATATATATATATATATATATATATATATATATATATATAGAAAGAGAGAGAGACATACTCGTATATACTGGCAGTAATTTAAAAGATTTTTAATCATATATATACATATGTGTGTGTGTAATGAAGTGAAGGATTTGCTACACAACCACATTTATGTTACTATCCAGTTTGGGCATCTCCAAGCAAATGATTCGACTTATTTCAGGTCCTTATTTATTATTTTTTTTTTAATGTTTCTACCATTCTAAAGGATATCCTTCTTATTACATTCAGATATCTTTTTTTCTCTTCACTTTTTTCCTCTTCTTTGTGGAGTGTTTGTTCATTGCTTGTTATTTGAGAGATGAGTGACACTAAGCAAGTGATAACTGGTGATTGTTTTGAACATAAATATCATAAGACTGCCGCAGAAAAAATTTGGAAAAAACAACTCCTCCGATGGCAACTGGAATAGATCATCCCTGTTTAAGTGCTTTAATTCGTAAACCGTAGTAAGCTTCAAGTGACTGGTATTAGGAGCTGGCTGGATTTAGTTCCCAAGGCGGTCTGTGTTCTTAAAGATCTTTTTCTAAATTTTACCGGGACATATGTGCGGCAAGAAGATATTTTTCTGACTTTTACAACAGCATTCAATGATATCATCATAGAATGAAATCCACAGAGAAATCGGTTTGCATCAAAAGACCGTATTGTAAAAAATCAGTTACTAAATCTGTATTCTTTATCAGTCCCAGGATAGATGTCCAGTGGAATAAATTGGTCCCCTCATGAGTTTGGTTTTTCAAAATATAGATTTCTTCATTCAATAAATAAATAATTTCCATATCAAAGTAGAAATGAATACGTTTCCTGGTTTTAAAAACCCAGGCATCAGTCAACCAAGATAGTCAGTTCTGAAAGAGTTAAAAGGCAAAGCTTGGATAATTACCATATTTTCAGGCATAAAAGATTCATCTACGACGCACCTTGATTTCTGTAGGCAGATTCTCGGGAAAATAAAGAAAAACATTCCTCTCTTTCCCTGATCTTCACAACCGTCCATACTGTTGGGTTATTTTATTTTATCACTCATCTATTCAAATCTATAATAATTCCCACAGTGGTTGTCCTATTTACATTATTCGTATTATGCAGTGATGGTTTTAATCAACTGATAAAGTGTTCGCTTCCCGAGACGGAACTAATATGTAGTAAACCACGGTAAATTCCCTTTCAATCTTCTATTCTAACTGTCAATTCATCTTTTGAAGAATTCGATAAATCATCTTTTGAAGCAATTCTTTTGACAATTTCGATAATCAGTTTTTCTACTTACCTATTTTTGTTTTCGAAACGGGAGTGGTGGGTCTGAGTCGAGCCTCGTCCGTAAAATGTTTCTATTAATGTTTCTATTAAAAGCAAAATTGATTTCCTCTTACGAATGTTTTGTAAATGGCGTGCTATCTTTAACGAATGAACCAGCACTCTCATTTCTTTACCAATGCGAAGTTATGATGGATTGTCGACTACCCGGCCCCCTAGACCCTGCCTCCACTGACCCCGCACCTTGTCCCACTTTTTGATGAATACAGTAAAGTGAAGTAAAGTAAAATATTGTAATCATCTGATGCAGGAGCCATTTTAAGTTTACTGCTTGACAGAGGCCATTACATTTTCTCCCATGACATCTGTGATTGAGCTAAACTCCACCATTTCTTACCAGGAAATCCCCTTTCTCATCTTCCTGACTTGTGCCTGTTTATTTTTTCCTCTGCTTACCGCGTTTACTGCTACATAGTTAACTGCCCGACGGATAGAACAAAAGGCTTAGCGTCTGGTGGCCGCCGTAGGTTCAGTCTTTTAATTTATCCAGTGTCATCTTTCTTACAAAATATCCATCCCTTTTTCCATTTTTGGCACTCAATTAATCAGATAATATCCTTCATTGTAGTCTTCTCTCTGATCAATGTTGTTCGTATAGTATTTGTTATATTCTAGATCCGATGATAATTTATGCAAGTGTATTTGAATATCTACTGGAATGCTTGCTAATTGGGCGTTTTGTCTCTAGTGTACCCTGTCTTGTAGACTTAAAGGTACTTAACCTTATGGCTAAGTAACAACTGATGCAAAGACAGTTAAACTTCACATAAATTAAGTTTTTATTTCGAAAATCAAGTTAAGAAAAACCATGACGAGGAAAATGAAGCTTTAGAAGAACTGGTTATGGTTAAGTTGACTTACTATGAATAGTTCTTACAAAATCCAAGTTGTGACTATCGTGGACGCTCTCACCGTTTCGTGTAAACATGTTCCGTCTCTTTGGATGAGTAGCAATCTCAACCTTCAAGAACAAGAAAATCCCATTAGTCCCCAAAAGAAGTATACACAACCAATGCGTCTTCTCGATAGTCGCCTATGGAGAAGAAATGTAATAACCAAAATAATAACCTCTATCCTTAAGACCATTTAACGGACACAAGGAAGAATTTTGCTCAACATCATGTGGAGATATCACAAGGTGGCACAGTATATCAGAAATCAGAGCCGGATATGATCATAGATTCCATAAATGGGAATACGGTGACTATCTCGCAAAAATGTCAGACAGTGGCTGGACTCAAAATATGGATTCTCAGAGATCTTGTGCGATAAGGTGTCCGTCAAAAACTAATATGGCGTGACGAAGTTGAATAGTTTATTGAGTATTGGCTCAACGACATCCTTGATAGAGGGGTTTGGCAGATTTTGAGGGAACTCTAGGCTGGACGCAAAAAGATCTATGATGTTGATACTGTTGATCTCATTCCAATGTTGAAAACTTCGACTAGGTCGGTGTTACCCAAACAGGAGTCACTCAACTCCCGGGGGGGTGGATTTTAGGGTATCGGGGATGGATTTCAGTCAGGGGGAAAACGTAGAATGGAAAGTACAAAAGGGAGGGAATTTTGGGATACAGTTCAAAATTAGGATTTAGTTGAAAAGACCCGCGATAGACACGTAGCTTCGAACAAGGCCAGAAGTAGAGTGAGCTCAATATGGATCAAACTTGCTATTCAAAAGAAATAATTAACAGGACTAGCTTGCCAACCATTACAACGTTGTCGTAGGTAGATTTATTTTGAGGACTAAATGGAAAGAGGCCAGTCCATTTATTTTATTGATCGCTGTGCCGACCTCCGTAATTTGTTGGCTGACTTCATCTTGCCGCGATGGTTTGGCTGGAAAGCTGAAGATCACCAACGGGGTCGGATGTGTTATCTGATAACTTTTTATTTAACCAATTGCTCCTAAGTACGATCCCCACTGAGGTTCTACTCAGAAGTCCAATGCCATCTATTTCAAATTCCGTGAATGAATGTCCGAAACAATCTTATGTATAGCTTAGATACAATTAATCTCTTTTTATCGACGTCTCCTCCAGAAAAATGCGTTTTACGCCCGGAATTAATCGTTCGCTTCCGAAATTTCATTCAAGATAATTTCAAACTATAATTACAAAAGTGATCAGTCATTCTTAAAAGTCGACTTTTCTGTGAGACAGTACAAATAGTAACACTCAAAAATTTAGGGTATGAAGGCTAAAACAGCTATATCTTTAAAATTTCCGTTTGAATAACTAGAATAAAGCAATTATTTCGCTGAATTTGTTTCGATATAGGTTCAGTTCTGTTTGTAGTTTTCATTTGGTATTACTAGAAAGATGGATAAAAATGATTTTTTACGAAAGCTGCGACGCAAACTAATTCGATATTTGACCCAAACCAAAACACATAAAATAACTTGCTATTCAGATAGAAGGATGCCTGAAGCTAATGCCATAATAAGACTTACATTTAATATATAAGTATTCATGAGAACAGAATTAGAAGCTAATAAATAGATTCATTGTTTATTGAAGTTCTCATAACCATATATATATATATATATATATATATATATATATATATATGTGTGTGTGTGTGTGTGTGTGTGTGTGAGTGTGTGTGTGTGGCTACAGACTTCCAATTATCCCAACCAGTATCGCAAGGCATAATTGAAACCTTCACTTCGGACCCGGAAGCCGACAGCCAACCTTTGGACAACGGAACTGGACGGACAATAAGGCTGAATTTAAGGGATATATCTATTTACACAGAAATTCCTCACCCACAATATATATATTGTGTCATCTGCAGACAGCTGTTTTGTTATATTACAACTCTTCAGTGTGGCTATAGACTATCTACTATCCCATCCATTACCAGGATCGCTTCAGACCCAGAGGGTGGCATCTTACTTCTGCGCCACGTAGAACTAAATTGTCAGTAGGGTCGAATTCTAGCGATATATCTATTCATGCATATATTACCCATCCACCAGAGTGCTCTACTCCAGATTTGGATGAGCATCGCATGAGCTTACCAAGAACGATTTACCTCACTTAAAGAGTGTTCAATGATGATGAAGTGAAGATTTGTTACACCGACACGTTTATGGTAATACACTGCCCAAAACAAGTAGAAGTATAAACGAGTTCGTGTAACGAATCCTTGCTTCATCATATCTCTACTCTCAGGTGACGTAATATTTAATGTTGAATGTATCGAGCACTTCATGAAATAAATCCTCCAGCTATTGCATTATATCATATGATATCCCTGATTTATATATGTACATATAGAATGAATAAAGTGCCCTATGAAATACCATCCATATTAAATGCATTATGATAAAACCCTGTATAAACTACCAAACTACATATAGATGGAAGCAAAGTGATGTTTGATCAAAACTGCTGGGATGCCATGTTGATAAAATTGTTTTGTTTTTAAATGCCCCAAACCGTACATGGTAGACAACTGATGATTCAGACAATATATCTATCTATCTATCTCTTTCTCTACCTCTCTTTCTCTGTCTCTGTCTGCCTGTCTGTCTGTCTGTCTGTCTCTCTCTCTCTCTCTCTCTCTCTCTGTATATATATGTATGTATATATACATATATATTAGGGAACTGGATATATAATCCAACAGAAAAAAATTATAAATGAATTATTCCTATGAGAATACATTTTTTGATTTTTTTTTATTGTTTATCATATTAACACTGTCCTAGCCTACTGGCGCATTGGACGTGTAAAAAAGGCACATTTAAATAAAAATGACGGTCGGATTATATCTATCCCTCAATGTGTACGTTGTACATATATAAGATCATATCTATTTAAATCAGCCTGCAGTAGAAATACGTTTCGGGTTATAATTATATGAACATTTATATAGATGAATAGATAATCAATCAATTGCCACGAAAAGTCATTATGAATTAATTATTTATACAGCTTTAAATATATATATATATATATATATATATATATATATATATATATATATATATATATATATATATATATATATATATATGCATTGAGACAATATTGTAAAATTAATAATCATTGTGGAAACCATCCTTGACTGGGTGTCGTATATCACAAGTCCTCTGTACCCCTCTCTCTATGTATACAATGCAGTTGTTTCCGTTCAATCTCTCTCTCTCTCTCTCTCTCTCTCTCTCTCTCTCTCTCTCTCTCTCTATATATATATATATATATATATATATATATATATATGTGTGTGTGTGTGTGTGTGTGTGTGTATGTGTGTGCGCGTTGAAAATATATATGGGTATAAGTGGTTGTGTCTGTTTTAATATGTATCCACTGATCACGGGAATTAGTACCACTAAATGACATTTTAATACTCCTGCTGCTACTATAGCAATTGATAGTATTGCTGCTGCTACTACTACTACTATTACTACTATTACTTTCGACAATGATACTAATAATAGATGAGAGAGGTGTAAAACTTTTTCCGAGATAATTCAAGTTAATTATGCATAGCTTTCAATTAATTCCTTTGGGAAAGAATCGAACAAAAATCTACTTATTTGTGGGCTTTTCTGACTGGGCAACTTTTATAGCACTTGTCAAAATATTCTCAGATAAATCGAATCATGAGTAATTAATGTCAAAGATCATGGAAGGGTGGGCTCGCTTTAAATTGGCTACAAATTAGTGACATAAACCTCATTTGTCTTCGCGTGAAAAGACTATGAAATGTTGTTAGTCAGGAATTATTAATATCAATCATTCATTGGCATTTTTGAGCCATTAATTATTTTCTAATCTATGACTATGTCAGTTTATTTTGATTGAAGATTCTTTTATTCATGGATGTCACCGGTTTCATCTTGAAAACCTGCGTGTATTCATTGCAATTCCACAGGAAGCGCTTCAGCCATACAAATAAAACCTTATATTTCAATCTTAGCGTTGGACAATGTGACTAAATATTTATATTGAAAGTAATGTCATAATGAAAACGACTTGTTTGTCGTTAACCGTTTTTCCTTGAAAGGGGGTCAGTACTGCTATTGGTATTGACAATCATGCACGTGGTGTTCCAAGATTTTCGTGACTTCTCGACGCGATTGTCCAATTCACATAGGCTGTTAATGATTTCAGATATTTACCTAGTTTAATGGCTGACTTGTTGTTGAAAAAACTGACCATGCATGCAACTTTTGCTGCTGCTCATAGGTAGCGAAATATTGATTTTCTTCTTGCAAATGATGGATTAGACAGGAGATTTTGGAATCTTTCTGACCTGGATCTCGCCGAGAACGAAGGAGCTGCCATGGGATAATATGTTAAAAATAGTCTTTGACTTGTCCTGGTAATACCAGCAGTATCAACAGCATTTAACGCTTGTAATCCGCAAAGTTTCAAAGGAAGTGTTACTCAAACAACAGATATTCAGGTACAACCTCTGATGGTTTCAGCTAAGTTGTGTTTCGTGAAGGCTTTGGTGTTAAACCCGTTAAAAGATATTGATAGAACGTTGATTTGATATTGTTAGCGATAAAAGCAGATTTCATTTTTCAAAACTTTTTGATTGGATCTCGTAAAAGTTTCTTGATGGGAAACCAATTCAGACACTTTCATGAGAAAAGATATTTTATGTTGTAAAAAGGCTTTGGATGCAAAAACAATTCTGATATATTTATATCACATCATTATGGTGTTTCTTGCTCAAAATAACGTTATATTATGGGACACCCTTAGAGTCTACAACACGCATATTCTGAAAGAACAGTCTCAAGAAAAAGTAGCCTGTCATGTGAGGTGATCATTGGAACAAATCAAATCAACATGTAATTGATGGACAGGATATTATCTGGAACAGAACTTTTGAATCAGACTATTTTAGAAATGTTGATAATATTTTGGAACTTGATTAAAATGGTGCATGGACAAGAGAACTACAACATTCAAGTCACGACCGGTAATCTGATCTCGCAAGCTGTTCCTTGTGATATCAATCGTCGCATTCAAGGGAAAAAAGTTCTCAAGCTATAGGACAACGAGTAACACGCATTAAATTTGCGCCGAGTGCTCCACTTTTATGACTTTCTACCTGTCTTGTCTAAGAATAATAGATGTCTGCATTAGGCACTGTAAAGTTATATTTAGCAAGCTCGTTTCTTGATACATTTCCTATGAATTTATCCCTCAATTTGTGCTCAGGTACTATAACCTTGGGCCAAACTGAGCTATGCATATACTCTTAGCTGGCATTAGATAAATAAGCAAGGTGCATGTAGTTATAAAAACTCTGAACTATCTCAGGCAAGAATGCTTGATGCATTATTTCAGTTTTGTTTGAAATACTATTCCGTAGACCAATCACAAGAGAATCTATGCTTTTTACACTGCTTCATGTTTAAGCTGAATGGAAGGATTAGTTTCCTTGTCTTGCTTTCACCATCAGAAGTTGAAAGAGTAGACTTTTACAAATAGAGGAGAAAACAATCGAAAAATCACTCTGGGTCGGTAAGGTTGGGTACAGCAGGTTCAAAATCCTAAAAACAAAATCCCGTCAGTCCAAAAAGTGAGGGTATACCAATCACTGCATCCTCAAAGTAATTACCCATGGAACGTAGGAGAAGGATCGACTCTCAAACTAAGAACTGTGCAAGGTACACCGGAGAGAATCAAGCTTAACTTCGCATGGAGTCATCGCAAGACAGCTCAGTACACAGGGAAAAAACAGGTGCAACCGATATCAAAAGATTTTGAGAAAACTCAAGCGGTGGTTTACTTGCCACGTTGCAAGAATGTCAGACAACTCCTAGGCTATACAATTCACTACATCGATTTTCTGAGATCAAATGCAAAAATATGAGATGACGTTAAAAACTAGACATGTTCCGGAGGTATTGGCTCTGAAAAGATGAACATGATCATTATTCACTACTACCAACGACAAACCGGTTCAGTCACTGTTGCTAGCTTTAGGTCATTCATTCATTCTTACATTTATTATATATGTATCAATGTTTCCAATTTTCACCAACCCTATAACTCTCTGAATGAAAAGGGTTTATTTTCTCAAAAATCTCCTGAAAAAAAAGATCATTCGTGGTTGACCAAAACACTATGTGAGTGTCTGCTAAATTGATCCCTTATTTGTACCTGTCCGAATTATTTGAAATTCAAACCTTTTTTGATGATCACAGCCTTACAAAATGCAAAATAAGGTTTTCATTCCTTGAATACCCCTTTTTTTCTCCAAATTTTCATTTGATCGCCCAAACACAGACATATGTCGATGGCAATGACACATAATTTCCTTTGGAATGCTAATCTTGATTCTTTCGGTCATTTTTCATTAGTTGCCCACCAGTTTTTTTTTTCCAAACCGACACAAGCAGGAGGATCTCTCTAAACAGTCAACCAGTCGTATACCAACTACTCGTAGTAGCCTGTCGAATTTATCGTAGTCCTCGACAACTACAGTTGTAATTTACTCAAATTATTCACCTTGTTTTATTTCCGACTTCAATTTCCGTTTGTCTAATTCTCCACAATGCACAATGCACAATAAATAGAGTTCAAGTATTTATTCGCCTTTTTCATTCGGATGACATAAAAGGAATCGTTAATGCAGCATTTGCAAAAGTGCTTTATATTTTATGGTGCCTAATGAATTGCACTATTCATCGTGACTTGCAGCATCAAAAGTAAATCGGTTAAACTATTTATATGCCCGTAAATTCAAATTAATTAATGCCAACATTCAAACTATCGATGGATGTTCAGTTTCCGTCCTAAGAATATTTATAGATTACACAATGACTAAGTTTCCCCAATTGAATAACCGTAGGCACCAAAAGCGTCGAAAGGTTCTATCCCTTTTTAAATGTCTGCATGTTTTTTTTTTGTATTAGAGTGTCCGTGTGTTCTAGCACTCCTATCCATACCGTTTTTTAAGGACTTGTTAATCGGTAACTCCACTAGATCCGTTAAATATTCTTGTATATATATATATATATATATATATATATATATATATATATATATATATATATATATATATATATATATATATATATATCTTCTGGGTGAAAAAAGGTGCTTTGACCTTTTGGGCCTTGTTTCGACGGTGTAGTTTGTTGATAACAAGTAGATAACCTCTTTAATTCGGATATCTTCCAGTGGAAAATACAAGTGACGTCATAATAAAAGATTATTCTGACCATATTTATTATTCGATTGACTCTTTTCACATGATTTCAAATTTTGACGCTATATACCTACATTAGTACATTCTAATTTTTTTATGGGGAAATTGTTGATTTAAATATTTTGTGATTTGCAATGGATTTAATAATTAAACATTATCTGCTGTTTTTAGATAGAATTGCTCATTATATATTTTTTGTGTTTTAATCAATAAAGTTCATAGGTTGACTTTTGAGTTTTGGAACCAAAAACGAAAATCCACCGGAAAAATTGAATTGAATTAGAAACTGTCCACCAAAACTGTCAACCAAAGTTTTTCCAGTTTTCTAATTGGTTTGATGACCATATATATCACGCATACAGACAGCGCTTATTTAGCTAAAGGGCTTAAAATCTAAACATTCATAATCTCATTATAACAAGATCTAACATCTTTTTTCCGATTTGGGGGGAATTATCTCCTTCGGATAAAATTTCAGTAAAAAGTTCAATTTGCAATGTAATTTTTATCCTGAAATGACTTCTTTGTGCCAGACAGCATTTGCATTTAGTTTTGAGGGGAAAAATCTCTTTAGTGATCACTGAACAACGAAAGACAAGAGAAGAAAGTTATTCATCGATCCCTGTTCTTTTTCTTCCATGGATCACTACCAACACAGCAAGCCTCAGAGAAACATTGATCACTTTCTATTGAGTGACAAATCAGACCAGTATTATTTATTGCCCTTTTTTTAAGGCAAAATTGGTTCGTTTATGTCTCTCGTACAAGCTGTTCGCTTTTATAGATTTACCTCGTCTTTTAGCGAGGGCATCATTAATCTACGTGCTTCATCGATGAATTTTTTTTGCAAAATCCATCGAAAAACTGATGATGATAATGATGACGACGATGATGATGATGACAATGATGATGAAGATGAACTGACCATAAAGAGTTTGTCTATTTTTGTCTATTAGATACCATCGAACAAAACAGTCACTAAAACTAATAAAATAGGGTTTCTTCAGTTTTCAATTCAGTCCCACTGTCTGTGCACGTTTGTATGTTTATGATGTATGTGTATACATGTATATTTCATGCATACAGGGCTGAAATTGAAACATTTATCCCTTATCATATCAATGTTGTCAATCCCCCCACCACGAATTCAGATGTTTTCAATGATCACTACATACCAGAGAAGTAACTTATGCATTAATCACCCCTTTCTCTGATTTTTTTTTTTTTTTTTTTTGACAAATACTGAATGCTACCAAAAGACGGTTTCTTTTTTGGGTGACTAAGAAGACAGTATTATTTATCGTTTTTTTCTTTTCTGGTCGGGGGCGGGATTGGTTCCAGCTTATCTTTGTGGTACAAGCTGGTCTCTTGTATAGATCACATCTTGACTTTTAGGAATGGCGTCATTAATTTATGTGCATCATTGATCTATTTTTTCTGCAAAGTCCAGCAACAGATTGGAGGAACAAGTCATAATATTTCACTGCATATTGAAAAAACATTTCAGGGAATCCATTATGATCATCCCCCCAACACCCTCTGAACTAATGCTTCGTAATTATTTTTTGTTTCATTCTCAGTCTGTTATTTATTCAAGTCCCTTTGAATAAAGAACAAGCGCGATGCAATCTGATCACCGTATCCCCACAAATCAACTGACCAACAAGCCATATGGGCTACTAGAAATGCTCATTTTTTTTTCTAAAAAGTTTCTTTTTAATATATATGGCAATGCCTGAATCTTATGCTGGTATCTTTTAAAAGTTACTTTTTAGTAAGGTATATATATTCTGAAAGATTTTAAATAATGTTTTTCTTACATAGTTTTTACAGATAATTTTAGATAATTTTCAGATAGTTAGTTCTGGTGCACCAGGGGGCCATGGCGGTTCATTTGTGTGAGGTACGGTTATTGGCTTTTATATCATAGTTTTTCGAGTCTGATAGTGAAAAATGATCTCGTCCTTCAAAGTTCATGCATGCAAATCAACCTGATGAACGATTACTCAAGTTTGATCTTTTGATATTGAAGTTGTATATGACTATCTGACGTTCACCCAGAAAGTATACTGCCATTTTGAATATCTCGATAACAGGTTACACAGCCTACATGTAACTTAGCAACCAATAGGCAGAGAACTCACTGATGACGCATGAACAAAAGGTCCCCCATCGAGTTATTAGTGTTCAGTAAGATGCTACTGAGGGAGTTTGGGTGTAATGTGATATTGTTTGACTGATGTCCCAGTTTTGTGTAAGTATTGTAGGCAGAGTATTGCATCACTAAAGGCCTGTAGGCCCAATTTACTGTTGTAAATTTGGTTCTCCTTCAGTGTTTTGACAATGGAAATTTCAGACCGTCGATAAAATCAAGTGGAAAAAAGAGAGAAAGCTTTTGATAACCTGGAGAGAGGATCTCACTGAGTGTTTTGAAAAGTGGGAAGGTTACTGATATGATGCATTGGATCCAAATGGGTGTGCAAAAAAAATCTGGAATAATATGATGCTTGACATTCTCTGACATCAAAATTGTGAGACAGTTCCTAAGTTGGGTTTCCGAAGGCTGGATTTCAGGAAAGGAACACACTACAAGCTACCGTATTTTATTTCACCTCTTTCTTAACGAGAAACGGGTTTACACTATGTATTCAAATAATGTGCCTACAGTGCCTTCAACTGAAAACAATCATCCGAGGCAGTAAGACCTCCCTAATACAAATGGAAAAATGGTGAAATGAACAAATAAAACAGATCAAAATAGATCTGATCAGTCACTCAAAAGGAACCATTACGTGACCAACGTCTTTTAGCAGCATGCTGGGTTGGGGATGATCAATTAAAAAAATTGGGAGAAAAGAAGTGATCATCGAATATTTCACTTCTCTCACTTGGCAGTGATCAGTAAAAAGAAATGTCCAAATATTCACAAACAAGCGTGAATGCTGCTGGATATGAATTAGAAGATTGATTTAGCATAATCTCGCATTGTGAAATAATCACCATTGTATTTGTTTAGAATCAAACGAAAAGAAAGGCCCTGTTCCTACTTAGTAGAAAAAAGAGCAAGTGGTTGAGTTGAATTTCCAACCCACTCTCTCCATCGGTACTGCCGGCATTTTGCAATACATGGAAAAAGTCAGCCAGTCAGACCAACATCAAAACCTCAAGAAACCTATGGTGAGTTGTTTAACAGCTTATAATAGCTAGAAAATCTCCTGATTTAAAGTCAGACTTTTTGTGAATATAATCTGAACGATTGGTAGAGTAAATTCTCATAACCGACTACAAACTCTGTAAGACTTTAAACGGTGCTAAGTTTCCCCGGAGCATCATGAACCCTTCGGCCCGAATAGCTAGAATATGATTCTTAAACCTAAGCCTTTGATTGGAATTCTGCTTGAAGTTGCACATGATAGAAAGTATTTGTTGCAGACTCTCAGGAATATTTCTTGCAAGCAATGCAGAATTACACGAAATTCTATTCCAGTTGCCATTTATTGTGAAATGAAAAACTGTGAGGCCTCGAAAAATAATAGAATCAACTTGTAAACCGATTGGAATGAAAAAAAAAAAGGACCAAAGCCTTGTGAAAATAACATTCAGATATTTTTGGTGTCCAGTAATTCAAGCCTAACACAAAAACGAGATCAAATTATGATCTAGAGAGAAGAGAGTAGATTGTGGAAAGGGAATTCGATTGTACGTTTTGTCATTGTTCTCTTTGTTAGTTTCATTTCATTCTCCTCTCCCAATCGCTAACGTTCCAATTCATCTGATTTCTTCTTCTTCTTCTTCTTCTACTTCTAGTTCTTCTTCTTTTTGTTGTTGTTGTTGTTGATGATGTTCTTCTTCTTCTTCTTCTTCTTCTTCTTCTTCTTCTTCTTCTTCTTCTTCTTCTTCTTCTTCTTCTTCTTCTTTATTTTCTTTCTTCTTCTCCCTTCTCTTACCCTTTTGTTGCTCTTTTTCTTGATCCAACTCTTTTGTAAAAAGTATATTTTGGTTATTATTGGATTTTCCCTAATTTAATTCCATGTTTCCAATCCAATTTTTCCTATTTGTCTAAATCCGCCATTTTTAAGGTTTCGTCCCAAACAACAAAAGATTAATCTAGAAAAAAAAAGGTTTTTCCCCTGTACAAAAAAAAAAAAAAGAAAATGAAAGTCCGCAAATAAGTTTTGAAAGTGCTGAAGAAAAAAAGAAGTTTTTTGATAAAGAATTTTCAAGGATTGTGTGTATATTGATTCAGGAAAAGATATATCTACACCTACCAACAATCGTCGACATTGATTTTTTTATATATTCCAGTTCAGTTGCTAAAATTCCATTACTCCTTAAATGAGATTATAACCATTTTAGAAAAAAAAAACTTTGAAAAATACCTTTGGCTTTGCCAAATAAAGTCATCCTACCGAATGCTAAAAAGATCCAGCTTCATTGTTTGCAAAATATCATTCTGAATGCGTATATGCTCTTACAAACACACTTGATAGAAGGCAGAAAACACACTAACAGTTACACACACGCATCATCATCATCATCGTAGTCATCAGCTTTTTTTGTGATGGTCTTTAAACATTTTCACCTTCCTTTACCTCTCTATCGTGGGTTCACAGAGCCATTGCCTTCTGCCGGTCAAAATTTTGTGCATGATATATGGGGATCCAAATTGTGAGTTGTGATGGCCAGCTATTGTCTAATATACAGGACCAGCTCATTACTATTTAAGTTTTCTTATGAAATCAAATATATCCCGGACTCCTGTTTTATCACTGATATACTGAGCAGTCTTGTGATCTCTGTATGTGAGATTGAGCATGATTCCGTCCTGCATCCGTTTGAAGGTCAGTTTTTTTGGTTAGGTTCCATGTGTCGGCCCCAATGGACATTATCAGGAGGATGCATTAATTGTATATTAAATAGGATTTCCTTGTTCTTGAGAGAGCTTTGAGGCCACACACACGTATATATATGAAAGACACATAACATAAATACCATGTACAAGGGGTTTATATACTAGAGGGAGCTTTACTAGTATTCAATGTAATGGTAGGACTTCAATTTGTTTATTCTTTGACCCATTCACTCTTCAAGGCATGTCCAGCAGATATCAACGAATCAAAGTCTCTTTCTTTCATCATCAAAAGACATTTTAAAGGTATTGCGTTTTTCCTCACGGCGAATACCAGTTTATCTCCTCTTTATGTTAGTTGTCAGCGCAAAGGAACTAGAGCTGATCTCCCTAACCTATGCACATTGACTGCCTGTGGGTTCTTGCTTCGTCGTTACCGGTTCTACTTGTTCCAAATTTACACCACCAGCAGCTGTTAACCTGTACGCTCTAGGAGGCCAAATCTGGTGTTACTGAGACACAAGAGCCTCTTGATCAATACAATCTATTGGACTGTTAAGGCCAGATGATGATATTTTAATTTAATATTAATTGCTGATGTTTATAGGACTTTTGACACGAAAGATAACGTAGGAGTGTGGATGGAAAATCTAATTTTCAACTGCTAATCTTGAATAGCCAAGAAAAGTAATAATAATAGTATTGAGTTCAGAACAATTCAATCATGAAAGAACAGGACTGGTCCTTGGCACTAACAACACAGATAATCACCTAGTGCTCCAAGTATCTAGGGATGTTGTCTGAGGCAGCAGGACTTTCAAAATCCAAGTACACACACACACACACACACACATACACACATATATATATATATATATATATATATATATATATATATATATATATATATATATATATATATATAAATAAAAGTCCTTCTTTAAATAATTTGATTATGGAGTAGGGTAGTTTTAACTTTAAATTTCAGTAGTTTTTAAGTGCTCAGTGTATTATCGATACAATACAATCGCATAGTAAATAGATAATGGTCAAATATTCCTTAAGATATGGGAATCATCCGCTTAAGTACATCTATTCATATTTTGTCTCAAATCAAAGAATAACACACAGTAGAATTTTTTTTTTTCCAACCAAAAATGCTGATCTGTAT
Organism: Thysanoteuthis rhombus; assembly: GCA_963457665.1. Lineage (NCBI taxonomy): Eukaryota > Metazoa > Mollusca > Cephalopoda > Oegopsida > Thysanoteuthidae > Thysanoteuthis > Thysanoteuthis major. The sequence goes on along the minus strand of OY735228.1, from coordinate 42,847,049 downwards.
TTGTAGTGTTACCAAGTGGAAACGTATTTGCAACGCAGCACACATTCAGGTCCGGGGAAAAGCTTTCGAGAATTTGACTGTTCGTTAAATTCACAAGAAGAGCCCTCTGGAAAAATGAAGGGGAAAGCAGCATACGAAAACAAAAAACTGATAAAGATTAGAGAGGGAGAAAAAAATGAAGGGTTCAAATTTGACTGAAGTAAAACAACGTTGAACAAAATCGATCCTGTCTTTTATAGTGAGATCTTTTACAATGCAGCCCAATATTGTGTCTTTTTTCCAACTGCCGCAGCAAAATTTGAATTCTTTGCTGCTGGTGCCATTGCTCAGGGTTTCTTCGTTTGAAGTCAACCAATGACATGAGACACCTACTTCAAGCTGTACGCTGGTAAGCTAGGCAAGTCACATTTATCACCTAAGATAATTGATACTTAACTATTCCCGCTAAAACTTATATTTTATTTTCCTTTATTCGATGTGCAAACACGGGTTTCGCCACGTATCCAAAGAACTCAATCTCTTCCGAAATTCATTTTCAGAAGCTTGTAAATATTTCAAAAGACGTAAAAATCATTAAAACATAAAAGGTAAAAAGATTATACGAATATTTCCTCGCAGGCTAATCAAATCCCATTCGCGAGCGGGAGCTCGTACGTGGACTTTAGGTTGCCTACCCCTGCAACTGTTTCTAACCAAAAGCTGATGGATGCTCAACATCTGAATCCTTTTAGCAGACTAATCAAGCTTAGTAAATAGCCTCAAAAATAGTCGATGACTAAAAATATTACCACTCGATCTGCAGCGGTCGAGGAAATTGTGCATATCTATCGATTTATATATTCTTGATATCCAGACAAGAAATTCAAGTCTAAAATTGATTGTGCCTCTCTGGTGGTCAGGTAAACTAAACATTCTGCAAAATACTACATTTTTTAACCATACTCATAATCTTGGCGCCTGGTGTAGAGCGATAATGAGCAACCTTGTCTCGCTACATCATTAGTGTAACGTTTATGTTCCTCGCTAGTTGTCCTGATCTTGTGACTCCCATATCAGACTAAGCTACACTTAAAGAAACAAATGTATGATAAGAGCTGTTCATAAGACCTATATCATCGGGATGAGATTTCGGCCAAACCAGTCATTGCTAGGTCACACCAGTCATAATCCTCAGTTTACAGCAGTTGCAGTCTGGACAAGCACTGAGCGTAGGATGTTAGTGATGTGTCAGTTATACTTATGTTGACTTGGGCAGCCTTTATGTTAAAATGTATAAACCATAAGATGTTATAAAATGGTAGGAGAGAGTTGAATAATGAGCATTGTTTACAAAAATATAATCAATTATCATGCAAAGTAAATACTTATTGTTTAGATACACTGATCGTTCGCACAATCATGTTGTCATTGAAAGGTTGCTCGGATAGAGTTTGATTTTGTTAAATAATCCCTTAAACAGTGTATCAGTTATGATGTTCCAGCGCATGGACTTTTATTTGCACACATATGATCCAAGCAATTGGCCGGGGACAAGTGCCTATACAATCATCTTAGGGCAAAATAATTGCAATTCTTCGGCATCAACTTTGGAGCTGTATATTTTTGCTTGAAATAAAAGTTCAAATCGGGAACATTCAGAATCATTACATTTCTGTCAAGTAAAAACAAGTCCATGCACAGGCATCAAGGGTTATGGAACCAATTAACCCTTAGAAGGTCTTTTGGATGCTTGCTTGGTTTTTGAAGACCTCCTCTTGTGGGAAATAGTAAGAATACATGGAAATATTGAAGCAGTTACCGAAATTTCACCCCTATCTCCATCTTATACGACAAATTTGGGCGAACTGATCCCTTCCTATTTTTGATCTGACAGCCTCAAATAAACCACATTGAAAGAGGAAAAAGAAAATGTTCAGCTAAAATTAGGTAGAGCAGAATGCATCCTTCAGAATGGTGTACTCATGAACATACTTATTTTATAGTTTATTTCAAAATGAACATCAAATTTTAGAATAAGAAAAACGGAAAATATTTTTTCGCCGTAACTTCTAACTAAGAGATTTGTTTTACTGCCTTCTATTGAGAGATGGGTATCAAGTTAATCTCATTAGCTTAAGAGAACGCTTTTTGTTAGAGTCTGAACGAGCAATATGCTAGAATGGAATGACGAAGTATCAATGTACGAAGTGTTGGTAAGAAAAAAGTAGAAAAAAGAAAGTATTACACAAATAACATCAAGGTGTTACTTATCGAATCTTTCATGAAAGAATCATGCTTGTAGATTTCATTCACGCTATGAATAGGCGATCGAATTAGCGCCAATGTTTCTTCGAGTTGTCTGGTCTTTTAGCCAACGGGTAGAATAAAATTATTTTGGCATTTAATCCTGGCAGTGTCGTTTTTGCCAAAATTAACCCGTTCAGCAGCCACAATAACAGTTAGTCAAGTGCAGGAAACGTCGTCCATGTCACAGGCGTTGCTGATCTGGTAACAGCATTATTTGATTAGTCACGTTATCACATTTCTGTTGAGAGTCAGGAAAGTCAGATTTCACATCTACGAGGCATCTATAGTCTAGCTAACATTGGGCCAATACACAATGTCTCTTTCTATATATAACTCGTTATTACCTGTGCAAAGACTTACAGATATATCTGGTTTTCTTTTCAGAATGTATATATATATGTGTGTGTGTGTGTGCGTGTGTGTGTGTGTGTGTGTGTGTGAGTGAGTGTGTATATATATATATATATGTGTGTGTGTGTGTGTGTGTGAGTGTGTGAGTGTATATATATATATATATATATATATATATATATATATATATATATATATATATATATAACTGTGGGGATGGTTGTGCTTTTTTTTTTAATTGACTTATTCCACTAGATCTTATTAAAACAAAAATGTTACCAGAAATACATGTTTTATGCATTTTCAATTCTACATTCATCTTAGTGATCCGTCCAAGTAGAACATAAACCATTCTTGTCCTTGGGGGGCACCCCAAGTTGACCCCTTTCAAACTTGACCACATCCTACCCGAAGGATGGTGGCTGGCATCAGTATGTCGTTTTGGGACTTCCTGTTTCCTGCCATGTTTTAATTTAACCTTGCTTTTAGTACCAGTGTACAATTACAGGTCTTGAATCAAACATGTCCCTCTTGTGAGTGTGATTACCATACATATTTGTCTAATACTTTCATTTTGTGATTTGGTTGAAATTTGAGCCTGAGGATCTAAAAAATACATCCCTAAGTTGCTATCAGATTATAAAAAAATTTTAATATTCAACAGTATTCAACACTACGGGTTGAATCTCAAATGAACGTAATGAAACAAGTGATTCCAAACAGAATTGTATTCACTCCTCCTTGCAGACTTAAAATGTCTCTATTAATTGCAATAAAATCTTTCAAAACGCTGACAAAGCAGAGACAATCTTCAAAAAATCTTTTTATAAAATACATGTATACATAAGAATTAAAATAAATGGCCAAAAAACCTACCCTATATAAACCATCAAATATCTCAGTGTGTATAGTGATGAATTTTCCGATGGCTTTGTTCATTGTCTGAAGCCAGAAATCAAGGTTGGATAACTTAATAAGATACTCAATAAAGCTAGACTACATGTAATTACTCAAAAACTAGCATCTTTCTGCAATGATACATTGTCATCGTCTTTGCTATATGAATGTCAGGTCTAGGGCCTTACTAGCCACACTAAACAAATTTGAAACGATGCAAAATGCAGCAATCAGAATGTTAGCTTTACTTTTAAAAAAATGAGTTTTTAATTATGACAAAGACAATGCATTTGCAATAAATCATGTCGCACCTCACAATGAGATCCTGAAAATCCTCTTAGTGAAAGATAGCGAAACGTACAAAAAATTAATATTAGTACATGATTGCTCCAATTAAAAACTTCACTTCAAAAAATGATCAACTCTTTATAACAAATCGAAAAAAAGGTTTCATGATACTAGAAATTTTATTGAAACGATTATTTTTTCGATACATTAGCACATAACAATATGGAAGAGATCCTGTCGAACATAAGGCAGTACTTACGTGGAACAACTTCATAACTGTTTTTTTTTCTTCCCAAAACTGATCTGATAGATATAAGCAAAAGCTGTTTAAAAATAACCATAAAAAATTTTCTCACAGAATATTATTCATGAATTATTGTTGAGTTGATTCGATTATTGCCTGTTATTGTCTGCTCTGCAAACACCGTCTGCACTTACCGGGTACTCTATGAAAATTGAAATGTTGATTCCACCTGTCAGAATGATACGTATAGAAGACTAGATACTATTTTATGAGAGTCCATAAAGGTAGGTACTACTTGTGAGGCAAAGAGCCTAATTTGTATCCTCTTAATTATTAAGATGTACTAAAAATGAGGAGAAAACTTGTATTTTTGAAGTGTCCTGTTTATTGTTGAAGAATTATTATTATTATTATTATTATTATTATTATTATTATTATTATTATTATTATTATTATTATAATTATTATTATTATTATTATTATTATTATTGTTATTATCATCATATATTTTCACACTAGTTGCCTGGTGGTCACTGCTAGAGACTGAGTGACAGCAAATCTCCACATGTCTCCAGCTTTCCTCTCCACTCTCTCACAATTAACTGCGAAGCTGTGGTTTACAGTTTTCCATGGGTTGCCCAGTAGTTCTCGCTGAAGGCATGAAGACAATGTCTCCTCAGGTCTTCAGCCCTTCCCTCATCTTTCCCTCACATATCATAGCAATGATGTGGTTCGTATCTCCATCACAATTTGTTTGAGTGTGTATATGTGTGTTTTTTCACTTTTCTTTGGACCCTGCTAATAGCTGGGGGTATAGATCACACATTTCTAGTAATTTTCTCAGTATTTTTTCAGTCCTTTGCAGCACTGTGATCTGTTTGCAGAGTCTCAACCCTTCCTTTTACTCCCATATCCTACATCAGTGTCTTTTGTACGGTTCTGGGTGCACCTATTATCGCTGGTACTACCATAACTTTTATGTTCCACACTCTCTCCAATTCTCTTGCTAGGTCCTGGTATTTTTCCAGTTTTTCACTCTCTTTCCTATTCACTCCGTGGTCTGCAGACACGGCTGCATCTATTATTTGGCAGGTTTTCCCCTCCTTATCCACGATTACTAGGTCAGTTTGGAGGTCAACGTCGAAAAGTAATTTGTTTCTATTCTCCAGGACTGTCTCTGGTTTGTGATGGTACTACTTTTGGTTAAATCTCATCCGTTTATTCAGTTCCCAGTATATCAATGTTGCTACTCTATCGTGTCTGTGTTTATACTCCTTCTAGACTAGTTGACTACATTCACTAGTTATGTATTCATGGTTTTCCCCCACCCCACGTAGGCGGCAGTTACTGTCTGTCTATGTTCTATCGATTTTTGTTTTGATATAGTTTGTTCTGATGCATTTGTTTTTGGTTGCTATGATGAGTGATTATGTTTCTCTCCACAAGTTTCCTTTTCGTACCCATGTCCAAGATCTCTCGTCTGTTACATCCTGTATCCGTCTAGAACTCTCCATATAGTTTCTACTGTTCCAATTTTTATTTCTTTGTTTGCTGTGCTGCTCCATTGTTTTTCTTCATTTTTGTTGTTTGTTGCACTGCATTAGGCACTCTTTATGATTTGCCCACTGATTGGTTGCTCATACTTTTCTTTACCTACCTTAGCCCCCCTGGACATGGGCCTCTATGTTGATGAGTACAATGTCGCCTTCTTTCCTCTTCACATAAAGCTTGTGTGTGTCATCTCTGGGGTGTAAAGCTTTGTGCATTGTCTTTTTTTTTTGTATGTTGATCCATTAATTCAAGTTTTCCCTTTGTCCATCAAAGAAATGGTCTTGTGTATCTTGCTACTGCAACTGTCTATATGTTATTTCCTTTCATAAGGTTCCTGTTGTTTAGTTTGGTCCATAATATTACCTTTATACTCCTCAGGTATTCTCTTCTTATTTTCTTTCAATTCTTCCATTTTAACGTGATACATCCAAGAACTCTTAGATATTTGTATCAGCCCTATGTGATCAATGCTCTTCTTTTTTTCTTTGCTGTCCGGGAGTTCGATTCCTTCTTCCGCTGCGAGCCTTCCTTTATGCATTACCAATATTGCACATTTTCTACTCCTAAGTCTACCCCAGTATCACCACTGTATTCTTTCACTTTGCCAAACAGTATCTCTTTCTTCTTCTTCTTCTTCTTCTTCTTCTTCTTCTTCTTCTTCTTCTTCTTCTTCTTCTTCTTCATCTTCTTCTTCTTCTTCTTCTTCTTCTTCTTCTTCTTCTTCTTCTTCTTCCTTTTTTTTTCTTCTTCTTCTTCTTCTTCTTCTTATTATTATTATTATCATTAGTTGCTGTCAGGTCATCGCTGGGGACTGAGTGAAAAGTCATTAGTCCAACTCTTCACACTCATACAGTCAACTCTGTAGTGGATCATTGTTCCACACTAGTTGCCTGATGGTTATTACTAGATGCTGGCTGACAGTAGGTTACCCTAGATCTATAGTCTTTCTCTTATATCGTCCTCATCTATCACAGTACTGCAGTTAGAAGTACCACTTCCATGAAGCCTTTTCCCTGGCTATTAGGCTATTGCTAAAAACTGGAGGGCGTTGGTCTCCTAGTACGCTCCTCAGTATTTCTGCAGCTCCCAGCAGTACTGAGGTCCAGCCTCAAGATTCCCTTTCATCCCAAATTTTGCAAGTTTTCAGCTTTTTTGGTACGGTTCTGTGTATATCTGCTATTGCTGGTTCTACCCTGACTTCCAACACCATTAGTTCCCTCAAATGATCCCAGAATTTTCCTACCGTTTCACTCTCTTTTGTATTTACTCTGTGACCCACAGAAACAGCCAAGTCGATTATTTGGCAGGGTATTCTTCCTTTTGTCAACAACTACCAATTCGGGTCTTCTCATTTGGATGGAGCAGTCGATTTGAATGTCAAAGTTCCGGAGGAATATGTAGCTTACATTTTCTAGGGCCGTCTCTGATTTGTGCTGATACAACTTATCCGTATGATTGATTCCCATTCCCCAGTGAATCACTGTTGCTTGCATGGTGTGTCTGCTTTTATACTTTGTCTGGGGTAGTTGACTATATTCACTGGTTATATAGTTCATGGTCTCATCCCTTTCTCCGCCCCTCCTGGCGAATTTGCATTGATCTGTCATGATGAGCAATTCTATATCTCTATTCAGGTTTCCTTTTTGTAGCCATGTCCATAATCTCTCGGCTGCGACGTTTTATATCTATATTTCTTTTCGGTTCTTTTTGGTGATGACAATATTTTCCAAGGGTATACAACCAATGTTTCATACCGATAGTCATACGTTGAGCTGAAAAGTGGAACATAACCAGAGGATGGAAATTCAAACTGAAAATTGTGCAGCGTGCAGAGCTAAGAAACATGCTGGAAATCACATGGGGAGATTGCAAGACAGCACAAGGGAAAGCAGGAGTCAGAGATATTATAGAATCCATTAGAAAACTCAAATGGCAATGGGCTGACTTTGTTGCCAGAATGCCAGACAGCTGTTAGATATCACAACTCACGATGTCGATCCCCAGGGATCATATGCAAAACTATTACCGACAGAAAATAGGATGGTTTGACGAAACTTTACGAAATGCTGACTCCGTGACGATGAAGTTAGACAATTCTGGTGAAGATGTTTGTACAGTAACGGAGGTTGAAAGGCTGCTACTGCTGCTGCAGATGATATTTCGTGTTATATTTTGACTTCCACGCGAGCAACATGAATAATAACGATTCTTGCTTATCCGATAAGTCATTTGAAGTGTGACAAGGATGACATGTTAACCAGAGCGAGGGATATATGACTAATGGAATCAATAAGGTCATTATTTGACATTATTTGAAAGGATCTGACGAATATTAAAGAAGGAGGTCGCCAGGAAATGAAGACGAAATCAATGTTGCTACTGAGCGGTGCCTTTCAACATCAGGCAACTGCTGACAATGTTCAGGGGAGGTCTACGGCTGATCTGACCGGACCTTTCAAGTCTTTCATACCTTTTGATACCTTAGAGCCGGACATTCCGTCCCCGTTTAGCTCTGCTTTATCGTTGACTCACCACGAATTGCTGAACAGGAAAGATATTCTGGTGTTCAAACGATGGGCTATTCTTCACCTTGTGTCACTGACATAGATTCCAATAGCTTTTGATAGAGAATAACATACAAGTGAAAAAAGAAAAGCGAACGGAGGTTCCAAAAATGGATTCCATTCTTGTCCGTGCTTAACGCGAGAACAAATTTGTTCAACACATTGAAAGAGTAACATCCACAACTCTGTTTCAGGTTTTGGTGAGGTTTTTCTCACGAAAACTGACACGATAAAAGGGTCATGAGGGAACAATGAAAAGAGTTCTAATATGTAAAAAAATAGCAGGTAACGCAAGATTCATTTGCAGAATAAAATGAAATAGCTAAGGATTCTTTCATAACTACATCGAATAATGTGTGTATCTATGTATTTTGTCACTCCATTCCGACCGTGATATATATATATATATATATATATATATATATATATATATATATATGTATATATATATGTTCAATCCTTCAACAATAAAAAAGTGTCGAGTATCTCCATCAAAATTTCAAAATAAAGCATTTGTCAATATATTCTTTAATGTTATACTGCATTATGCTACGCTGTAACAAAATGTCTTGTTGTTATTCCAACTTTCAAGCTATCGATTAACTGAATTAAAAGAGAAGCGAAACAGTTTCCAGGTACACACTCAAAAGCAAATACGAATTGGACAACAGAAATAGAGACGGCAGTTTTAAAGACTGTCAGTGCATATCTTGGTGCTGCAACATATGCTTAAAAATCACTGCTATTTTTGAACTCATATAATTAGAGATCGTGGATATAGGCATAAAAAAACGAATTCAATGTGATATTCGGTATAATTCTAGTTAAAAGAGAAAGAGTGATAGGGAGGGAGAGACAGTATGTGTGTGCATGTATGTGTGTGTTAGGGAAAAAAGTTATACTAAAGTTAGGTTAGTCTGGCACATTACCACCTTGACGAGCATCAAGTAAAACTGAAACCCATTACCCAGGTGAATGGTTTAAAACGCTGGCTTCAAAATCACAACAGTCATTTCGAAATTATGCGTTATCTATTTTTACTTATCTCAGCTTAGTAAAATTATAATACGATCGACTGAGTGACCCCCTGGTGAACATCACACTGTAGAAACGGTTTGTGTTACTTGCCACGTACCCACTACTTTCCAATGGGGCAATAAGTCTGAATGTTAACATTGCTTTACTTATGGAGAGTACTGGTTGAATCTTAATTCTCTCCTGGAACAATTTGGCTCGAACAGAAAAGCCCGTTTACGCTTGACATACGGAAGACCACCATTGATTACACTTTCTTCACAAGCGACTGCATCCATACGTTAATCTGTACACCGATCCATCAGCAGGCATTAACATTACTACCTTGCTCAATGCTAAGTAGATACAGTGCCATGGATGTCATTGTGAACCATCTCGACGAAGACACAGATAGGAGGAGAGAGAGAGAAAGAGAGAGAGAGAGAGAGAGAGAGAGAGAGAGAGAGAGCTGCAGAGGTCAAGGAGAGTTAAATCAATTGTTTCCAGATTGGAATGGGATGTTCAGCGTCGAAGAATTATCGTGATTAAACTTGAAATTGAAGGAGAGGAAATGGGTTGGAAGCGATCCACGATCCCTCTTGCAGTTTCCGCTTCCGGTTTATGTCCCACCCGTTGAGTACGTGAATCGCTGTTTTGATATCTGAAATGAAGATCGTGTTTAGATCGGCAGGCATGTTGGTTGTGGCATGCAGGGTCATCATTATCATAGAATTCATGAAGTCTGTTAACCACTTCAGCGTAGATATTGCTTCAAACCTCTTTATTTAATCTCTTCAGTTATCTCGATATTTATTCTGTACTGTCTTTGTATCTCTTTCCATGAACTTACATACTTATTATAGTTTGTTAACACCTATCTATCTCTCTATCTATCTATCCATCTATCTATCTATCTATCCATCTATATATATGTATCTATTCTTCTTTATACGTATATAGATTACTTTTACCGTTTATAACTGAAACAGTTACATGGTAAACAACTGACGATCCCTAAAAGATTTTCTATATAGTTCTGTACTATCTAATTTTGCATTGAACACAAAACCTTTTGGAATTCTTACATTAACAGATTTCGAAATTATCGACCAAAATGATAGAAAATTTAAAATACTCTTTTATACTTTTAGTGTTCAAAGCTGTAAAACCTTAAAGGATATATATATATATATATATATATATATATATATATATATATATATATATATATATATATATATATAATGTGTGTGTGTTGGGGGTGTATCACTTTATTTTCATATCTATCAAAGTCGGCCTCTCTCCTTTCCTTTTAATATTTTACAACCTATATCAAAACATTACAATGAAATATATATCTCATAAACACATCATATTTATGACGTTCTTGGAAGAATGCAGATCGTAGTCAATGAAAGACATATTTCTTTGGATATATATCAATAAGTTTTGGCACTTTCGTATATCCAAGCGTATATGTGCTATGGAGTAAGCACTCAACATTGTTTTTTTTTCCCGAAAAATTTGGGAATTAGTTTGAAATATCACAATTTTGTCAGTTTGGAAGTTCATGAAATGTCTTTGATACTTTTCGAGCTAAGAAAAGGACCGTTGACGTGTGTCCACCATAAGCATACATAAATTCAGGTGTGTCATATATTCATATGATTACACTCTTCCTCTGTTGAATATCTCTCAACTCATCACCAATAGATAAATTTATGTTAATCTGCATTTGCTGATATATGCTTATATATTGTTCTTTCAATCAATCTTTCCCTTTCTGCATCTTTTGAGTGAGAGTGTAGGTTTTTGTGCATCTTTACCTCATATATTGGCTCTAATTATACTTTTCATTATCAATACCTGTCAAAATGGCGTGCCGTGGCGTATGGAAGGAATGTAATTAAATTCCAACGGTGAATATCCACTAGTGGCCCCAATTCATAGATTTCCATGTATTAAATTTGATTTATTCTCAGGCTGCTGAAAACCTACGAGCATTCTAAGATGCTCCCGGTTTTGAATTGTCATTTCACTGGAAATACGACAATAGAATTCAAATTAACCAGGAAGAGAAAAACTTCCCGAAGAATAGACTCTTTGAAAGGATCGTCGTTGACGACAGAATTCAGATATCTTCTACTTCATCGAACAAGGATTCGTTCTACCGCTATACAAAAGTATGTCCAGTCCCAACGACTTTCGGCCCATGGGAGCACCACCCCCATAGCATTTGAATTAAAGGAGAGGTCAGAAGGACACTTTTGTTGCTTGTGCCGTCGCAGTGACTGGGTGATTTTTGTCTTAGCTGACACTTGCTCGTGTGTGTCCCTACATTAAACTTGCCCTAATAGATACTGGATAAATTATGCATACGAATTGTTGACTGGTAGTTTGATGTCGAAATACTCAGGATGCTCGAAATCATCATAAAATTCTCCGTGTACGTAATATGCCCAGAAGGTAAGCGACACGTTACAGTGAAATATACATCCAGCAATCGAATGTTATCTATGATGCTCCCCGGGGAGTGTAAATGGTAGCGTATAATTTTCTTTTTTTCCCTTTTCAATCTTTGCTTCCCTTGAGTATAGTGAGTTGATACAGTGTCATTCCTCACTCACACATTTGTTTTTGCTGAGTCTGACTCAAAAATTCAAGGTTAGTCGTCTGTTATGTCAAATTTGAGGAAACCAGGATCATTTGTTTTAAAATCGAAACTAAAATCTGAGGCCAATATTTCTGTCAAGAACTAACAAGGGTCAGAAGGAACCAACCGAAGATAATGTCAGCCTAAAACTCCCTGCATTGTTCCTAAGAGTAGAGACAATGTCTCAATCATTGTTTAGCTTCCCAATCGAAATATTTCGAAAGAGATAGAGTTGATTTATAATTTAATGCCTGATGAACATGTTACAGGAAGTCAGACCACTCTCTTGACAAACCTCATATATTTGACAATGTGCTTCCTAATTCTTTGGTTGATTGTACGATTAAAGGTTTCTGTCGATATTTCTGCTAGATTTGGTACACAAAAAATCAGTTGTTGCTTTCATAATAGAATCGATTCACAAATCTAAACGTTTAAACCAAGTATTGGAATGATCTGAGATATTGCCGTAAAAATCAGGCAATCAGGGAGGATCGAACTCATTAGCCTTAGAAATGTCCTTGTGTGACCCAGCATTGTACGTTAGAAGACATGGATTATCACCAAATTCAGCTCAGTCTTGTTCAGAGCCAGAAAAGTGTGGTAAACGTTGAGAATTGAACCCATTACGTTTTAGATTAATCTTAGAATTTATTTTGATTATTGCATTAATGGCTTCGGATTAATAGTTAGATGGGAATAATGGATAAAAAAATCTGTCAATCAGAGCAATTGCAATGACTTTTCAAAATCACGATGAAAACTCATCGTTTTCTGAATAGTATATCTCCAAGTTTCACGTTGATATACCAAACTGCTGAAAAGTGCATGTAAACTTCCTAATCTAAAACGAAAATTATTTCTACAGAAACTGTGACCTGAGAAAGTAGACCACAATGCATCTCCATGGAGTGTAATAGAGAAGGAGAAATCAAGCAAAGGAACACTCTCCAATCGCCAGCTTTTGACAGGAAAAGCTCAATCTTCAAGAACAAGGAAATTCCATTAATCTTTAGAAAAAGGGTATACAGCCAATGCATACCCCGGATAATCAACTCTGGAGCTGAAACATGGAACTTGACTGGAAGATTGGCCCTCAAACTTAGAGGCATGCTATGTGAACAAGACAAAGTCATCTTCAAAATGGAGGGATAACAAAACAGCACGGTGTATCAGAGAAAAATAGGAGTATCATAGAATCTACAAGAAAAAATAAACGGCAATAGACTGGTCATGTTGCAAGAATATCAGAAAAACTGCTGGATACCATGACTCACTGCCCGGAACATAAGTGATCCTATTCAGAACTGTGAGCAAAAAAATATAACGTGACGAACTAAACAAGTTCAGAAGGCATTGTGTCTGCGACGCCAATGATAAAAAAAAGTCCGGCAATTCCTGGGGAGGGTTTTAGTTCAACAACGGACGCTAAACAGTCGATGAAGATGACACAGCACTTTACTAATTGAAGTTTCTGCTGGTGAATTTCCATTCCTTCAAATCCATTTTAACAAAATTGTTAAAGAGAAAACACTAGGACAAAACCAACGACAAATACAAAAATCTTTATTTCTATTTGTTTTTCAGCCACTCAAATCCTTCTCTCAAAGCAGTTGTTTTCTGGTACAAAATGGAATTTGGTGCCATACAGATTATTGTTCCAAGCATGGATACGTTTCAATGAATAAACATACTTATATATGTATCTATACATGTGTCTGTATGTACATAGATATATGCACATATATACACACACACAATTATACATACATATGCTGATGAATAAGCGCACACATATATTTATACGTAAAGATGCACACACACGTACACAAACACACACACACACACACGTATATATATATATATATATATATATATATATATATATATATATATATATATATAATCATGAGTTGTGTTGTATTGAAAGTCTTATTTGAAATGATTTCCTGTTATTACACGGTAAATGTATAACACTATCGGTAATCATTCTGTTTGATCATATATCCATTTCTTAAATGTATATATATAGATAGATTAAACGATTAAAGAAGATGGAACTGCTGCTGGAAACAGTTTATTCTGTTTACGTCAGGATGAGCGGTACATTAATCGTGTAATGACGGGATATCATTTCAAATAAGTTTGTTTTTCAATCATTCTGTTAGATCACATATATCCATTCCTTACTACATGACTGTTCCGTTGAAAAGAAGCTAATGGACCAAGAATAAACGAGATGAAAGGAGTTGTTCGGGCCTCTGCATTACTGTCGACTATTTCAGCTCAACGGTAAGAACACAGCTACGTTTGATCGGCTACACTATCAGTGGTAGGTTCGATTTCCAGTAGCACCTCTCTATCTATATATATACACACATGAATATATGACATACACACACGCACACGCACACACATATATACACACACACATACGCAGATACATATATGTATATATATATGTGTGTGTGTGTGTATTAGCGTAAATTGACCTCCTAAAATTGTATCCCCGGGTATTTGGCTAGGAATGCCTGTCAGGACTGTTTACTCAAATTACAAAAGTAATAGCTAAATCATAGAGGGTTTATATATATATATATATATATATATATATATACATATATATATATATATACATGGACATATATATATATATATATATATACATATATATATATATATATATATATATACATATATATATATATATATATATATATATATATATATATATATATATATATATATATATATATATATATATATTCGTGTGTGTGCGTGTGATTGCATGTGGAAGATTATATGGCATTTGCATGCCCTGCGATGTTTTAACCAGAATTTTAGATGAAGATCATATTTTTTACAAAGTAATGTTGATCTGTCTTCTTTTGTTAGTTGTTTATAGCCATTGGTCAACGGTTTAGACTGATCATACTTTTGAAATCATCATATATCAGTTTGTCTTTGAAGTGTTAACATCTGAAAAATCTGAATATACATTCTCGAATCAACAGATCTAAAAACATGATGACATATTCGATGGAAGTTTTATCACGGTGTCTGGTGGAATCTTGAAAGCTGAATACAGACATATTGTCTCCAATGCTCTGGTTATAAGTTCTGATGTTTTTTCTTGGTTGACAGCTGGTACAGTACCCTAAAGTAGGTCATTTTTTTATTCCATTATCATCATGTGCACATAAAGAGATTATCTTGTTTGTCCAGGGTTAAACAAAAAGCTGGAAATAGGTTTCTGAACAAATATTGAATGGTAAGCAAACATGTTCGTGCAGAGGGAAAAATCATCCGCGACAACATTTTGAGGGCTCACGACAACATATTATATTCGAGGATAGAAGGGAGTCAGAGATAACATGGAATTCATAAGAAAAGTCAAACAGCAATAGATTTGATATCACAACTCACTACGATGATCAACCCGCCCCTGAAAAAGATGGCATGATGAACTACAAAGTTAAAGAAGTATTGGGAACACAACAACATGATAGAAAAGTTTGGCAAATCTTGGGCAAGATCTATGTCCAGCAAACGACACTAAAATGCTGCTATTGTTGATGATGGAGGTTATTCTAGGATGATGACAAGTTCATCATAAAGCCTTTGTATAGGCTGCATCCCTTCCCTAATTTCTGGTGTTTTCTTGGGGATCAGAGTGTGGTATCCATTCCACGGCAGAGCCCGTGGTGCAGCTACTAACACTCTCCCGTCGATTGGGCCGGAGATTGAGTGTTGTGGATGGTGTCAAGACCGAGTCACTGGTGCAGTGCGTCAGCCAATGAGGTTTTACTGAGGCTGCCACTGTTAGGACACTGTTGGATTCATCCTTGGAATCTCCTATTATTACTCAGCCCAGCTGCCGGGGGTCAGTTTCCCCAGAGCAGCACTGCTCCATTGCACTTAACGGAGCAGATCCCCAAGTGGACGCTCTCGCGGTGGAGGTTGCTTTGGTTGCTTAGCAAACCGAAGCCGCATCCGCTGGAGCCACTTTTGGACAGATCGTTTCCTATTAAACCCACGTTAACCTCGACTTTGCGTCATATTTCGCTGAAGTGGGACAGCAAATAACCCCCCACCTTGTATAGACTGCAGCAATCAAGGACTGGAAATTTGGACTTCTTCTACGTATTTTGTCATGGAAAATATATTTTTTGATTTTGATAATCCTTCCAAATAGATTTCTATGAGTGCTCAATTTACAATGTATGTTCAAGCTAATTTGATAACTTGGTTTGCAACTACCTTCTTTTTGAATATTGACGCTTCTAATGATCCAACATACAGAGAGAGTCCCAATGAACTGTTCATCCTTTAACATTTTTTCAGTTTTTAGTTGATCATCCAAAACACAACATGCTGTCAAAAGGCATTGGTCATATGATGACTTCCGTTGAGTTGCTCACCGGCCGTATCTCAAATCGTTTTTTTTCTAATCATCCATTTTTATTAATTTATTTAGTATTATAATAGATAGAGACTTTATCAACATCCTGTATTAAATCTTTTGGTTTTCGACTCTCGGCTGACCAACTTCCTGCTGATTCGTTTGAATACGTTTGAATCAAGGTTTCGCTGTTACTCTGATACTAATCTCTTTTGACACATTCATAAGAAGAATATCAAATGTGCATTTTTGTATTTTGATTAGCTAAGCCGAACAAGACGTAGAAAAATTAGGTGGGAAGCCTTAGTAATACAAATCAGTATTCGTTTTCTTTCATTTTTTATGGAACTATGCACGAGATGGATGTCACCTCCTAAAACTTGTTTATTGGCAACATAATATTCTAGCAAGCTTATGTTTTGTGTACGTGTCAGTGAACAAGTCACTGGTTGCTCCGTATTCATTCAATGACCGCCAACACTGAGAACAGAGTTACTCCCAAGACAAAAGACCGGTGAAGGTTGGTAACTTGTCCCTCCGACAGTAATAACATCAACTACTTAACTTAATTAAAGACGTCAATAATCATGGCTGGTGTATTCTTTTATAACTTTTGTATCTGACATTCAAATTGTGATTTATGAACATCTGAATCAGCTGGTCTTTAAAGGGAGCTCTGGGTTTGAAAAAAAGGGATTCACCAGTTATTTCAGTGTAGAAAAGCTCACTTAAGATTCTGATTGATAGAAGCTTTCAAGAATTGTAAAGTGAAGCTATATAGCTGACATATATGGATTATATTTAATGAAGAGTAAGTATAAAAAAATATATTTTCTGATTTGCAAATTAGAGTTTCATATTTGCTACTCGAGAAAATATATTTCCACGAATTTTTCAGAATCATTGATATCATCGAGTTGATAATTAAAATCAGTTCCCCTTTCTTCGATGTATTAAGAATACTTCATTTAGATATTTTTTTTATATTTTCATAATATTCAAAACTGAAAGTTCGATGAAATACATACAAGTATGCACATCCATACGCACACATGCATAATCATACACATATTCCATCCTTTGTCAGCAGGGACCTTGTGGGCCAGTCTGCAAACAACAGGTTAGGGTTTATTTCGAAGGAGACGATGGTAATCAGGTGTTAAGATTTTATATATATATATATGTATATATATATATATATATATATATATATATATATATATATATATATATATATATATATATGTTATTTTGTCATCCACAGACAGCTGTTTCGATGTATTACATCTCTTCAGTGTGGGTATAGACTTTTATCCCATCCAGTACCGCGGACCCGGGGGCCGATATCCTACCTCTGAACTATAGAACTAGGCGGTCAGTAGGGCTGAATTTAAGCGATATATTCATTTATGCAAAAACTCCTCATCCACCAGAGTGCTCTATCCCTTTGGAAAAGCATTGCATAAGCTTACAATGGATGAGTTACCTCACTTAAAGAGTGCTCAACCCTGAATAGAGGAGCACTAATTATTGTGTCATCCACAGGCAGCTGTTTCGATGTATTACATCTCTTCAGTGTGGCTATAGACTTTTATCCCATCCAATACTGCGGACCCGGGGGCCGATATCCTACCTCTGGACTACGGAACTGGGCGGTCAGTAAGGCCGAATTTAAGCAATATATTCATTTACGCAGAAACTCCCCATTCACCAGAGTGCTCAATTCATTGTCTTTATATTCATGTGTATATAAAGCAAAAAGTTGAACTTCATGTGAATTTCTGTAAAAAAAAATATCATGTGCCACAAAAAATTTAGGGAACATGACAGAATAATCAATATAAAAAAAAGCAGATCTGAACAAAATAGACCATTACAATAACCTCAGACAACTAATCTCCACACAAGCCTCGAAAGAAGAAGAAATCGAGCGAAGGTTGACAAGTTTCCAGCAGCACTAGCTCAACCTTCTAGGACAAAAAAAGAAAGAAAGGAGAGTTACCAATAATGTATCCTCCGGATAGTCACCTATTAGGTTAAAAAATGGAAATAACCGAGAGGATTGGCACTCAAACCTAAAACTATGCCAATTGCACATGAGAGAATCATACTTTACCTAAAGAGATTGAAACGCATTAACTAGAAAAATATGAGAAATACAAACCAGGGTCAGATATATCATAGAATCCATTAGGAAAACCTCAATAGCGGAGAGCCAGTCACTCCACAAGAATGCCACACAACCCCTGAACATCAATATACAATCCCTAAAGATCATTTGCAAAATTGTAACAAGCAGAAAAAAAGGTTGGGTAACGAGCAACAAGTGTTCAAAGAGTACTTGCTCAGTTATGCCCATAATAGGGAGGTCTGGAGAAACTTTACGAATATTTTTTTTCCAACAACGGACGTCAAAAGACTACTGCTGATGATGATGTGTAATACTGAATACATTTTCTAAAACTTTCCCTCAAAAATTGCATCAATCCAATCAATTATTTCCTATTGACTATAAATGGAATTCATGATCTTTTATTTCGTTTTTTTTTTATGTTTGCACGGAATTCGATATTATGGTATCATGTTTTTTTTCTGTGGGGCTCACAAGTTGACCATATAACTGTTTCGGGAATTTGAAAACAAAACAACTATATATAAATGGCTGCCCAGCGGTGTTGATATAACATAATCCTCCCCTGTCTATATATAGCTTATGTCATATTACATGTAAGCCTTCATTTTATATAGTGTATCATCTTAATGTACTATATATGGATATTATTTCATACTAAACTGCATTTAATTTTCTTAACTATTAGTAGGTTACTCAAAAAACGTGTTTGATGTCGAGGAATCAAAATGTACAACGATAAACATGACTTGTTATATATATATATATATATATATATATATATATATATATATATATATATATATATATATATATGTGTGTGTGTGTGTGTGTGTGTGTGTGTGTGTGACAGAGAGAGTGTGCATGAGTGTAAACAGACTCTGGAGTAGAACTATATGGAGACTTTATATTTATATTTGTTGATTATTTACTTCATGAATTTATCGACTAATTACTATGCTGTACATGTATGGAGAGGAATTTCCATCTTCAGTAGCATGTGTGTACCTTTCAGTAGTCAAAAGGTTTCCAAAAGAAACAAATTTAGCATAATATGTCCTTCTTCGAAAGCAAAAAATGAAATATCAAGAATAAGCATTCTTTGGAGGTCATAGTATTTAGTTCAGACTATTTTATGTCTTTGAAAGAACCTGCGGTAGTTTTGTTGGATAATCCGTTTGAAGTAGTAGCAGCGGTTATGTGTATTTCATAGATTGTTCCTGTCAGAAAAGTTGGTATTCTCAAGAATTGGTTGCCCTGGATATTATGGAGCTGGGTAATAGTTATGTGTATATATGTGTGTGTGTGTGTTTGTGTGATTGTGTGTGCGTGTGTGTGTATTTATGATTATGTTAGCGTGTGTGTGTTTGTGTGATTGTGTGTGCGTGTGTGTATTTATGATTATGTTAGCGTGTGTGTGTTTGTGTGTTTGTGTGTGCGTGTGTGTATTTATGATTATGTTAGCGTGTGTGTGTGACATAAAGAAACGTAATAAACATCAACACATTGAAACCCATGACTTGCAAAAACGGTAAAATCCTTTCGTTCATAAGTTTCTGTTTGCACAGGTTCTATAATATATACTTGTTTGTGCGTGCCAGAAACAGCTACAACCGAAAAAAGATCATGTCCTTGCGTGCACTCGTAGGGAGGGTCAAGAAAACGTGTTTTCAGAAACCTATTTATTATTCCTGAAAAAAAAACACCGAGGTGACAGAGGGAAGACGGCAGAGTTCAAAAGTGCTGATAACTTTCAGGAGAGTGATGAAAACCGACACTTGGTCAATAATTCAAAGGACAATTTCTGCTTTTGCTTGCCGTCACATTTGATAAAATCTCATCATTGTCTCGGCATTTGTCTGAGGATAAATAATTCTGTATTTCTCCGGCTATCCATATAGTAATATCTGTATACATATATGCTTTGCATCGCTTTTGAGTAGCACGCATTTCGTGAGAAAACATCGAGCCGAAAATAATAAATAATCAGTAAGTCTGGTCTTATCGGAAATCCTATTAGTAGACCCAATGTGGAGATTAGTTCCGTCTTTGAGGCAGAGATTTTTAAAAATCCACTGACTTAGATTGAAAAAAAGCGTACGTATTATTGTAGAGTACTTCAACCCGTCTGTGATATCCAACAATGCTGAGCAGCTATTGATACTTTATTACGTATTCCCGCATACGAGTCGAAAAATGGAGCAGCACGTTCACCGGAACAAGCCCACCGTGGCGGAAATGGAGCTACATAATAAGTCCAGAAAAAAAAATCGGAATTGACAAGGCTGTGGAACAGTAACCGCGAAAATTCAATGAATCTCTAGAGAGGCCTATGGAAATATGGCATTGTCCACAGATCAGCTTATAAGCGGAAGGAGACTATGGTATGACTGTAGATATTAAAACTTCACCTGAAGAAAGATTAAGAAAAGACTGAAAATGAGACAGGTCTGGTTAATCACTCTACGGAGACTGTCAAGTGATTGTCTTTTGGTAGCATGCTGTGTGGGGGTTGATCAGTTAAAAAATTGGAAAATGGGTGATCAATGAATCAATTACTTCCGTCACATTTAGTTGGCCGGTGATCACTGAGAAAGTTCTTATTTTCAAAATTATGCGTAAATGTTACCGGATATGAATTAAGGAATCAACTTAGAAAATATTTAATATTTCGAAGTGAACCCCTAAATTTGAAAAGGAATGAAAGTATGAAAAATATAGTAACTCCTGCATGCTGATTGGTTAGTCACTCAATAGAAAACCGCCACTTAACGTAGGTCTTTTGGCAGCATTACGTGCAGAAGGTGATCAATTTTTAAAAAATGGAAAAAAAGTTTGATAACTGAATGAGTCATTTCTCTTACCTTCTCGCCTAGTGATCTCAAAAAATTCTAGAGTGAATTTTTTTTCAAAGTGGATACAAACTAGGGGAACAGCTTAACAGAAACGTTCATTGCAAATTGAACCCCCTTAAATACCCTATTATGGGGGCAGAAGATCAGACATGATAAGGAGTAAATGTGCAAATATTCCAACCCTCTACTTCAATTAGGGCGGCCTGAACTTGTGATATGTACAGACTGAGCCAACAAACATTACTAACTTGAAAACTTTGGAAATCTAAGCAGACCGTTTTGGTGACAGATTCAGTTGACAGTTTTTAATAACAGAAAAAAATATTGCTTTTGCTATTTGTTCAACTGATGAGTAGATAATTATAGACTAAATAAATCTCTAAGCACACTGTAGACAATATTGAATCACTATAGCCCACAAATGGCCAACCCGACCAACCAGCCAACTTTGCTTGAGTTTCTCCTCTGCTTGTCTCAGTCAGTTTGTGCCTGGTGCCTTTGGTCACATTTCTGAGGGTACAACCTTGGGCGTTTCCATGATTACACCGCTGAGCTCGATCAAAAGAAAAAAAATCTCTCGAAAAAGTATTTCTGTTTTTTTTAAAAGTCATTTCAGACTATGTATGCCAAAACCTTGTGCTGGTATTCTGGGGAACAGGTGGGGAGAGGGGTAATTTCATGTGAAAGTATTATTTTCTTTCGATAATCTATCAGATAATTAGTTCGCGTACACACGACGGCTGCAGTGGATCATTTAGGCATGGTATGGATATCTTGAATCTATCATACAGAAATTTGTTTATTTCTTCTCTGAACAATATGCATTGATTTTTCTGCGTTTTCTTGTCTACATAATATCCCCAAAAAGTCCCAACAAATTTTATTAAATATTTTTACGAATGATTAGCGATTCAAAAAAGAAAAATTATATACATTTAGTGACATTTCCGTGATTTTCTGTTCAATGAGAGATGATTTTCATATATACATTAATGCATTCACTCATGTCTGTCCACACAATCTTTCGGGAACCTCTCAAATGATTTTAATGAGATTCCATGGAGAGACGAGTCATAGGCCAAAGAAAGACGTATTAAATTTCGAATGAATCAACAAGTCCTTACAGCTGCCTCTCCTGCATTGTAACAATATATAGACTAGTTTAGATTCAGTTCTTAGTAACAATGGCATTTTTATTTTTATGACAATATATATATTTTTACGTTTGAAACCGAATACTACTGTTGGTTCGCTTGAATAGGGTTACTTATTAAATATAGTTACTGTGGAATAAAGTTCCTACTCTGTCAATACATATGACAGTTGACAGTGTCCCCCCCCCAAAAAAAAACGTTTTGATTTTTTTTAAAAATTCATTTCCCTCAAGATTCCTTCCTCCAAGTCCCCGTTTTTTTTTTTTTCTAAAGGGAGTTCAGCTTGCACTTGTAATTTTGTACCTTCTGTTTTCCTCGAGAGTCATTCGATATTCCAAGTAATCACTATCCAACAAAAAGCAACGAAAATAAGTTATTCATCGTTCACCATCTTTTCTGGGTTATCTAATTGATCACCCCAAACCTGGTATGCTGCCAAATAATGTTGATTACGTTACGTTCTCTATCGAGTGTTCTTTTCACATATTTCTTGTGGGAAGGGGACGGCAATATTTATATGCAACTGCTTTCCTTACTTTATGTGATTAGAAATGTGCAAATTTTACTCGTTGTCCAGTTGAAAAAAAATAGATTTGAAACTATCACCGTTTTGGACGCGGAAGAAGAGTTCGAAGGGAGTGATGAAAATTTTCTATTCATTGTAGAATTCATCGAGCAGAGTATAATACAGGTTATCCAGGGACAAATAAGCATTTTGGGGAATCTTGCACGGTTTTACATGTTGCTTTTCACACAGAAATATTCTCTGTGATATATATGTATATATATATATATATATATATATATATATATATATATATATATATATATATATATATATATATATATATATATATATATATATATACATATATATATAGATATATACATACATACATACATACATATATATATATATATATATATATATATATATATATATATATATATATATATATATATTGGTAAATGTGTGTGTGTTTGTGTGCGTGTATGCATACGTATACATGTCTGGATATATAAGTTCGTAACCATGCATGTGTGCAACATTATTGCTTTGTGTTTTCGATTGTTAACTCAACTTCACTGATTTGCATTGGAAATATTCAAGGGTTCAAAGTGTTTAATATCGCTCTTCCCAAAGTAATCAACGGGAAGTTTCTTCAACTTCAACTTCCGATGCCTTTTTATTCAAATTGGTTTGATGCATTTGTGTGTAGCTTCAGCACCAAGCAATATCAGTGGCTATTTAGTTTTTTAACACACAGTGTATGTGTGTATGTGTGTGTATGTGTATATATATATATATATATATATATATATATATATATATATATATATATATATATATATATATATATATATTATACATATATATATATATATGCATATATATTGTGTGTCTGTGTCTTTCTTTGTGTGTGTATGCATCTATATATATATATATATATATATATATATATATATATATATATATATATATATATGTATGTATATATATATTGTGTGTGTGTTTATCTGTACATGTATGTCTGTGTGTGTGTGTATTGCGGCACATACCCGAAAGAAATACGATATAGATATATATTAAAATCATAGCCGGAGGGGAAGTGGCGCTTGACCGACAATGCTGCTTATTCGTTTTTATATCCCTGAAAGACTTAGATTGTAAAAAATTGATGATCTTGTAATATAAACAAACTCACTCACAGAGCAGATATATTGAAGGCAATGTGAACTTATTGTAATCTTTTTATCTTCTATTCATCAAATGCAATTTTTATATAAAAAAAAGATTCTCAATTAAAAACAATTACGATGGTGGGAATTATCAGCAAAATTTAGACAACAGTCTTTCGATTTTTGAAAAATCGGTTTAGTGATCCGCAACAAAATAAGTTCGATTGATCAAGATTAAGAGAAATTTGTGTGTTTGTAATTATTCAATAAATTATTATTATTTGTTGTTTTGTTATCCTCAGGGGGCATCACTCAAACGATATTTCAAAGGAAACTTCATAGTCTCGATCTCTCCTGTTCTTTCTCCCTCCCTCTTCCTCTCTCTCTCACTATCACTCTCTCGCTACCACCTTTCTCCCTCTGTTTTGATCCCTGACTATAACATTCATGACTCCCTGATTGGTGCTAAAGATGAATCATTTTTCGGAGGATTATTGAAGTGGTACATTTGGCTTATGTGTTATATACAAAAGAAACATTCGTGAAGGGAATTGTTCATCGATTTTTCTGTGTGAATAGTTCTACGCTTGATTATAGTAAGTCCATATTTCATGAGGGTTAAGTAATACGGGTGAAACTCGTCATTCGCCAATCATGGATTTCACTTATCCGCGGTACAACCAATATACAATAAACCTGCAGTAAAAAAGACTAATTGCAGGAAAGAATGTCTGCTTCAGCCTGTAAATACTGCATATCAATACGATATTTGGAAGTTCACATGATAAATTAACTGTATGAAATAGGTATATATATATATATATATATATATATATATAAATATATATATATATATACATATATATATATATATGTGCATGTGTGTGTATGTGTGTGTATGTGTGTATGTGTATATGTGTGTGTGTATATATGTGTGTGTGAGCGTAAGTGTGTGTGTAGAAAATATATATGTGTGTATGTGCGTGTGTGCTTTATGAAATTATTTAAGATATGAGGATATTAGTATGTTCTGGTCTACTTAATTGAAATCTGCTTCTTCCGGAAATTCATGAACCATTATGAGTTAGTTAACTACTGTGGAGAGTAATTGTAGTCGTGATTTTGAAGTAGTTTGTTTTACTTATTTAGCAGACATTTCTCGAAGCAACCACTCAGTTCTCAGTAGTTCACGCTGACAGTCACTATCAGACCAAATTTCGTCTGTCTCTTCCGACAACTAACTTGAGGAGATCCGTTTTAACGAGAAATGTTTTTAAGCAGACCTATATGCTTTTGGTTTCATTTAGATATTTTCATCGATGTTTTCTTTCAAAAAAGAAGAAATATTTTATTTAATGTATTCTGATAAAAAGAGTGATAGAAAATAAAAGATAAAATCAGTAACATTTCAATAAAGTCAATGTTGTTGATTAAAGTCATTTGTGATTTTATCAATGATATGTGATATAGTTTCTAAATTGTATACATATATATATATATATATATATATATATATATATATATATATATATATATATATATATATATATATGTATGTATATATATATATATATATATATATATATCACTAGAATGTAGATATTTAATGTATTTCCCTCATTGAATTTTGGAAGTAGACTTGAAAATAAGTCATGCAACACTGCTATTATATTTGGTTCGCTATTATCTGTAGATGTCCCCGTTGGTCATAATGCCTATCTACCGTGGGTAATGGGACCCTCATGCATATACAATTGTTTTCTACATATTCTGCAAACAGATTTCTTCGAGCTATGCTATGTATGGAAGCACAGTTTAACAGATATCAATTATCATCAGCAGCCTTTAAGAGTATTTTGTTGGACATAGACCTTACCCAGGTTGGTTAGACTTCTCAATCGTGAGCATCGTGGAGCCAGTAATTTCTGAACTAGTCTGATTCATCACAACATCTCATTTTTGCTGGCTTGAAATTCGCATATGATATCCAAGTATTTCAATTTCGTTATTCGTGAAGTCCAGCATTTATCTGAAATTTTTTCAACATGACCAGCCAATTGCCTTTTGAGATTTTCAGAGATGCCCTAAACTACCTCCCCCATTATTTGTCAGAACTGTTGCTGAGCAAATACTTTCTGAACCAGTGTAGTTTGTCATGTTATCTTATATTCTGCCATGATGGCTCATGTCATCTCTGGGGACCCATGATTTGAGTTGTGATATCGAGCAGTTGTTTGACTGTGTTGCTACATGATCTTCCCAATGCAACGTGAAATTCCTGATGGGTTCTATGATATTTCAGACTCCATATTTTTCCAAAATATACTGTGCTTTCTCGTGACATATCAATATAGTGTTTAGTCTGATTATCTGCTGAGCTCCTTGCATTATTCTCATTTTGAGGGACAGTCTATTGATTAGGTTCCAAGTTCTAACCCAATGGTGACAATTGGGGGATACATTTGTTTAATACCTTTCTTTTTAGGAATAATGGGATGTTTGCACTTGTGTTGGTTTGGCTTGCTCTCCCAAAATTTTGACAAGTACATGAATATAAATTCTTGTTGTGTTGGTTTATATCAAGTAGCTCTAATCTCATGAAATCTTAAAAAATGTACCAAGTCGAAATGGGTGAAAAATCTGTTATATTCATTCTTACTACATCGTACCTTAATTCATATCGAGGTGAAAAGTTTGTTTTTTTTTTGTTTTTTTTCTGAGAAATGATACCTTCGATGAACGTAGTGAGTTTGCTATTCTCAATGAAATCAATACAGTTTTCACTTGTTTTTTTGTTTTGTTTTTTTTCTTAATTGACTCTTGCGGACTTCTTAGGTTTTTTATCCATCGATAAGAGCAATGCTCTTGGAAATTCATGAATCCATCTCACACAAAATGGTTGGTAAGTGTTAATTCCAAGCTGATGGTACCGTATAAAATTTTGGAAGCCGTCATATGTTATTTGAAAGAAGACGGGCACCGCCTTATAACCTAGTTTTCCTAAGAAATGTCATAAAAAAACTCGACAATGCGACCATATGCTACATCACGGGATAATCTGATTTTACAACCATTTATTAAGACGTATATAGATGCGGGTATTGAGAGATATTAGAAGTAGCTGTTTGAAATATATTGTACGTTTTAAATCTCAACTATATGTGTAAATATATATCTATATCTATATATCTACATCTATATCTATCTATCTATCTATCTATCTCTCTCTCTCTCTCTATATATATATATATATATATATATATAGATAGATAGATAGATAGATAGATATAGATATAGATAGATAGATAAATAGATAGATAGATAGATAAAATTTTGTTGGGATACTTGTGAAAGAGTTTGAGGTCCATAAGGGTGTTTTTCGGAAGGAACTACGCCACCTATCTCCTATGTAGGCCATTTGATCCGTTCATAATAAATGGCTTGATACTTTCCCGCCACATCTCATATTTCAGGCATAAAAAAGGTTCCACTGAGCCTTGTGTTTAGTTATTATTCTCATTTCATAATCATATTTATAAGAAAATGATTAAGTGAATAGTCAGGACACTGTATATTGGTCACGTAAATATCATTTATATGCGCATATATCTTTTAACTCTCCTTTTTCTTGGGGTTTGTCTATATCCATTGACGATTTTTTTTTTGCCAATTTGTCTTGTGCCGTCCTTTTCACGCTGTGTCTCGAATACGAATGAATAGAGGTAGTGTGGGAAAGAAAAATAGGAGAACAGTAAAACTCCAGGCATTATTGAATGATGACTTATCAAGGTAAAAAAAAATGTGCATACGCTTCTAAAACTCCATAGTTATTCTTCTCTCTAAGAAAGTGAACGTTAAACGTGAGTTAATCACAGAGATGGGTAGAAAAAAACCTCAAAGAGAGAAAACCCAAGCAAACGCCAGGCAGTAACTGGAAAAAAATTAATGAAAATCAGTTCATATACAGATATGATGCATTGTAAGTTTCGACTTTTCCATATTCGGTATTTTTGTTTCAAAACGTTCTAAAACAACTATCAGTCATAAAAATCCCTGTATCCATCCAAAAATATGATCAACTTTTCCGTAGCTTATGTCCCAGCGGTACGCCAATCCAATTAAAATTTAATGAAAACCTTTGGAGATACTGTGTAGGAAACGAAAAACATAAGTGAAAGCATATACCTCTTCCAACTTCAATTATACAGAAAAATTACGTTTCCATCCATCTCTCTCTCTCTCTCTCTCTCTCTCTCTCTCTCTCTCTCGTTGTCCCATATTTTCATTTATTTTCATTAAAAAAAAAGTCAAGTCCCTCTCTTCTCCATTTAAATAATGCTTCAGTTCACTCGTCTAAAACAATATTTATTGAAAGATTTTTCAGGTCAGTGGCTGGAAAAATTCGTTCTTTCGCTTTGACTAAGTGATGATTTAAGCGAGATATGAACGACAGAATGACGTGAATGAATCGTCTAAAATCGTCTATTTTGATAAAAAAAAGGTGTGCTTGCACGTGTGTGTAAGTGTACGTGTATGTGTGTGTGTTAGTAAGTAGGTAAGTAAGTGTTCTGCCTATATTAAAATCCGTCTGATGACTTATGTACAGAAAGTAAGGAAAATGGAAACTTATATCTTTCATTTATTTTAATCACTATTTTTTTGTTACTTCAGTTATTCCAGCTATTTTTAGAAAATTTATTCGCCAACCTTACATGTGTGTAGGTAGGCACGTGCGTATCAACTGCGTTTACCTGGGGAA
>OY735228.1:42698220-42813220 GCA_963457665.1 Thysanoteuthis rhombus | reverse complement strand
GAACCCCAAGACCAATCCTTCGAGCAGATCCGAGACAATCCAGTGACACCTATATCATCATCACCACCACCACCACCACCACCACCACCATCATCATCATCATCATCATCATCATCAGTCTTTTAACGTCCGTCGTTGGACATAGACTTTCCCCAGGATTTGCCACATTTCTCTATCATGGGTGCCGCGGAACCAGTACTTCCTGAACTTGTCTAGCTCGTCTCTCCATCTAATATTCTGCCAGCTTCGGTTGCGCACGTGATCTCGGGGGGATCCATGTCGTGACAAAAGTAAACAACAACTGCATATTAGAGTATACTAGTCGAGGTTGATATTCGCCGTGACCTGTTGATGGTTCCATCTTCACGCTATCGAGTTATCAAACATACTCTGTCACAATTGCTAAATGCACATAGATGCTGGACGTGACTTATAACAGCATTAACTTGCCGATCCAATACATCATTTTTCAAATTTCCTGGAAATTAATCAAATAGGACAATCATAGAACAAAGGTTGAAGGGTAAAGCGATCGAAACAACGTACAAGAAAACGGTGAGAGGATCGTTTGAAAGAATACGTGCATGATGTTATTTTTTAATTTTTTGATATTTGATATCATAGTCTACATGGTTATATAAGTGTTCACTCCTATGTGCAGTATACCACGAGTCGAAGAATGTTCACCCTGATAAAAGCAATCTTGTTGTACACAGGAGTACGGTGGGTTACACTGTGATGATAGAAGGGAAGTTAAATCATTTTTAATAGATTGACGAGTATTTTTTAATGTATCTCTGTTGCTTCTATTTTTTTTTTTTTTAGTTGCATATTATTATTCTACACAAGCAGGGTGAATACAAAATAAAGGTGGAAAAAACTTCAACTTAAAAACTCAATATTGATAAATACACTTTGTGTGAAATACTAATCGTTCAGCAAACACACACACTCTAACACAAACAGTTAAGCGGGGAGTGACATTTTAATCCTTGGCAAAACGAACAATTATCTTTTTTTTAAGGCTCTATTGATTTTATTGATAATGGTTGTTCTTCTAGAACTTTTTTCAAACTAAATTATACACAAGTTTAGGAATTCAATAGTTACTTTAAACAAGGGCCTCAAGGTACATTCGGGAAATTCCTTGTACATTTTTTTTTTACGAATATCCTAGGCTGTACCAAAGCCATTTGATGTCTGAACACCTCCCCGTACATGACAAGATTTTAAAGAATGAATCATTCCTGAAGAAATGGAAGTTTTATTCATTTACAGTTCATTGAAATACTTCAAAAAATACTTTATCCTACAAAAATATTCTAATTCTCTGAGCCAAATCTTCACCATCGAAACTTGCGCTTGCAAAATGGTTAGTCTCTGACTGCAGTGTTTGTGCAGACGATTAAATCATTTGACTGTTTGAATTGATCCTATTTTTGAGAGAAAATATTATTTAGACTTTCATGTCAAACTATTTAAACAACCTATGATAATTTAACACAAAAACTACAGCGGACCCGTGGTGCTAAGCACTAGCTTATTTTGAATCCAAAGATATCAACGACATCAAGTGAGTGTCTTCGCGGGTCAGATACCAAATAGGAATACAATTAACATAGAATGCTCACCATTGATAAGAAGCCTGGCAAGCTTGAAGGAAAAATCTGAAATCAAAGAATAAGATGTTTGAAAAAGCTAAAAAAAGGCGAACAATCAAGTAAATTCTAGATACGGAATATGCTTTCACTCCAAATAACTAACTTATAAAAGCCTAAAATTTGATTATGACACTCGGTCAGGGTGTAAGCATAATAACATCACAGCAAAATATTAGCATCAGTTTCTCCACAGCAATGTTTTCGTCGAGGCACTAAGGAGAACAACCCTGCTGGCCATATGTCGTATTCAGTGCCATCTCTTTAAAACGAATTAGACTGATAGTTTACAGATATAATGAGTGCCCCTCACAGAGCTATTTTGCTAAAAATTTCTGTGACAGCTTTAGGCTAGGCAATGGTTTTCGAATTACTCTGCACATGAATATTCCATTTATAATCGGTAGGAATTTTAACTGATTAAATATCTTTTACAAGTTGTGTATGTCTCCCTTTAGTTATAACTATCTATTCATGAATACATACATACATGTATAACTATTTGAAGTTCCTTATATCAGTGCATCCATCAGTCTGTCTCATATATAAATATATACATGTATACATATATGCATATACACACGATTGTACACACACACATACACACACACATATATGTGTGTGTGTATATATATATATATGTGTGTGTGTGTGTGTAGAGAGAGAGAGAGAGAGAGAGAGAGAGACGGAGAGAGATTATTGATGCTTGATGTAATTCTTCATTGTTTTAACAAAATAAAAGTCATAATTTCAAATGCTGCTCCCCAAAGTAGCGAGGTCAGCCCTATTTTGACAGAAGTGCTATGAGGTTTTCATATCTCTACTCGTGTTCAGATGACAGACTTATTCAACGTTGATATAAGTCTTTATATCTTAAATATCTACATGAAAGACGTGACAAATATGCAGACAAATCTTTTTATGTATGCTTATAAATCGAGGAGTATATATATATATATATATATATATATATATATATATATATATATATATATATATATATATATATATATATATATATATATCCAACAGAATGATTATAAATTGTATCTTATAATAGAGACACTCCTATGTGAAATGATCATCTGTTATTACTCGATGAATGTATCATCTTGTCTAAACAACTTTAAAAGAATAGACAATCAAAGAAAGTGTGGGCATTATCATTATTGGTAAGTGTTGAGTTCAATGGTAAGAGCAACGCTACGTTGAAGCGACTAAACTATTTGTCACAGGTTTGATATTTTGCAGAGCCCAATTCTCTTCTATTCCTCCATTCTATTCAACTTGTCTTGGCCAAATAGTACATTCACCAATAACTATTTCAAGTAAGAGTTTCTGGATTATATGATGCAATTTATAATTATATTTTTTAAAAAATGATCCTAAATTCACCAGGTAACAAATGTTTCTATATGTTTCAAGTTTCATTCAGACGAACTACACTCAACAGATATTTTACAAAAAAGACATTGGAATATCTGTGACTGTCTATATTGGTATTCATTCATTTTGTATGTTTGATATTTTCTCTGTTTCTAAATCGAGACCCCTTCAAATAAATATCAACTACATATATACACCTGTGTATTTTTTATGCATCACAATATATGTATGTATGTGTGTGTGTGTTCATCTCCATTTACTCCAAGTGAGCTATCAAAATACAATGGTGGTAGACAGAATTTTCCCCCAGTGGTAGCGAAATCGTTAACATTGGATTCGGCTGATGTTTTATCAAGGTATATTTACATTCGTTCACTTTTAGTTTTTGATATTGTCTCTGTTTCTAAATGGAGACCTCTTTAAATAAATATCAACTACGAGTATACACCTGTGTTTTTGTAAAGTGTAAAATAAAAAAAAAAAAATATATATATATATATATATATATATATATATATATATATATATGTGTGTGTGTGTGTGTGTATGTGTATGCACGTGCATACATACATATCTCTTTTTACTCAATCCTCTCCAAGAGGGCAATCTTAATATGATGATGGTGAACAGAATTTCCCCGCAGTGATAGCAACCCCTTTCGGCATATTTTTTTTTCTTTCACGGTAATTGAATCTAGGCCTGACAATGAAAGAGATATTTACAACTCCCGAATCCAAGTTCAATGTAGTTTGCTAGCTACCGTTGGAGAAAAGTTCTATCTACCAACATCGCATCCGGTTAGTGGACCTGAAGAATGCAAAATGGATGATAAGCAAAGACGTAATGCCACCATCGTGAAAAAATACGTGGAGGCATGAACTCACTTACGATATCTGGTTAAGCCTATACTCTACGAGACTCTCTACAGCATGCCCTCATGATGCATAACTCTGTGTGTTAAATTTAATTACAGAGCGCAGCCTTCCAGAGAAACCGACGATGTAGAGGTTCCCTACCATCTGATTAGTTAATATATTAATAGAAATGCAGGACCTGCTCTCTGCAAGTGGTATGAATAAAGATCACGCAACTTATGCGTGTACAGTTTTGTGTTTGAACAGGATCGACTGATTTGAATGTGCTCTTTATCTTCTTTGATTCCTTCATGAAATATATGAGAACAAATAATATTAAGTGTGTCTTGTGCATTTCCATTACTGGATGATAACGAGCAGTCCATGTATGGCAGCTTTGACAAGCACACGTTATAGCATTTGGTCACGTTCTTCAGGCATCATTAATTTCAAGCTTCAATGAAGTGAGAAACTGTTGACGTTCCAAATCACTTAACATAATTAAGTCTTTGTGTAGCTTTGAATTACGATTTCGAAGAAGGAGAAAAAAAAATACTGGGAATAAAAACCAATAATAGAAACAAAGCGAAGCAATGACCTTAACGAAACATCATAGCCAGATGACAAAAATTCTGAGGAAGTGAGAGAGAAAGGGGAAGTATTAAATTAGATTTTTTCTAACGATAGTGGTTTATGATGATGGTTACTTGGTTAAGTTGTGTGTCTCTTATCGGGGTCCATACCGCCTTATAAGGGGGGTACATCGTTTTTATAGGCAGCATTATATTATTTATTGCCCGTTGATTGAATTGTTAGAACAGAGAAAGAGACACTCTACAATTAAGGAGATAGAGGGGGGATAAAAAGAGAGAGAAATAGAGTGAGAAGGTTTTTAATTACATATCTCAACAATAGAGGTTCATGACTATGGTTACTTGGTTTTGTTAGGGTTTCTCAACAAGGTCTAAACTTTCTCCCTGAGGGGTTGAGAACTCTCCGGGGGCAATGAGCAAAATCATATCATTTATAGCCCGATGATTCAATTGTTGAGAGAGGAAGAAAGAGAGATAGAGAGAGTTCTAATTTAGATTCCTCAACGATAGTGGTTCATGATTATGGTTAAATGATTTAGTTACGTGTTCGTCAAGAGGGCTCATACAACTTCCATGAGCGGGTGGGTAAGAAATAATTTGATATGAGGGGCTGTGGGTGAAATAATATCATTAATAGGTTTCAGAAAGAGATGGGGGAAAAGAAAGATTTAAATTGGGTTTTAACGATAATGATTTGCAATGATACTTTCATGGATAACTTAGGTGTTTTTTTTTTTCAACGGGATTCATACCACCTTCCCAAAGGGGCACAAAGAGCCTTCGAACAAAATTATATTTAGGGATAACATTACAAGCCTCAGGTCATGATTAGCAAATTTGGCTGCTCTGAGGGACTGTAGGGAAATAAGCAAGTAAATTTATAAAAAACCAAAACTGTCAACATAAGTCTCTATAGTTTTAGAGTGGTTCCAGCTGACTGGATGTGTATCACAAATACTGATCGATGGGGCAAGAAAGGTGAAAATCTTAAACATTCACTCAAAATTAAGTCCACGATGAACGTTTTTATTTTTTTGCTTCCCCCCCCCAAATGGGTATTCATTGGAGGTATTCAATGTACATTGCACGTTCATGCTTAATTAATCCCTCAGTTTGTGCCCGCTTGATTTTTGTAAATTCAGACTCTTTTACCGAACACTGTCGAACCAAAACGTGAGAGTCGTAATATATTATTTATATTGACGTTAGTCACATGAACGTTTTCTGTTGAGGCTGAATATCATTTATGCACATGGCAGGGCTGGAAAAGATAAGTAAGAGTACTTTTCAAAATATATATATATATATATATATATATATATATATATATATATATATAAATATATATATATATATTTATTTATATATATATATATATATATATATATATATATATATATATATATATATATATATATATATATATATATATATACTCCTACTCTCATCACTTTGTTACCAAGATTTTTTTTCTGTTTAACCCGTTATTACCGGAGAAAGGAAATCTAGGGTGCATTTAAATTTCTTCTTGATTCATTTTTAGATAGGAAACTACCAGAATAGCTCATTTACATCGAAGTGTAGTGTCTGTTGTCCGCTGATGACAATTATCAAATATATAATGCGTCAAGCTCAGTCACTCAATTGGAAGATCATATTTGGCCAAACAAATGTGGATTCAATTAGCAATCTGAATTTATGCTAATTTTTTCACTTGAGTTTGTGTCCTGCTGAATCCACACTTGATTAATAAATTTCAGATTATCTCAGTTTCCATTTATAGGTTAGAGAAATAACTGATTTATTGGTCACCCTTATTTCAATTTCTTAAGTCATCACCCAAAACGTAACATGCTGCAATGTTTCTTTTGATTGACTAACCAGAACTGTGTTCCGATGCTATTAAACCTAATTCTTTAAACCCATCCTTATATTATATATTCTACATCTGCTCATTTGTTAAGAGTTATGGGAGCATTTCGGCAACTTATGATTTTCTGTTTGCATTTTTTCTTCTTTTATTTTCCTCCTCGATGTATTGATTAGGAATAATAGCAGTTGCGGGCTCTTTGTTTATTAGATTATTCACTCAACATCACAGTTTAGATTGCGACTTGATAACAAAAAAAAAAACGTTGTGCATCGCTTTCAGCATGTGGAGCTTACCAAATAACGTTCAGCTAAATTGGCACTCAACATATACTCAGGAGTGAAATTCATCAAACATAGAATAGATTATCATATGTATACAAGTGGTTCCCAAACTTTCCCAAATCACAGCACCCGTAGTTTATAGTAATTTTTCATGGCCCCCTTTATCAGGAAAATACCACACAAATTCATTTACATTCGAGTGTCTCCACCTCGGGTTCGTATCTAACCATGTTCTTCTCAATCCTTATTACAGTTTAATAAAGAGCCTTATCAATTTTTCGTTAAAAACGTACCCGTATTATTGAACTCTATACCTATTCGATGGCGCCCCTAGAAACTAACTACGGCTCCCCTCTGTGAATCACTGATGTATACGATAGAGAAACCATAAATCTAAACATTATTGGGGCCCTTTCGAAATATCCGAATACTTATCATTGCAATTTACATCGAGACCATAAATTATTGAAATCTTGGCAAAATATTGAATGGTCGACCAATACACGAGTCACACAATGAAATATGATCTTATTGGTTTCAAAATTTAAGGATTGGGCTTCGTAAGAACCATAACATAAATTATAGAATTCTTGGCCGCAAGTCAAGGGTCGACCTACGTAATTCATATAATAAATTATTGTGTTCTTGGCCAAAAATCAATAGAAGATCAATACCTAAGATGGGATTATATACGACTATATACCATAATCTAAATTCAATTATAAACAGGTCTGGTTAATCACTCAATTGAAACCCTCACGTGACCAATGACCTTTTGCCGACATAGCGTGTTGGGGTGATCACATAATAAAATTGAACTAAGGGATGATCAACGAATAACTCACCTCTACAAGAACGCAAGATTTGAAAAAAAGCGTTAATACTACCTGATACCAAAAAGAATTATTTAAGCAGATATTTGCATTGGAATTCGACCCAACCAGTATCTTCAACCACTTATCATCAAGGTTACGGCCTGTATACATGCAACATGCATACACACATATATACGTACGTACCCAACTAGCTATACAGAGAGACGGACAGTCCCACTTAGATGCTGAAGAAACCCACATTGACAGTTTTCATGACAGTTTCAATTGACAGTTTCTAATGTAGTGTTCTCAAAACAAAAAGGTGACATTGTCGACTTCTCTGAATTTTACAGCTCAATCAGTCCCAAATAAAGCGATAACAATTGCACACACACATATACACGAACAGATATGTATAAATAATTTATAAAGGTCACAATGTATGTCTGTCTATCTGCCTGTCTTTCAGTCTCGCGATATAAATGACGTTACAATTGGCACAAGTCTTCCAAATTTTGCATTTGTACGCAATGGATCCAGTGGAAGATACTAATGTAAAAAGGTTCTAGTAGTGAACTTCCTTTTCAGTTGTAATTGTTATGCTGAACTGGACACTTATATTGTGTTCAATTCACAAATGTACATATGCATACATTCTTATTCTATGTACTTTTATATAATCCTTTGATGAGTCAAGAAGTGAAAATAACATTCATCCTGCCTTCCACAGGTCGAAGAAAAGGAAATATTTTTTTGAAAAGATGTCTAAAATGAAAAGAAGCACCTCTCTTTCAAGGAGTAGAAAATCTTTAGGCATTAAAATCGAAAGGATTTTTTTTCTTAGAGATATCAAAGATAGAGAAAGACTGCTCCCCCGGTGAAGGTCCAAATTGACAGCAAAGACATTATTGCCTTGATGTGAACGAGGATATTTAAAAGCTTTGATATTTCTCGTGACTCCTTAAACATTTAACCAATCAGGGACAAGTACTTCGGCTAATGGTCATAAGTACGTAATTTGCATGAAGACGAATGCATACATTAGTCAACGTTTTAAAATATTTGATTATTGATAAACGTACAGAATATTTTTTACTTGAAAAAAATGGTTTCTATGATAGATACCGTCAACCAAAACTGGCATCCAAATCGCCAGCAAGGTTTCTTCAGTTTTACGTTAGTCTGGCTAGCTGGTTGGCTATGTATGTGCGTGTTACACATGTAGGCCGCACCAATGGAGATTAAAGACTGAAACTTTTAACATTAGCTCCTTGTTTCATCTAGAATTTTTCTTCTATGTTTTTTCTTTTCAGTCCTTGGATAGTTTTTTTATTAAGGGCATTTCAATATACAGTGTAAGTCCGTGTTAAATTGATCGGTAGTTCGTGTCCAGCATCATTTATATTTTTTAAAGATCCAGACAATTTCGGTGATCACTATCCAACAAAATGCAGGAAATGTAAATCTTTGATCACCGAGTTTTTGAATTGATCACTGCAGCACGGCGTGTAGGCAAAAATGTTAGTCATGTGACAGTTTCCATAGAGTGACTAATCATACATGTTCTCATATTGATTTAATTCATCATAAAAGAATTCATCTACTCAATAAAAAAAACTTTTTGTACACCGATTTTCATGCAGATAACGCACTTAAATGAATATATATATATATATATATACATATATATATATATATATATATATATATATATATAGAGAGAGAGAGAGAGAGAGAGAGAGAGAGAGAGAGAGAAATTATACCCATTTATAAGCCATTTTCTGACACTTGAAATTGATGTGTGTTACAAAGTTAGACCAGTGATGTCACGCGTGTAAGTAAGACACACCACAGGTTTTTGACACGCGATGGACTCAAAAAAAAAAAATGATTGTCAAATTCAACTATCGATTTATGACTCTATTTAATGGTTGGTGACAATGACAAAAAAGAACAGATGAGATCATCTACGAATACCAGCGATAAAATGACATACGCAAAAACAGATGACAGAAACTGATTCAATTCCATTTCTAAAGCCTAACTCAGGTTGACTTGTTCTGTTAAAGTTGACTAATCCCATTTACAGGCTTTACTAACGAAGGCGTTGAAATGGGACTAGGAAGTCTGAGATAATACTGAATAGAAAAAAATAGTTTTTCTTTGAGTACTGTTTTAGATTTCAATGAAACAAGGTAGTTATTCGATTTTATTATCCCGGTCTCATTAAAAGTCGGTGTTGGATTTCATCAAAATCCTTATTCTATCAATAAGTTTCAAAAAATAAGTTGTTTTTTTTGTGAGAATTCGAATAAAAAATGAATTACCTGTGAGTAATATCCCGATGACAGGATTATTCAAAAAATTAAGATTTCGATGCACCCTGCAAAAAAGGATTTCCACCACGGATTCAAACCAGTTCCCAGTAGGACACATTGTTTAGCACAGTGATTTTCTCTTTTGCTACAAAACTTTTGAAAGATTTGATATTATGTATTCATGATTTTTTCTCTTTCCTTTTTTTCCAGGTAAGCGTTTAAAGTCTCGATGAACGTTGTCAGGCGAGGATGATTATCCGGTTCTTGGTGAGAATAAATCGTTGTACACATAATCTGATGCCCCCAACATTTTGGTGTTGTTGTTGCGGTTGTTTATGCTGCTGTTGTTATTGTTGTTGTTGGTGGTGGTGGTGTTGCTATTGCTGTTGTTGTTGCTGCTGCCTATAACTAAAAAAAAAATAAACAAAAAAAAATAAACACCAACATTGTTTTGAAGGCACACAGGGAATAGGTATGAAATACAGTAGATGAATATTCAATACGAGTAGCTTTGGCAATATCTGAATTCTAATCCATCAATTTCTGCTAAAAATCATCCTGTTATGAATACAACAGTGAGTCCTGGACTAACCAATAGGCAAATCAAGTGAGAGATAGGGGTTACTTCGGCTTTTTTGCACTTTTCTGTGTCTAATCATTATAAGTTGTTTGAGAAATGTTGCAGCAAAGTTTAAATTTGAAATGTATTTTTTCTCCTTCATATTGAGTAAACTCAAACATCCAAATGATTCTGTTTTCCACACAAATACTATTGGAGAAAAACTGGTCATTATGCAAGCACAAGTTTTGTTGGTAGATATTTGCTTCAGGGAAGATGTACATTTTCGTGTAAAAATGTTTGTCTTTTCTTTTTTCTAACGTATCTCGATTTTCAAATTGATATAACCTTCAATTCTTCCAAAGAAATTCATTTTTTTGAAGTTCCGTCCTTCAAGCAATTGAAAGCGAAAGAAGTGGGGCACGCAAGCGGCCTTACTTTAGCCCTGGCTATACTTTTTCTGTGCAGCATTCTGTACGTGGGTAGGTTTTTACACGTCCACTTTTATGTCATTTTATGAACCACTACCAGAACATATCAGCTTTGATTAGGTGTAACTGCTCGTTAGTTTCTTACTCACACTTGAAAAGTTGGACATTTTAATGATAATCTGGACGTGGAACACTACATCGTCAATGGTTGACCGACCTTCATCGAGTTAAAGGTTTTATTTGAATATGAAAAGTAAATGATCAAATAAATGAATTAGGAAGGTTGCTAGTTTCATCACTCAAGAAAAAATGGATTGACCAGTGTACTTCTCTGAATTTCGTTAGACAGGTTGTACAAATAAATATGATATGATTTGGTCTGACTATTTTCCTCGTGTATGTATTTATTTATTCAGCCGTGTACCCTTCGGATTTCGTCGGATATTCTCAATTATCAAATACAGGATCCGTACTCCGAGAGCATGCATGTATTGACTGGATACATTGCAGTCATTTTTGTTGTACAGGTTAAGTTATCGGGACACTTTGGGATTCTTTGTCTCGCATATGATCAGCTGTTTTGATCCTTTTTAAATGTTTTTGATGATGCTTTTGATATCAGTACTTGGAATATTAGGTTTGAATAGAAAGTACAGGAAAGCCATAACATTGGGTGTCTCATATAAATTTGTATGGCGTTTCCATTCAAATTGAACAATATCCGCATCAAACGATTAGAGATTACATGGCCGAAACGTTGTATATAGATGTAAGACATATACGATGGAAATTATAACATCCCATCGTACATAATGATTGACTAGAAATATCGTGAAAAAAAAAGAAATAAGTAAATTCTGTATACATTTATCAAACATTTTCAAACTCTGATATCTGATGGAAGAAGCAAACAACCCTTCACCCATTCAGGACGGTAGGGCACGAAAGATCACTTTAAATGTCACAGTATTTTTTTAAAATATGATGGCTATTTGACAACATAATAAAGTTAGATAAATATTACAATTCTATAATATCGCCATGTGCAAAATGCTTATCTTATAACCTTCAAAATGATGTATGACTTCCGAGGGTTTCTTACAAACTGAAAAAAATTGAATCAATCTAATATGTCTTCACTTTGTAACTATTGAAAGAACCCACACCTAAATGGGTTAGAAGAAAAAAAATGTTAAACTTCTATTATGTAGATGACAAATAAGTACATTTTATTTCGATTCAACAAAAAATTCTAAAACCCGCTACATGATACGCAGAAAATTCGTTTTGAAGAGTTTGGAGATGCATTCCCCCACATTTTAAAAAGTATGGGGACATCAGTGATTGTAGATCAAACTAAATTTGCATAAAAAAGAATTGCATACAGTATTTAACTATGTATAATCTGCGTTGCCCAATAAATTTTGAACAAGGTAAAACTTGCTGCGTATTATCTATACCAACGTGATTGTTATATGCATTTGTATACATAAGTGTACACATGAAATAATCCAGTTTTCACATGAAATATGAGCTAAATCGGGGGATTTGTTAATCAATGGCAGAAGATAATATATGGTGATATACAGATAGCAGATCTACGATCTAATGGTGGTAAATTCATAATGTGCCAATCCATAGGAGTTCCCAACCACAGAACTGCAGAGCCCTTGAATAGAGAGGTGAAACCCGTATTTCTCTGAGTCATTTACGATGAACTATGACTGTGAAACAAGAGGTATTTTCAATCAAATTACTTCAGTGGCATGTTCTAAACCTCAGTGCGTGCAAGTTTCAACCTTACGGATGAATTACCCTCTGTAGGTTGACTTACACTTCACAGGAGATTTGATTACAAAATCTCGACTTTTTACTCTAGTAAATTCGGCATTCCAATAAGCAAACATACAATTTCCTGCGCTGAGTTTTCCGAAGAAATACGAACGATGAAAATGTAGAATAACCTTTTATTGCATCGAGGTTTTAACCGGAGGTTTTAACTGCAGAAACTATGAATGGGCTTAAATCTTTCAGCGTAGATTTCTCTTACGCTTGATTTGCAGGGCTTAACTCTTTCAAATCCTTCGTGCGATCACACAACTGAAGCGTAGGAACTCAAATTTCGTCGAACAGTCATAGTTTATCAGGAGTTTCTGCTGTTGAAATTCCAGTTTAAACTCTCAATATAATGAAAAGTTATTCTAAACTTTCATTGTGCACATTATTTCGGAAGGCATGGTATCAGGCTCCTTCAAATGTTCCAGGATTGGCATTACATTCAATTGCACATTCATATTCAATTGAGACTAGAAAATAGATTCAATATATATTCGATTCAAGCGATATGTTACGAAATTGAAGATCGTTTATTGAGTATTTACTCTGAATTAAATCATCGACAAACCCATCTCTTCTTACTTTTACGTGTGAATGGAATTGGCCTGGGAATCGCTGTTATAATTTGTTTCCTACTTTTGATGAGTTGGAACGTAATTTTCTTCGTCCGCTACACCGGAACCTGTTCCGTTGAAGAATAAGACTAAAACGATTTTCGATTTTCAATGGATTCCAAATATGCACACCTGCTTGCAATCGGCTTTGCTAATTTAATTGAAATTTGATTCTGTATCGATTATGATATTCAATACAGTTTGAAAGATGATGAAAGGAAATTAGAACATAAATTGGAGAGGAAGAAACGGAAGAGAGAAAAGAATAAGAGGGAAGAAGGTAAAGGAGAAGAACGGACAAGGAAGGATAGGAAAGGAAATAAATGGAATAGAAGACTGAGGAAGAAGAGGAAAGAAACAGAATAATAGGGAAATAAGAAAAAATAGGTAGAAAGAGTGAGATAAAAAAAAAGGACTGAATGGGGAAAGGGAAAAGGAACAAGGTAGCGCGAGCCAAGGACAATGGCAGAAAAAAGAAGATGTGAAGAAAATAATAAGGGTGAAAAATAGAAAGTAGGCAGTAACAACAAAAAGAGACAACGAATGCAAAACAAATGTATCACGTAATGGAGTGATTGGAAATACAAAAATATATATATTGGTATCAAGTATAAATGAATCACCATACCCAACTCATGTACCAAAATTGATTATGAGAAATATTATCTGAAATTAAGAAAATAAATCTTTGATATAAGATTATATGAATAATATCAGCACAAGATTCGGTATTGACAATATGGCCAAAGAGACTCAAACAAAACAAACCCTTTTTTGAATAAAGAAACCTATCTTAGATGGTGCCTATCTGTGCAGAATCGTAAGGTTGCAGCCCGCAAAACGTGACCAGGAGCGTGCAAGGACACACATAAAGATGAGCATAGAGGGAATAATCTGTTGTCAACCCGAATGGTCGGCCAGAAGTGCCATTTATGGTGGTACAGCAGGAAGAATAGAGAACAGATAGCATGAAGGAATAAAAGACAAAAAGAAAGTTTGAATGACAGAATGAATGAAAGGGAAGAAAATCAAAGGAAGAAAGACTTGCCATTGCAGTCAGTAATTGAACAACCGTAGCGTTCAATCTTGAAGTCATGCAGAAAAATTCAATAAACAATAGATATGGTTGAATATAATCTATTTAGTTCAAGAAAATATGGATTATGGTGTATATATGAAGATATATCTTCTATCTAAAAGAAAATTATCCAAATGATATTTGCAAAAGATTTGGGCATTGTTGGTCGAAAATGATCATAGAGACTTCAAAAAGCACTTTTTGTAAGGAAGAAAATATCATCTACCTGATAGGATATGTTCTATTCATTTAAGATAGATTCGGAAGTATTTAGATCAAAATAAGGCACCGATATTTAAAAAAAGAAAAACAGTTTTCATAAAAATGTGAAAAAATGGAACATTTTTCTTCAGTTTACGACAGATGCCATTTTCAACTCTGCAGTGTGATCAGGAGCACTGGAACAAGTGAATGAATAAACAAACATACGCACACATATGAAGAAAGGATAGAACCTTTTGCATTTTTTATTGCCACGGTTGTTCAGTAGAACTAAAATAAAACAGACGTCCTAGAAGACTCAATTAAAAGGGATAAAGGTAAGAAAAAAACTGTTTAAACGATAGAGACATATTGAAAAGATTTGAAAACTAAAATTAAAGAAAATAATGAAATA
The DNA here is from genome assembly GCA_963457665.1 of Thysanoteuthis rhombus. Classification (NCBI taxonomy): domain Eukaryota; kingdom Metazoa; phylum Mollusca; class Cephalopoda; order Oegopsida; family Thysanoteuthidae; genus Thysanoteuthis; species Thysanoteuthis major. The sequence continues at coordinate 42,798,308 of OY735228.1, read as the reverse complement.
TTCTGTTTTCTTATATATAATTACATTCGTTTGAACACACGTATGTTTGTAGATATGTGCCAAAGTGTTTTTGGCTATAAGATTGGAGTGGAGAGAAAAAGACCATTTCTAAATATGAAAAAAAAAATCCCGCTAAAGATTACTAAATATTTAGAGAAACCTGTCCAACATAGAATTATGTACACTCTCATATCTGGGAGATTTAAATTTGTTTAGGACTCAATCTTTAATATAAATGGCAAAGTAAGCAGTTCGTACTGAGCCAAAGAGTTAACGATGCAAGACACTATGGAGGATTCAAACAACAATGTTACCGAGTGAAAAGAGGATATGAGTCTCAAAATGGATTATAACATCTGACAAGCCTGATTGCTTCGGTATCATACTCAACTCTGAACGCAACTATTCCAACCACTGAGCCGATGGGAGTGTGTGTGCATAATGTCAAGTTTCTACTATGGGCTGAGAAGATTCGAAAAAAATTAATCATACTAAGGATGAAATGAGAGAGGAAACGTGATGCATTCCAATTGAAAGAATATGTTTAATGACAAAAAAAAAAATAAATCTATCGTCCATAACCTCTGTCTGTCTGTCTGTCTGTCTGTCTTTCATTTCACTTTTTAGTCTTATTGGGGAGTCGGGACTTGTCATTGTTGGATTATTAGGATATTAAAATCAACTCAGAGGGAACATGATGGAAAGCATAATAACTGGTGTATCTCTGAATTTTTGAGATGAAGTATTATCATTATTTCTATTATTATTTGGACTATCTTCATCTTGGTTGTTTTTCATACAACGTTTCGGCCTTTGTACTTCATCAGGTATCTAATCTGATGGTTCTTGGTTCAATCCCATTGTGAGACAATAATAAAGCTACTAATACTAAGAGGGGAATGTGGTCAATATACCCCCGTCGGTTAAATAAAGGGCTCGGTTCCTTACTTCCACACACCTACCAGATGATACCTGATGAAGGCCATAGAGTACAACCGCCGAAACATTGCATGAAAAACCACGAAGATAAGGATAGTCCGAATAATAATAGAAATGTAGAATAACTGGTCACTCAGGGGAAGTTACATCAGGTGTCTGGAGGAATATTTAGAGAGAGGGCCTCTTATTCTTTGCCTTTGATAAAAAACGTGTGGGCCTCGTAAAACACAGAGGAATTCCCAAGCTTAAGTCATGGGCATGTAGAAATATGTATCCCTTATGTGACTATTTTTGTAGAAATTCCTGTATGCCTGCTTATGCATCACAATTACTCGACAACTGAACATTATGCCCCGTTGAGATTTGCCAGATATACTATAAGGCACTGGAGACAGTGCAGTCCGTAGATTGTTTGGATTTTCCTTTTAAATTAGCACTTTCGAGTAAAAAGTAAGTTGAAAAAATATCTTATCCTTAGTATAAAACATTAAATTTGCAAAACCTCAGAGAGAGGTGACCGAAATACTTCAAAGCTGTAATTTTGTACGACAATCCGTAGATTGTTTTACATGACGATTAAGGCAGGATGCTACACACTCCGAAAAGTCCAGCCCCTTTCAAAAATCCACCATCGGTATGGGCACCATCTTAGTTGATTCAATTCAGACAGTATGTGTTGATTTCATGACCAATAAGTGCTAACTTTGTAGTTTCTTTGAATTCATAGTTTTTGATATGAGAAGATGCTTGATTTACAACTTCAATGGAAACTGAAATTTTGCCCAAACATGTCCGTCAACAGCATTTACAAGCGCAGCTTTATAGATTCAAAATACTCGAGTGAGTGAGAGATTGTTGGGTATTTTTTCTGCAGAATTCTTTCTGTAGAATGATATTAAATTGAATTAAGATGACGGCAGGGCATTTTAGAAGAAAATCTGTTTTGATTATTATTCCTATCAACGATGATATTTTTGTTTTGATTGTTGCCTTCAAGGACGTCATCCGAAACCTGCACTTTCTAAACAAACATGCCTTAGCGTCTATAATGTATCAGAATAACAAGTTTTTTTTTGGTGGGGGGGGGGTTGTGTAGTGTTCCACGTTTAAATTTCACAAACTGTACTGCTGAAGTATTGACACAAGAATTGGAAATGTGGAAAAATGCCAAGTAAATTCATAATCACTACGCCTTCATAAAGAAATCCTTGATGTTTGATGAATATATCTTTGCATGACATACTGCCAGACGAGGAGAACAGAAGATAATAGAGGATTTTTTTAGCCAATCTTCGAGGTAGAGGAGGTCTACCAGGAAATTTATCAGAGAATTTAGCTAGGACCGAACACAAACCATTGGCACCAGAGGGATGTATCTTTCTTCAGGCCACAAATCAAATTACAAAACATGTGTAGTTAATCATGGTATGATAAGCATAACTTCAATATGACATTGGAATCGATAGTCTTTGAGTTTGTTCTCAATTCATTCCTGGATTTGCTACCTTCTATCTTATCCTCACCTAGCTGATCTACAATCGACCTACTTTTCATACCATAATAAAATGTGCACTGAGCAATAAGTGAATCTATAAATATATATATATATATATATATATATATATATATATATATATATATATATAGATAGATAGATAGATAGATAGATAGATAGATAGATGTCAATATATATATATATATATATATATATATATATATATATATATATATATATATATATATATATATATATATATATATATGTTTGTCCCATTTAATGAGTAATATGTGCAAGGATTTCTGAGCACTGACAATCAGTTTTTCCTTAATATGAGTGAATTTATCTACCAAAATCATTAACAATATATTTTGAAATATTTTGGAGATTATTCAGCACTGAAATTATCTGTAATACCTTTTTTTTAATCCAATAATTAATATCATCGTATTTACATTATACGTAATTCCACCCTATCCCTCGTTTAGAGTTTTGATTAATATCAATCCCCTTTCCCTGATTTACTGCGTAAAACGTTCGGATTGAAAGCCCAAGCTAATACACATCAGGAGAAAAAAAAATGATATACGGTCCAATCGTGGTAGGTATATTTGTTATCGTACGATCACGGTGGTTAAACGACGTAAAGCCAGGTCATTATCTAGATGGGTGACTGTCTGAAAATTTTTTGTTCATTATGCAGCAAAAAGATTGTTCTTTGGTCGTATCAGCCCATGTTTTCCAGCAGGCCATCTTCCCAAACTAGGTCCAGATTGTGTAGCCAGTCATTTTCTCACGTTTATGATACTCCATGGAGGACTAACGAGATGTAGTTCTCCCAAGACCCGCCATATTCTTATCAAATTATAGCAATCTTCATTATCATCATCAAATATTGCGAAATGTGGTTTTCAATTATCAAATGTCATTTTTGTTGTTGTTTCTTACTGATGACCGGGAGAAATTTGTTAATTAGTGAAAAACAAACTAATGTCTAGTGAATGTGTGATGAGATGAGGTCAGTGAAAATCACCAAGAAAGGCTGGAAAATTTGCATCTGGACACCGGCTATAAAATTTCATGTGTTTTCACCAACTTTTCGATTTAGCTCTGTCCATTAAAGCTGTTATTTGAGTGAATGGATGTTTCAACGAATGATTCAGAACGATACCTGAGATCTTACTGATCTCGTGAACAGTTGGTTTGGAAGAAAAACCTGTCACCAAAACTGTAGACAAAAAGTGCCTCCAGTTTCAATGTTTTTTCTGATTAAGTAGCTGGCTTGCTAGTTGGCTGGCTATGTACGTAGCCATATCTGTATGTATGTGTCATGTGACAGAACGTGCACAACACGAATGCCGTTGATTTTGTAATCCAGAATATTTCTGGACTAATTGATGGTGTGTCTTGCATCATTAACATCGGGATATAAAGCATTTTTACCAATGTTTCTCAAAATGTGTGTAGCGGCTTGGTGATATGCCGCAACTATCGCGAAACTGTTCTGCATAATGTATTCTAAATTTTGTCGGTCTTACTTCCGATTCAACATTGCTGATATAGTGGTTCTGTCGTTACATTTTATGGGATCTAAGCGTTCTTAGCGACGAATAGAACAAAAGAAGGATCATGAGTGCAAATATAAGAATGACTTGATGACTTGAATATTTTAGTTTTTCATTAACTGTTTTCTAACACAGTACATATAATGCATGCATTACATCCAGAGAGACTAAATGTTTTTTTTTTAAGATAGCGCATGTTCTTCTCAAATCAAATAGACGAACAGAGAACGAAGGGGGTTTATTTTAAATGTTGTCAAAATATGGTATTTGCTTTCTTTTTCAATCTAATTTGATTTCAATAAGAGGTTAGACGAGGAAAATGTTTGATGTGTGAAAATTCTGATTTTGAAGTTTTTTTTGTATAGAGTATCTTACCGTGTTCTGGAACGGACTGTCCCAATCTCCATTTTATGGTAAAAATTGATTCAATATACAAAAAAACGTTCGATATCAGAACTGTCATCAGGAACAGCTCAAGTTCGTATCATCATCATCATCATCAGACTTTTAGCGTCCGTCGTTGGATATAGACCTTCCCCAGGATTTGCCACACTTCTCTATCATGGGCGTCACGGAGCCAGTACTTCCTGAACTTGTCTAGCTCGTCTCTCCATCTAACATTTTGCCGGCCTCGGTTTCGCATATGGTCTCGGGGAATCCATGTTGTGAGTCGTGATGTCCATCGATTGTCAGCCATTCTTACAACGTGGCCAGCCCACCGCCATTTGAGATTTTCTATGGATTCTATGATGTCTCTAACTCTTGTCTTTTCCCGGATGTGCTGTGCTGTTTTGTGGTCTCTCATGTGAGGCCCAGCATTATTCTTTCATGTGCACGTTGCATGGTTCTCAGCTTACGGGTCTGTTTCTTGGTTAAGTTCCATGTTTCAGCTCCATAAGTGACTATAGGAAGGATGCATTGGTTGTACACCCTTCTCTTTAGGATTAATGGGATCTTATTATTTTTGAAGGTTGAGCTAGTTCTGCCAAAGTCTCGCCATCCTAGTGTGATTCTTCGCTTGATTTCTTCTTCTTTTGAGGGTAGTCTAATATATATATATATATATATATATATATATATATATATATATATATATATATATATATATATATATATATGTATATATATATATGCGTGTGTGTGTGTGTGTGTGTGTGTGTTTGCACAAACGTATTCTTATTAAGTGAAGAGTTGGTGTGCTCCGTGTCAAACGTATCTCTTAGCGTTCACTCATGCATTATAGTTTGAGGACAACTGTTTTAGATTGATGGTAGTGAATAAATATACAGTGAGTGATGTTACAAGACAAGGCAGATAACATTCAAGCATACTGGTAGTGAAACTTGAATTGTCGTTCTGTTGGCTGTACCATCCAAGTTGTAAATAAAAAGTCACAGGAATCTTTATATAAAGAAAGGCAGACATAAAGGAGAAGATCACCATTGGTACGGAAAGGGAATAAGTGAGAATGGAGATTGTTGTTGACTTGTTTAGGAGTCTGGTGCAAGCAGGAAATTATCGGTTTTGTGGGTCTATACGTAAGCAGAGAAAGTGTAAGATCCGTCTTCTCTGGCAGAAGACTTTTGTGAAGCACGCTCGAAAAGATGTCAGTAAGACTCGGCTTATCTCCGTGGCCGCCCACAGAGTAACCAACTGGGCGATTTTCCGATCAATTCGGGAAAGTAGGACGTGAACCCACCATTACGTGTGTCTGTCAGATGCAGAGCTCGATCTGTAGAATTGTAAATAGATTTCAGAACAAGTCATCAGTGGTTAATGATAGTGTAAGATCGTGTAGAGGAGGGCAATAGAGTGGAACGGCCGGAAATGGGGACGAACCAAGCGGGAGAAATTATAGAAACGGATAGGAAAGGAACATGCATGTTTAGTCTTTCAATAGAAACTGTAACCCGACCAACATCTTTCTGAGCGAGCTATGTTGGGGATGATCAATTAAACAATTTGAATAACGGAGAGATCAATGAATGTGTTATTCCTCGCACCTTTCCTTTGATCATCATAGCAAATCAAAGAATTTTTTTTCTGAAAACAAATTGGCACTATTCAGTGAACAATTTAACATAAACTTAGATCTGAATTGATCTCCCCACACAAACACACTAAAACATATTTTTGGCAAGGGATATATAAAAGAAGAAAAAAGTATCTCTATGCTTAGTAAAGGGCACATGTTTTTGTCTAATTTTGAGTCGTCTAGCTCCATTGGTGTGGCCTGTACTCATGATACGTACTTAAACTGCAAGCCAGTCCATCAACCAGCCAAACTGACTTAAAAACTAAGAAAACCATGGTTGATATTTTCGTTGACAGTCTTTGGTTGACGTTCTCTTGATGCACGTGAGAAAGGAACGAGACCGGAAGGGACGTATTCCTGGAATGGAGAAGGTTATTGAGATGAGATCTTAATTGAGCTCAGAAGCAATTAGAGCGATTCACGTCTCAAAAAAGATAGAGAGAGAAAAGAGTAGAAAATAATTACAGTGACAATAGTGACAACAATTATAATGATAACCGTAATGATGATAAGGATCTGCAACAATGTAACAGCAACAACAATATTAACTCCAATAATATCAAGAATAACAACTGCAATAAGGGATGAAAATTGCTAGCTACGATAACTGTAACAATACTTGCTTGAACAGAAATAACTATAGTCTGAAATTAACACACAATAAAAAATGTTCACGTGAACCATATCTTTTTCAGAGCATGTCATGCAACGGGTGATCAATAGAGAATCGGGGAAAAAGGGGTGATCAACAAATGTAATTTTTTTCGTCTTTGTTGATACTTATCACTACAAACACTGGATCAAAAATGAGCAACGATGAATGCTAGAGGACACAAACTTAGATATAAATTTAGCATGAACTTATATTGCAAAGTGGACAAACCACCAAAAACTTAATTAGGGATGAAAATTCGAGGAAAGCTTTCTTTTTCTAGAAACCAATTTCCGGTCCTCTGGCTCCATTGGTGAGGCCTGTACACGTGATACATACATACATACATATACATACATGAGCCATCCAGCTGGAGCAAAATGAAAACTGAAGGAGCTTTTGATGACAATATCGCTAGACATTTTTTTATAGAATCGAAATGACGATGGTGACAATAATAAAATGTGATACCACCAATGATAATAGTTGCGAACAGTGAAAATGTAACCACAGAAAGAAACGATAATAACTACAATAACATCGAGGATAATCACTATAATAATGATAAAGAATATCAGCTCATATGACAATAGCAATGGTACCTTTAACAGAAAAAACAACATTATTTGTCCAGCGGAAAACAATTAAATAAAAATTTTGAAAACTTCTGGAAATATCAAGATTCTAGAGAACCTATCTGTTAATGAACCCGTATAGATAAAGCCCCCAAAAGATCAAAGGAGTTTTAAAAAATAAATAAATGAACATTTTTTGAAGAGATCTAGTTGAATTCCAATGCCAAATTCCAAGCCTGTGGACAGAACAACATCCTATGATCACTGTAACACACAAATCTACAAAGACAAATACGGAGAAAAAGGGATAGAATCCTTTGCCATCGATGGTGGCTGTTATTGTCCAATGATTACATCCACAACTAAACAATAGATGCTTCATTGAGCAGTAGAAATAAAAGTTACTTGAAGCCTAAAACAATATCAGCAGTATAACACCAACGACAGAATGAGCTATGATAAGGGTAACAATATGAATGATGGTTATTGGGGCCTCTATGATAACAACAATAGCGACAACAATGAGTATGAAAATAACGTGGTACGGATATCAAAGGCGATCATTCGTGAGCATTATCTTAATTAATCTTAATAGCTAACTTCCACTATCTCCTTACGAATACCTAAAAATACGTAGAAGGATGTGAGATAATAATTTTACCAAGGTTTAGCGTAGTTTACACACACACATACACACATACGCAAACACACACATATATATATATATATATATATATATATATATATATATATATATATATATATATATATATGAATTATCAGTTGCATTATATTACATAGGAACTTATTTGAAATGATCCCCCGTAGTTAAATGGTTATTATATTATCTAATTTAGACAGCTTAGATAGAATAAACAAGAATCGAACCTGCCACCAATAGGGTAGTGATGCACTCACCATTGAGCTGAACCATATAAACATATACGACGTATAAATCGTATCTCATCGGAAAATACTTCTATTCATTGCAGAAATACACACACAAACACTCACGTACGTGTGTGTGTGTATGTGCATGTGTGAGTTTACAGTTTGTATGCACATGTGTTTGTGCGTGTGTCTGTATGCATTCATGAATATATGTATGAATTGATAGTATATAAAAAGGAAATAGCTGGTGATGTGATATATGTTTCATTGCTAGTTTAACCTTGAAATCTCTCTGGAGATAATGAGTCAGAATGCTAATTGTTGCACAGGTCAGCAACTGCGCGTAACATGTCAACCAACAAAGTCAAATGGTATAATGAGATACGGCTCAGGTTTTGATCGGTTGTAAAATAGTAAAGTCTCAGAACCATGCCTGTTCCTAGGGTCGACCTCATATGGATATAATCTTGAGGGTATAAGAGCAAATGTATTTTAGATTTACAATATATATATATATATATATATATATGTGTGTGTGTGTGTGTGTGTGTGTGTGTGTGTGTGAGTGTGTGTGCATATGTATTACTAAGGGAAATGCATTTCTTTTAAGCCGTTAAGATGTTTTTCGCACCATCTCCTTCATATGTGGATCATATCTCCCCAACAGTCTTTTATGAAACGTAAATCAAACATCACAAGGTGAAAACAGCTCAGTATATTAGAGGAAAAACAAAATGTCATAGAATCCTTGATTGCACTCAAATGGCAATGGGCTGGTCGTGTTGCAGGAATGTCAAATAAATCTCAGACATGCCACACATCATGGATTCCCAGATGTCACACACAAAACTGATAATAATGATGATTATAATGATGATATTTCAGTGATAATTTCAGATCAATGATCATATGTTATCTGCTTCAAGATACAGACTAAATGATCCACTTTCGTATCAAAGTGGGTGTATGCACATGTCGGTTCTCCCCTCCCCTTCTATCAACTGTTGCCTGACATGCTCAAAATATTCTATGGGATAATTTATCTATTCATTATAAGCCATTTTTATATCAAATGGCCTGAAATCATTTAAAATAATAAAGGTTTAGCGTCGTGCAAGGACTGAACCCAGATCCTCCGCAGAAGTAGCCTTATATGCAGGCTTTGCAATTAACTGGGTTAACAGCCTTTTCATGGTAAGGCAGGAATCCGAGAACATCATTATATTTCTCATTTAGTTTTTTTACGATCGCTTACAAAAACATTTTTTATACGATGTTCCTTAATGTAATATCAGTAAATGGATAATTTATATCTATATTGACGGAATGTGATAATATTAAAGGAAATTTTACCGGAACTTCATACAATAATATCTTTATAATTAACACATTTAGTTGAATATAAATTTTCTATTTACTGATATTCCATATATATATATATATATATATATATATATATATATATATATATATATATATATATATATATATATATATATATATATATATATATATATATATATGTATATATATGTGTGTGTGTGTATGTGTGTGTGTGTGTGTGTGTGTGTGTATGTATCGGGAAATGATCACTGGGTATCAGAAAAATCTGTCTACTTTGAAAAAGGACTTGCTATCATACGGTTAAGTGAACAACCGTAGCGTCCAATTTTAAAGTCATAGAGAAAAAATCCATCTCAGAATAAATTCTATCTATGACATCAAAGTCCAGTGTATCCATAACATCAAACTCTGACTCGTCAAAAATGATAACTTGTAATATTTACTGTTATTATTGTTTTAGTTTTCAAATAGATCACGGAGTTGTTTGATAAAAAAGTTGTATCTCAAGCAATATCTCATTAGTCATCACAATATGCTAGCAATGAGATGGACTGCCATGGTATCTGATGATAGGGTAGGATGCACGAAAGAGTACATTCATACCTCCCCCCAAGACATAAGATTGAAGTAAACTCAAAAACTTCATCTCGAATCGAAACTTGCTTCACTGATCCCATTTTTTCTGTTAATTGCCCCAGCACAAAAATATCATTCAAATTCAAATCAAATTCAAGGATTAAACATCAAATACTCAATTCTTATTGCTGCTTTTGTAAACAGCTATTGTTACATGTACAGGAAAACAAACACAGTCTTGAATTAGCTCTAGATCTTTTTAGATTCTTCCAAATCTCAAACACATTCAGTCAGAAAAGCCATCATTGGTTGGACTATAGTCGATCTGTTTTTGACTAGACAGTAATCAAGACGATATTATTTTCTTTCGATATCGAATTCCGGGTATTTTTCGGATACAATGACAACAAAATTTCTGACAAAATTAGTATTATATGTACCCGTACGAAAGATGTATGTTCCAAAAAACCAAGGCTCCATGATGTGTAAAGCAGCCGGCCATAATTATGAAATGAAATAATTTTCCGTCCATCGTATGAAACTGTGGCTTTGATTCATGTCCATTATTTCTTTTAAGGTTGCTTATTTAGACATTTTATATCTTAATTTAGATCTCTTGCCATTTTAGATATTTTTATACCTAAACATCTATTTCCCATTTGGACAATTTATATTTGAGCTTGGATCAATAACTTTTTTTTCTTTTCAAGACCCTTACTTGATTTCTTGAGGACAGCGGATCTGAACAAACAAGGAACTGCAATGCCTGGTGAGCTCCTTAAGATATTCAGCAAATAGCAACTTAGTAGAAATTGCCAACATATATTTCTCGAATTATGGTGAGATTCGGGTGCTTGATCTCATTTAGGGTAGAGGTATTATGGTCATAATTGCAAATTTGTTCTAAATGGAATGATTCATACATACCAAGATGGAGAGTATTCTATGGTTGTTTTCATTACTAATCGAGCCCCATTCATAACCCAAACGGAAACGGGATGTAAGGTTCTGGTTTAAACTGATCATTATTTACAGTAGTTCTCTGCGAATGTTGATGAGATTTTCCGGAAAGGTAAACAACATTGTCACAAAGAAATTACGACATTTTGGGATAGATCAAGAGTACCTTTTTCATTAAGAGATATATTGGCTTTTTTGTACATTTTTGTAACACCCCTGTCCGTCCGTACGATATCTTCAAACGTTCTCAATGTATTTCGATAACATTTTGTTGGAGGTTTAAAAATAGGCTATGAATGGATTGATTGAAGTTTGTGACGAATTCATACACGAACTATGTCGAAGTGATTATTGGAAGAATCAACAAACATGATAAACATTCGATTGCTACCTCCACCAGTCGATGAAATATACGTTGGGTTAAGTTTTATAACTTTTTCTACGGGACAGAAGAATAAATAGCGCCAATTTACAGCTTGTATTTAGGAAATTCGTATTCCTGTTGCTTCAGTCAGAAGAGTTACTAAGTGTGCCTTAACTTTATTATCAAATTGATTCTGTCAGTTCATCGAATGCCAGTATTGCTCGATGCACAAAGAAGTTCTAATGTTTTACAGAGAAAATTATATGCACGTCAGGTTCCGTGACAGCGATCTGAGTTTTAGGTCCCTTATTCAGCGTGCCATGACTCAATATCGATCGGTTGTCATATATAGTTAAACAATCGGTAAATTCTGAAGGCTCCAAGGGACGGCCATCTCTGCTTATGTTTTCCCAAATGGCATCTCCATTCAGCTTCGGTTTTATCTTTTAATATCTATCAATTTCAGACAGACTTCATGGGTCTAATTTAATGTTCCAGTTTGATTCGTGAAAAGCCAGAAGTTTTTGTTCGTTTTGTTTCATCGATCAACGCGTTGAATATAAGTTTATTAGATGCTATCGAACAAAACTGTCAAAATAGGTATCTTTAGTTTTGAAGTTCGTCTGGCTAGCTTGCTAACTATGTAAGAATCTTGCGTATAGGCTGCACTGAATGAGCTAAAGTGATGAAAATGTGAAAGCTCCTTATTATAAGTACAAAAACTGTTTTGTTTTTTTTTCTAAATGTTCTTCCCCTAAATGGGTTTGCAATGTAGTTTTTTGCTAAAACTAGTCATCGATTCGTCTCACTTATTTCCTTTTTTTCATTCAGAATTTTTAGTGATCCAACAAAAACTGCGGGAGAAAATTATTTATTGAACAGAACATGTTCAATTTTTTTAATTGATCACACCTAACATACCATGGAGTTAAAAGATGTTGGTCACGTGTTTGCTTCTGTTGAGTGACTTACAAGACCTGTTCTATTTATTGATCAGTGAGTTGAATATATATGAAGTTTCTTTTTTTCCAATTCCATTCCAGAAAAATGCGACGCCTGATATTAATTCTTTTGACTTAGGAGTTTTGAAAAATCCACTTTCTACGACGAACGATACAAAAAAAAAAAGGTCATAAAATTAAACGGGTGCGTTAGATGTATTATATTTTATCACCCCAGACAAACCCCCAAAGACACTGATGTATAAAACAAAAAAGTTAAAAACCAAGGAAAAAACTGTCCATAATGAAATTCAAAGAATTTCTCCAATTTTCTTTTAAGATCGTAGATATATCTCTCTCCAGCAATAATTTGACTCCCTTAATAGAAATAGTCCAACAAAACTGTCAACATAGCTTTCTCCAGTTTTTAAGTTGGTCTAGCTGGCACCAATGGAGGAAAAAGGCTAAAAACAATTAAAACTTTACTCTTTATCATGTCTTAAAAAAATATACCCCCATTGAAATTTTTTTATCGGTGGTTCAATTTACAATGAAATTTTATGCTGAATCAATCTTCTATGCTTATGTGGCCGTGTTTTTTAGGGTTTTTTATACTGAAAATTCACTGTTTTAGTGATCACTCCACAACAAAAGGTTAGAGACGTAACTCATCCATTGATTACCCCTTATTATATTTTTCAAATGATTACCCTAAGCATGGTATGCTGATAAGAGAAAATTGGTAGTTTCTAATGGGGGACTCACCAGACCTGATTTATCTATTGATCAATATGTTAGAGTTTTTTTTTTCCTTGATTTCATTTGGGAAAAAGACTGTCGCCCGATATTTATTCTTTTAACTTGAGAATTTCAAACAATCTACTTCGACTGGCGGCAGTAGTTTAAAAAAAAATGAAGTTGATCTATTATCCTTCATTCCGACGGACACCCTCCAAAAAAAATGATATACTAGAAAAGATCAGGCATGAACACAATTCTCCTTGGCTGAAGTGGGGAGTATGTTGATTTAGAAACTTACGGCCAAAACAGTTGTCATTTTTTCTCAGGTCTCAAGTTTGTTTAACTAGCTATGCATATATTTATAAATATCTTGCGGGAAGGAGATAAATGGATAGATTTTAACACCGGGAAGAGTGTTTTCTTCGGGGGTAGATGTTGAGCCTTTCAGTTTTTATCCGGTTTATTTTCTGAAAATTCCATTTTTTAGTAATCAGTACAAAAAGCGAGGTAGGTTCTTTGTTCATTGACCATACCTTTTTCCAATGTTTTACTTGATTGCCTCATATACGGTGTTGTGCCAGAAGACACAAGTCACGTGATTAGCACCTGTTTTTTATCATCCATCGAATTCTGACTGACTTCATGGGTCTAATATGTTCCTGTTTGATTCGTGAAAAGCCATAAGTTTTTGTTTCTTCTCCTTTTATGGATCAATGCATTGGATGCACGGAAGTTCTCTTTTTTTAGTTCTATTTCTGAATTTTTTCGAAGAGTTTCGAAGCTTTAGAATAAGGGGAGGTTTTATACAGTTTTCGATTTAAAACACATTTATCCGACAGGGTTTAAAATCTGTAACCTTTTCCTCAAAGAAAACGGAGCTATTAACTCTCTCTCTCTCTCCCTCTCCTCTCTCTCTCTCTCTCTCTCTCTCTCTCTCTCTCTCTCTCTCTCTCTCTCTAGGGAAATCTGCTTATCTTTCTCCAACCACTTCCTCTTCAGGTCACTTCCTTACATTCGCTCCTATATAGAATTTGGACGTGAGAACAACTTTTCGATGACGATGATACCAACTCACTAAGTATTAACCTGCTGCAATATGCTCATATTCCTAATAGAATGAAACTTGTTTTTTCGATTCGTCCAGGGAATCTTAAAAAAAATAGGTGGAAATCTAAGCCTATTCGAAAGAACGTTCTTTTGCAAGATTCACCAAAAACTCTCTATCATGGGCGTTGAGGAGCTCATACTTTTTTAACTTATTTACGCCATATCCTCCCTTTTTCGCCTACCACAATTTCGCAGTAGTGAATCGTGATGTCCAGTGGTGGTCTGAGCCTTCCGTCTAAGTCATAATCACTTCGGAACTTAATAAAGTAAACTCTCGTTGCAATGGCACTCTTTCTAACGGTTCTGTTCAATGATTTTGTTTTTTAACAGCATATTTTATTTTTCATATTGCCGGGGATTAATTTATTCTGAATACAATTTGAACAAAATGTGATCTTTATGACAACAGATTCCTTATAACGGCTCCCCTCAGATTGCAGAGTATGCTGGAATAATGAGAAGCTACTGTATTTCCATACCCGACTTTATTTATCTGATTAGAGAAATTGCATTCATGAAATAAAAACCAAGTCAATGTGGTGACACTTTGCATTCTAGCTGCTGTGAAACTCTGTGTTCTTGGATTATTTTTGTTCTGTCACCATTTACAATGCAGACACGTTAGAAAAATGTAACATTAAAGAACAGGTTTGATCAGTTGTTCATTAGAGACTGACTCGTGACCAATGAATCTCAGCAGTGTGCCGTGTTGAAGCTGACCAGTTAAAAAAGAAACAGGAGGAAGGGGTGAACAATGAATGCGTTACTGATTCTACTACTAGTTGGCAGTGATCACTAGAAAAAAATCTAAATTTTCAAAGGACAAGCGTGGCAAAAATCCAAGCGATTGATTTAGCATAAATGTACATTGTAAATTGAATGCTTCTTCAAAGAGAACCTATTATGGGGAGGAAATGAAAACGAAATTCCAAAAATGTTTTTTCCTACACCTGATGTCTTGTGAATGTTTAAAATTTTCAGCCGTTTAGCTCCACTTGAGTGTTTTGTACCCCTGACACATAAATACATATATAAATACATACATGCATACATACATACGTACATAAATAAATACATACACACATAAATAGATACATTCATACATAAATACATAGATAAATGCAGACATACATACATAAATACGTACATGAATACATACATAGATACATACATACATGCATAAATACATGAATACATACATACATACAAACATAAATAAATAAATACGTACATACATACATACATACATTCATACATACATACATACATACACAGCAATACAGAGACAGAGAACAAACTTGGAAATTGGAGAAACCAATGTTGTATTTTTTCTAATTTGTGACAGCTTTGGTTAAAGGTTTCAAAAAAACTCAGCGAAGTTGGACTTGAATGACTAAAAATACGATGGAACCAAATGTAATTTGCGATGTACCAACTCTGTCCACCCGTCTCAAGATTCAATTGTTTGTAATAACATATATATTTTGGGAAGTTCCTGGGACAAATTGCAAAACAATAGTATTTCAATTTAGAAGCCTGCATGTTTGATCGGGACTTGTTCTGTTTTTATACCTGCTGGCATGTCAGATTGTAAATTACAGTTTTATATTGAACTGTTAGTTCCTTGTCAACATTGACAAAAGATGTAGCAGCTTTTTGCTTGAACTGACTAAACACTCAATTTATTCAGGTGAGATTCTTTTTCTAAAGTGTTTATTTCCTCTCTACATTTATCCCTCAGTGAAAGGATGTTTTTTTGAGGTATCTTATGATTGAAATGAGCCCGGGATTAGGCAGATTTCTGCCTTTTTCAGGAACATGAGAGCAAAGTCAAATTTTAAAATCGACTTACCGACATTCTCATGCAAAAAGACCGTCTGTAAGAGACTGCGTATCAATACTAAAACTTTAGCTGATTCTCACCAGATGCCGTGCTCATTTGGTAGTGTATCAGACAAATCTAAGCGTAGGAAATGTTATTAAAACATAAAAAACATCTTAAACAAAAAACTAATAATTAAATTGTCTTAGCGGAGAGGCTAGCACACTAGGGCCACTTTCATATGTAATATGGCCCCTTTATTTTTGATCATGTGTCACACTAAGCCAAAATCTTAGGCCGAAACTTCTTAGCTTGGAATTAATCTTTCCAAAATAATACATTTGAGAGGTCGTTTTGTGGATTAACTAATAAAAGTATTCCGTCAAAACCTTGTGAAAATTTGTCAGGTATATTTGAATACCTCAGAAATGATCTTCGTAAAAAGGGTATTCAATCAGCAATAGTTTTACCTTCAAATAAAAGTTCATTTATAAGGTACAAAGAAAACGTCAGAGAAAAGCATATTGCTTCATATATATATATATATATATATATATATATATATATATATATATATATGTGTGTGTGTGTGTGTGTGTGTGTGTGTGTGCGTATGTGTGTGTGTGTAAAAGCACCTGTGTAAAACACAACTTTCTTGTTTCTATTCATAGCAAAATAAAATAAAATATTCACTGAATATGATTTTTTTTTTGCACAGTTCAATTGCAAAAATACACTGAATCATATTATTGGTTAGTTTCTAAAAATTTTTTGAAGGCGAATATTTTGGCATGAAGAAAATATTTACCGTCTTAATATCTGCTTTTAAATTTGTGCCAAACGTTGTTGAATCAAAAGGAAATGAATTGTGGCATTTGCCAAAAAGATACAGTTAGTTTTTACAGGGGCACAATCGAGATACACACACACACACACACACACACACACACACACACACACATATATATCTATACTTATACTAATATACATGTATATATAATTATATATATATATATAAATATGTATATAAATATATATATATACGTATATATACGTATATATATATATATATACATATATATATATATATATATATTAGTGTTTGAGTGTTTGTGTGTGTATGCGCGTGCATAAAGCATGTACGTGTGTGACTGTTTATCTGTATGTCGGTAACATTCGATATTCTACTATAAACTTTTGGTACGTTTGATTCCAACATTTTACAGCCTATATGTTTCAACATCAGAACTCAATCTTGAACGACTATGGCTGTTACAAGCAGAGAAAAATCTGTAGTGTCAATGCTCAGGAATAGCTCATTGGTGTTTTGATATCATTCCTACCAGTCTGCAACCAAATAAAAAGGAGAAGTTTGAAAATATGTTCGGTCATCGGCTCAAACCGACAATAAAAAAAAACATACACATTTAACGGCACGTAAGAAAAGATTACCAAAAATAGAGTCAAGGTGATAAGATGAACTGAATGATTTTGAGAAAAATTACTAGATATGAAAACAGACGCTGCAATATTTGTATTTGATACATGAAAAAGCCCCTGATGAGGATAGCATAACGACAAACCATTGGATAGATGCAGGAGAAGTATTGAATATGGGATTTGGGCAGCTATTCACAAGTGCCCATATGAAAAAATACGTATATGTCCGTGCGTATGGATGTGTGTGCGTATGTGTGTTTTCTGCGTGTTGTGGTTGAAGAGTCACAATGATTTCTTTTGATTCCAACATGAAAAATGAATTCGGAAATTAGGTAGATAATCAAATAAATTTGAGGCTCTTATATCATGATGTATAATTATTAATACTTCATTAAATTAGGGACTTTTGACCAATACCATTTGCAGACATGCACACGCTTGTGTGAGCACATATCTTGATATATTTCTATACGTGTTTGTGCATGTGCATATATGAAAGCGGGCAGGTGGGTGTATATGCATATATGAAAGCAGGCAGGTGGGTGTACGTGCATATATGATAGCAGGTGGGTGGGTTTATGTGCATGCATGTAACAATACATAATCACTAGACTCAGTTACAACTGAGGTATGATCATCATGATTGAGTGGGCACTGAATATCGAGTTCAGAAGCGATTGATGTCCGTTGGGACTTGCTCAATAAAAATCTATACGCGTCTTTCACAATATGAGCCCATGCTTTAACCAGGAAAAGAAATTGTACATACCTCCTGCCATAGCCATATATATACATATATATATGTAATTAATAAAAAAATATATATATATATATATATATATATATATATATATATATATATATATATATATATATATATATATATATATATATATATATATATATATATATCCAATAGAAACCCATTATGTGACTGACATATTATGGCAGCCTACCTTGCCTTGTAATCTGATCAATTAAGAATTAGCTACTGCTATCGCGTTTAGTTTGGGCAGTGATCACTATAAAGTCTGAATCTTCAAAACACTAGTGATCAACTAAGTATGAACTTACATCATAAATTGAAAAAATATTTTTGTAGACATGAAAAAGAGTGAATGTCTAAACCTGAAGCCCTATAGCTCCTTTATTGTGGAGTCTTCGTGTAATACATACTCTCAGCGAGCCAGTCAGCCTAACCAACATTAAAACTGAAGAAATATTTTTTGACAGTTTTGGTGACAGGCTTGGTCGACTTTATTCAATATATATATATATATATATATATATATATATATATATATATATATATATATATATATATATATGCGTGTGTGTGTCTGTGCATGAGTTTGTGTGTGTGCATGTGTGATTTACGTAAATTTTTTCATCAAATGATCGAATACTTGAATCTTAATACATTGAACGACGAATAGAAAATTTCTTGGTTAACATTTTTAGCATTAGTGATCAAAAGAATTTAGAAGTATTTTGCTCCATGAGTTATTTAGTGTTTCCAGTCGGCCACACTGATTTGTTTCCCAATGATTCTGTCTTCATCGACCCAATAATGTCTTGCATATGCTCAGCAATTCACGTAAGTGGAACTATAAGTGATATAATCGAATGGCTAATTGTATAACCTCAAATATTTAATACACTTTGGTAACCGGATTCGCTACGCTGTTTTCGCTGATGGAATGCAGTCTAATCTGATCCATCACAGCTGGAAGAAGGAACTACGAAATTTCGATTAGCCTTCTGCCTATTCATTTACTTCAGTTAACGAGGTTGAAAAGAGGCACATGTATTTGGTAGCCACATTTCGTCTGTTCGTCTATCCAGCCGATATATCAGCAAGTTCAGTGTTAATTCCAGCGAAATTCTGTCGATGGTTGGCCAACAGGGTCAGAATGAGATCAGGGATTGTATTTTGATTGAAAAATATGTTTTCCTTTTTTTTCCCTTTTATATTACATCTCAACGATTGTTCTCATAACTATCCACCGGATATCTCTAATATTTCTCGATTTATCCAAATAACATTCAATGTGTGAGGGTAGACAATGGACCCTTGGAGATCTGGGTTAATTCTGAAGCAGATCCATGCAAAACTATACATCCTAATTGCATAATATCACTAGAGTAATCACCCTAATGTCTCCCGCTTGAAGGCAAGCTCTGTCGATCTAGAAGCACAAGGGAGTGGAAGTGAAAGAATTCTGCTCATAATCTGAATAATCTCAGCCTTGTTAGGCTTCAAAGTCAACCTCGAAATTTGGCTTCAGTCCAGTCCAGCTCTACGTGATTGATTATTTAGTGGATTGGTCCATTGATAACTGATGTAAAAAAAAAAAAAAACAAACTCTGAGACCAATACCGGCACTCTGATTTTTTATGGTATCCATCAACCTTAGGACTGAGTTTTAAAAAATACGTAAAATCATTTCAATTATACAAAAGGATTCTTGATAGATGTCGTAAAATTAGAAGGAAAATGTGCCTAATATAAAACTTTTTGCTCTTAACCTTGAACATATCTTGCACGAGCTTCCTGACTTGCATGAATCAGCCTTAATATTGGGTGGCCTCAAATCATTCTACTACACCTTTTGATTTGGGAACATCTAGGAAGACTTGAGCTCATTATCAATGACTATTGCTACACTCTAGTAAATCCAAAGTGTTTAGATTTTACTGTTCCCTGGAAATTGTCTTGCGGTGAGTTACAATGTCCAGTGATTGTCTGACATTCTTGCAACGTGTCAGGCCCATTGCCATTTGAGTTTTTTTTTAATTGTTTCGATGATATTTCGAACTACAGTTGTTTTTTTTTAATATGCTATGCTGTCTTATAATCTCTCAATATGTGGTTGACCACTTATTTACTTGCATTCCAACGAAAATCCAGAGGTGGCACAAGGTTGAATTTAACGTGGGATAGAGCACTAGAGATATACCTCCAGTCACGGCAACTGGAGTCATGAAGACGTCAGAACGAGCTCAACATGGCCGTTCAACTGACATGGGACAGTGCCACCCCGAGGTGAGCTTCTCCCCCGCTGCTGGGCCTTGTAATAATGGGAAAACCCAAAGACGAACCCAAAGGTTCAAAATGCGCTTTGCAAAGCCAAGCCTCAGTGTCCCCTTATTGGCTATGGCATTGCACCTGCGCAGTCGGTCTTGATGCTCACACTACCAGACAATCCCTGGCCCATTTGGATGGCAAGCATCAGTACTGACTCCTTATGCAAATCCATGGAACATGTAATACACTTTGATCCAAGCAAAAAGGCCAGAGAAGATTTGGGGATTGAACATTATTCTCTCATGTGCAAGTTGCCTTGTTCTCATTTTGAGGGTAAATTACCCGGAGGATACATATGTTTGATAGAATATGCATTAGCTTTGAAAAGAAAAACATATATATCTTAATGCATTTCAGTGGCAACCTTAGTCAGATGATGGATTTTTAGTGTAATTGGATATTTTGGTACTCGAGCAATATCAATTGTATGAGCTGACGAGTCAAGTTATTAAAGACTCTCTATATAAAAAAAAAAACGGTATAAAATTCTCTACCACGTGCTAGTGTAATCTGGTATATGATGATTTCAAGTTTGTTTGAAAAAATATCCAATATTGTTTTTTTAAGAAGAGCAATGCTGGTCTCTAGAGACCCGTCCGCTGAATGTAATTGCATCAGCCTCTATTCTTGTTATTCTTCCTCGAATCAGGTTCATTCACTCGCGTTTAAAACTTTCCAAAATATTTCATTAACTGGTCAGGGGATTGTTTTTCTTGCTCATTTGTGAATGTTGAAATTATTCATCCTGCCGCTCTTGACTTTCAGGCTTGAAATAAACGTTGCTTTACGAAGATCAAAGCTAGAAATACGAAAGAAGAAAAAGAAAAAAAGTGGATTGCTTGGAAAATTAGATTCTCAAAACGAGGCTGCTGAGCCTTGTCGTCACCATTTTATTTTCTCTTATTCGTTTTCTTGTTTTGTTTTGTCTTCTTTGAGAGCAGCTTGCTAATTTGTCTCTCAGTTATTATTGCTGCAGCTGTACGAGAGATGATTCGTGATAATAGCGAAAACGAAGAAATATCTTCAGTAAAAAAGAAGATCGGGGTGTCTCATCGACAGTGTCAGTAATTACGGTTCAGATAAGCAGATTAGTTACTGGCTTCTAAATTGGAACCTCCTCCCCTCCGCTCAAAAGCTAAAAACAAAAGACAAACAAAAGATATTTCAGTGCATTTTTCCTCAAGAAAATTCCATTATTCCGGCACACTCATGCAGTGCCGTTACAATGAATTTGTCCTCATGACGTGTTGATTTTTTTTTTTAATACAGCATGCAAATTTAAAAATACGGCAATCAAACAAAAAAAGTATGGCATCCAAATTGAAAATTCAAAATGCAAATTGAAAGTTGTTAAATTTATTGCTATTTAACTGGAACCTGACACTGCATTACTCGATTTCCAGCAGTTGTCGAGTGTGTACGGGGAGACTCTGGGACGGTATAATCATCCTGGGTAACCTTAAAGCTAATTGTGCTTACTTCCAAGGAACTCTCGATCCCCTAACTCCTGCGAGAGTGGATTAATTTTCACTGGCCACAGGAGATTCATATGATACATCATTCCTTAACATACTACATGCATACGACAAGTATATGTTAAGTATACAATAAACTTCTGTTATCACAAAATCTTTAGATATTCGTGAGTGCTCTTATAACAAAATTGCCATTATTACGGGAGGATTTTTTACTAAGTGTATCAATAGCGAGATACCAAAAAGTAGAGACGAAAATGACTGTTTATTAAGTTCTCATAGCCCAGTGCCCAATGTAAAGGTTACAGATCTGCAAATAAACCAAAAGTAATTATACTAACCAAATACATTGCGGTGGGTAATTATTCTTTGGTTCAACGTATAAGTAAATTCTTAGGATAAAAAAAATCAAAGACAGAAAATGGTGTGATATTGAAAGAAAGAAATAGAAGAATATGTGTCTCTCGGTTAGGACTTTCATGTTGACTATCGTATAGTATAGAGAAACCCGTGTCAGAAATTAAAACATCTCTACTTGCACAGTGTTCTATCTTTTAATTATTTCAAACTTATCATTAATTGATTAGACTTAACTTCAAATTTTTTTCTCTGATCTTCAACAGATAATAGTCAGGCAAGAATTCAAAATTAACGCACAGGTAGAACACATGAGTAATTATATAATGTTGTTACAAGGAGTGCTGTAATATCAGCCAAAACTGTTCACGCAGGTTTCTTCAGTTCTCCAGTCGGTCCTGCTGGCTTGAAATGTTCGGAGAGGCTGCACCAATGGAACTAGAGGTTTGAAACGTTCAACATTTACTCTTTATTATGACTAGAAAAAAAATTTCGAAACCTTTTTTCGGATTAATTTGCAATGTAACCTCAAGCTGAACTGATTTTTTTGTTAACGTCCAGGAGCATTCATGTTCGATTTTTTTGAAAATTCAGACTTTTTCACTGATCACTCTTTTTTCAAAATTTTCCAATTGATCATCCCCAACATGGTATATTTTTGACAGACGTTGATCAGTTGACTTTATCGACTGAATGACTGACCTGACCTGTTTTTTTTCTTTTTTCTTTAAAAAAAATCCCTCATTTATTTACCCCTTCAAATAAACACTGTCATAAGTTAGAGGAATGCAAATGATACCGTCTGAAACCCTGGAAATTCCATAGGTGTTTACAACTAAGATCATCTACCAGCTTATGCCTCTTACCTTTTTTTACCTACTGCCAGTATCTTCACGATTTTGCTCATCCTGTCAATCATCCCATTCAATCTCCGTTGGCAAGCAATGTTGTTGTTTTTTTTTTAATCCGAGTGTTATTAAACCATGAACTAATTTAATGTGCAAAAAACCTTCTCATCATTAAGTAAGCTACCTGTTTGTTTTTTTTTCTTCTCTGGCATTCCTAATCTTCTCATTTATTTACCCCTCTCTTTATCCCTACGATTCTACTGAACTACCTAACATATTTTCTGTTCTCTCCCTTCCTACTCTCATATTGAACAAGTCAACCGTTCTTCATGGTAATAACGCAAGCGTAACTTTTGAACGCACGTAAGAATAAGCAGTACGATATCATTGTTGCTACCTCACGAAGAATAGCAACCAAAGATTATACATTTTCCCGCTCATCAATCTGATAAATTTTCTTTTAATCTCCCATTATTTAGTTTCATCTCTTAGTCTCTTCGTAGCAACAACATTGGTGACCACGAAATCGAGCCAGTGCCCTCTAACCAGCGTCAGTCGAAGAGACTTTGTACGGCAGCGGTGTTGGTATAACCCGCTCTCCGCGTGTTTTACTGTGACAGCCACTTTGCATACGTTATTTTTAAAGAAATCAATTATGAGATATTGGCCAATTTCGGTTTTCACTGTTTTGGGAGAATGCCGTTGGTGTACAACGATTTGGGAGAAAATCTTTTCATAGGTGCTTTGGTGGGAGAAGCCCATTCCACGTAAGAGCTGTTGTTTTACAGAGACTATGTGCTTTGCAATTCTCCCCTTTTTAAGACACTGTCCATTCGTTTTTGTGAGAGCATTTTTAGTAAATTATGTAAGTGTAATCATGGTTTGCCGATTTATCTTTTGTTTTATTCTAATTTCACGAAGAACTTCTGGTTACTTTCATCATAACTCCGATCCATTATGTGTTGCTCACAAACTACTTTGCTGACATTCATAATGAATTCCACCTGCAATTCCTAAACGATGTTCAACTCAAAAATCAAACCGGTCCTAATCAGAGGTTTAAACACATGAGAAACTTGTAACTCAAAACCCAAACAGTGCTCATTTGTACCCTTCACCTTGTACTCTGCTTTCAAAGGATAATGAGTTGCCTGAGCTGACGTCACAATAGTAGTGAGAGAACTTGAGATACATCTACCTAAGTATTTATGTGGTCCTTGATTTCATTCAAACAAATATGCCAATATCCATTTACTCAGTCATATGTAGTCTATTAGCTCCACGGGAAATCCCCGACTCTTTTCGCCATCGGTTTTTCGTTAATCTTTGAAGTGTCCATTCAATGATTCTACCTAATAGGCTGAAGTATTGTCCCTCCAGCTTAAATTTCAACTCTATAATAGTTCGGGGGCAGAATCTACACTGAACACTGAAAGATAGAAAAAAAATGTTAAACTTTTGAAGTAAACATACACAGACTAATGAGGGAGTTTTTTTTTTTAATTCTAACCTGACCCGAGGAATCAACAATATTTTAAGTTTACTCCGTAGAAAATTTTGATTATGTTTTCTCATATAAATTAGATATATGATATCGTTACGAGATATGTTTTTGTTGAATCCCCGGAGATCATATGCATAACCAACGCCGGCTTAATACTAGATGGGGAGACAAACTAAACAAATCCAGGAAGTATTGGCTTCGCAACGCCCATTACAAAGCGAATCACACGAAAAGTTTCTGCCCAACGACAGACACTAAACGACTGATGATGATATTTTTCGATGGAAAATTTTTCCACATGAGGGCAAACGTCAATACTACGGTTGTTCAATTTAGTGTGATGGCGGATCCCCTTTTTTTTTCCAACTTATAATTAGATTTCTCATCATCTTTTCCCCTTTTCGCAGTTTTTGACCAGGGTACAGGGGAATAACCGTTGACCAACTTTCCATTCAGCTTATTATCACGTAGTAATTTACTCAATAGGAATCAAAGCCTCTATCAATGATTTGTACTACACACTAATGCACCATGACAAGACTCATTTTCAATGTTTTTACAGAATAATTTTAATGTCTTTGTGGAAAAGTCCATTGTTTCACGTGATAAGTTGATGATATTTTTATCAACGAAACTCGAGACGATTATTGTCGGCAGAAACAGGACAAAAAACACAGTATTTGATCAGTATATTTATATATATATATATATATGTATATATATATATATATATATATATATATATGTGTGTGTGTGTGTGTGTGTGTGTGTTTTAGGAATAGTACATATTATGTGAACACTAAGCTCAACTCAGCAATGATTAGTTTTGATTAGTGATCGTGTCTCTAAATGTGAAAGAGAGGCTGAACAAATCGAAACAACCAGTGTTAACAATATTTCCAAACAGATCAACAAACAAACCTTGAGAGAATAGATTAAGATAAGTTTATATACAGAAATATATGTATATATATATATATAGTTCTGCCTTTTGTACCCAGGTAACATTTTAATCTCGCAGTCGCGCTGGCGTCGGTCGGTTCCGTGATGAAATATGCCGTCAGTGAGGCGCTTTCACAAAATGACGTCTTTCTTATTCGCCTAAAGCTTTGTATGGCTATTATTCGTGGGTTCCCTTTTCAAAGTCAACTTTCTCTCTTTTGATCTTTCTGTCTCTTCTCTATGCTCTCTCTGTTCTCTCTCTCTCTCTCTCTCCCTCTGCGCTCTTTCTCTCTCTCTCTGTCTTTCTCTGCCTGTTGCTTTCTCTCACATTTTCTCCCTCCTTCTCTCTGTTTTCTCTCCTATGTTCTCTCTGTGTCTTTCTTGGACTTATTAGAAAGGGCAAACAAAATCTTCCAACGAAATTATCAATAGATTTCTCCAATTTTCAAGTCAATCCAGCTGTCTATGTATGTATGTATGTATGTATGTATGTATGTCTCTAGCATGCATACAAGCTGCACATAGGAGGCTGAAAAATGAAAATGTTCATTCTTCTGACCACCATACATGGTTCCTTTCGTGCTTTCATCCCCTTTTTTTTTCTCCGTCAGTTTGCGATATAAGTTTATGCTAAATCCATCATTAGTTTGTCTGCTTGCTTTTTTTGTTTGTTTTTTCTTCAAATTCTGCCTGTTATTAGTGATTACTGCCCAGCAAAAGATGGGAGAAGTAACTTATCTATCCATCACCAAGTTTTCCATTTTTTTGATTGATCACCCTCAACACTCTATGACATGAAAAAGATGTCGGTCACATGACGGTCTAAATTGAGTGAATAACCAGCTCTCCTTCTCTCCGTCTCTTTGCCGTCACATGGATGAGTGTGTGTGTGTGTGTGAACATCCAGTGAAGTACAGTACGTCAGCTATTACTCTCGATCAGAAATTATATATATATATATATATATATATATATATATAGTAGGATGTTGATTCGCTACACGAACTAGTTCATGTTTCTGCTTTTTCCAGGCCTCATCAGGCGAACTACTATTTAATTCCAGCTCTACCCCAAAACAACTTGACTTTCATAGAATGCATCGAGAACTCTATGAAATAAATCCATCACATATCAGACGTTGCTTATATCATTAATGCATTATTATATTATGCTATACGGCTAACCTGATCTGTACCACACACACACACACACACATATATATATATATATATATATATATATATATATATATATATATATATATATATATAAATGCACATATATATACATATATAAATATATATATATATAAATGCACACATATATACGTATATAAACATATATCTATATATCTATATCTATATCTATATATATATATATATATATATATATATATATATATATATATATAATTGTGTCATCAGCTGTTCCGTTGTCAGTCACGATCTATCAACACGAGCACCACAACGCCTTTCATCTCCGTCAACGCAGAGATGAACAATTGGCTGACCAAGGCAAACTTAGCCTCCAATGGATTACACCAACGCCATGGAGATAGAAAGATTCCGTGAATAGATAGAAATATCCTTCATATATTACTCATATCTTCCATGGAGACATCTTCCCTCTATTAGGCAACTGGAACAGCTGACATGAAACATGAGTTCTACTAGACAACCACCTTTGCTGGAAAAAACAACAACAGCAAAGCAAGGGTAAAGTAAAAACAAAAGAGGTGGCACTGCAAGACAGGAGCTTTCATTGACTACCAGACATTCTCCTGCAACTTTTGCAGGAAAGCCCATGTCTCATTCTAAGGCCTCAATAGCCTCAACAGCAACCTGAGGGCCTAAAACAGACACGACCCACCTCCGAATCATCGTTTACGAAGCCAAGCCATGGTTAGTTATACCATTTCTGTACGTACAGCTTTTCTTCTTTTAGATTTAACAAACCTACCGACGAAGTTCGTGAGAGGAAGAGACGGATGCAACTTTCTAATGTTTAGATTGCTTTGTCTCGTTTATTGATTCTCTTGAAATTTCCTTTCATGAAAGCCCTTATTGTAAATGCTGATTAATTGTATTGTTGGTCAAAATCGAACTGCCGACATTTTACTCTTCGTAAATCAGACGAGGAAAGTTTCAGTCGATAACAGGAAAAAAGTTAAGTACCATTCCTTCACCAAAGTGGGTGCTGTACAGTCGAGCTATAATTAGCAAGCTAGTCGAACAGACCATACTACATCAAAAGTTGTGGCATTTGGAAGTACTGAGCTAGGTTTAGTAAATACTGATGTTAGCAAATTCGTTACGTAAACCATTCGATACCGCAATTGGTTTGATCCTCATTGAGAGGCAAACTATTACAACTTTGTGTACTACCAAACTAAAGTTCATAGATATCTGAAAATGCTCATCCCTCAGCAAACTTATTTTTCGTGGGACATTGACAATTTGATTCGTCTGATCCTAACTTAATGCCTCTTCTGAATGACCATCAAGGATATTTAAATAACTAGCCAGGTAGAGCATTTTTTAGCTTACTAGGTTGGATCCTAACCAAGGAGTCAGAGACTTGATGCTCTTGCTGCTCTTGTCTCTGATTTTCAAAGGACAATACAATAACTGGATTTGGCCGTGCAACCCAGCTGTTGAGCGACAAACTCAGGTACTATTCCTGCCCCGTACAGCCCGTGCTCTCTTTACTCTTCAGGTTGATCATCTCTCTACTTCTCATTCGTCAGAATACATGCCTTGATGGTATCTATCCATCTGTTTCGGTGTGCGGCCACCACTCCCCAGTACTTTCTCAGGCCAAACGACAAAGCTGTAAGTATTAGCTGGTTACTACTGTAGGACAATTGTTAGCAATCCTATGTTGCATATCATCTGGCTTATGTAACATATTAGGTTTTCAGCGTATGCTCCAATACATTCTTGTGCAAAACTAACAGTGTCATTTTTGGCACACTGAGACAATTTTCATGGCCAGTTTGTACTCATAAATTTTGTATCAAAAAGTGCTATAGCGAAGCTGTCTAAATACATGTCAACATATTTTCCTATCCATCTTTTTAACTGTAGAGAGGAGGATCATCCATACCTGGCAAACTTGAATACTAATCATTGGCGTATCTTTTTTTTCAAAAAGTATCTTATTATTTCACCAAATGCTTGGTAGATGAGATAGCCACCAGCCAGAAAAAAGTATTTCCTATACTGATTTTCAAGGCAAGAAGGCCTGTCCTAGGTATGATATCAGTGTATCATGATTTTCGAAGCCCTTCAACGCCAACAGACCTTTGCAGGACTGAGTTCAAGTTAACACAGCTCAAATTTGAATAATTTTGTTTTGTCCATTTATTTTCTCGTTCGTTCTTTATAGCAGGCAGTGTGTCTGTCCAAGCCATCCGGACGATCAATATTCAGACAAGGTG
Source organism: Thysanoteuthis rhombus (assembly GCA_963457665.1). Taxonomy (NCBI): domain Eukaryota; kingdom Metazoa; phylum Mollusca; class Cephalopoda; order Oegopsida; family Thysanoteuthidae; genus Thysanoteuthis; species Thysanoteuthis major. The sequence continues at coordinate 42,769,205 of OY735228.1, read as the reverse complement.
TATATTTCTTATATATCTCTTAATGCTTTTTGTGGGTTTGCCTAGATAAAAGTATTTTCAGGGGGTTGAATTTATAATCTAATTTTGTCTTAATTGGTCCTTCAGATTGGGTTCAGTAGAAGTCCCGCTTGTTTTTTTTTTCCGGAAATTCTAACCTTATTTTTTTTTATGATTAACGCCCTAAATCAGGCTAGTGAAGTAACTTATTCATTGATTACGCTTTTTACAGAAAGTAAAAATTGTTGCTTTGCACTTGGACACACAATCGCTCAGTTGTGAGTCTACTTTATACATATTAATTAAACTGCACCTGAGGCGATTGTTTTATAGATAAAAGACCGATCACTGAAGTCAGAAATTACATAGGTAGGATGCCAAGATGAGTTGCAATGAACAGTCAGAAAAGAACTCTACGGTGAACCATGTATGTTGAAGCTAGAAAAAAAACGATAATTGTCCCTGAAGTGTTAATCACTCAAATACTAAATAATTTCACACTACTGCAAAAGCAACGAAAGCTTTTTTCCGGAAAACTGGCCTGGACAGTCGTTACAGGTACTGGACCTCAATCATAGACTAATATTAGGTGCACGAACTTTTGTTCTCCGGGACAGAGAGAGACCGACGGAAAATTCCTCATCTTATATTTAGGCAATTATTGCTAAGAGCTGTTGCCGCCCAAATCAATCGTGACTGGCACAAATCAAGTACGCTTTATAATATATATGTGTATATATATATATATATATATATATATATATATATATATATATATATATATATATATATATGTGTGTGTCTGTGTCTGTGTCTGTGTCTGTGTCCGTGTGTGTTTGCGTGTGTTTGTGTGTGTGTGTATATATACACACACACACGCACACACACATACACACATATATATATATATATATATATATATATATATATATATATATACACCAATAGACACAACCATAGGAACACTTGGATTCTCCAAAAAAAGGTTTGTGCACGTGAATACAAAACTAATTTGAAATTTATCGATGAAAGATGGTCTGTATGACACTTCTAGAAACTAAAGTGATAATGGGCTGGTCATATTGAAAGAATGTCAGACACCCGCTGAATATCACGAATAACAACATAAGATCATTTGCGAAATGGCAGCCGGTAGAAAATTGAACGGTGGCACGAATTAAACAAATCCAGGAACTGCTGGTTTTATGACGCCCACGATCGAAAAGTGTGGTGAGTCTGGGGAAAGGGTATATGTCAAACGAAGGAAGCTAAAAGGCTGCTGCAGCTACAGCTGATGAGGATGATGATGATGAATCATTTCTCTATGAAGATATTAATATGCTACGGCTCCAAACTTGTAAATCACTTGAATATTGCAATAAATAATGTTTAACAATAGAAACAATACTTTCGAAAAGAATAGTCCAGTACTATATGGAGGAAAAGAGCTACCAATTCGTGGTTGGTTTGTTTTGTTTGTTTTTTTTATTATTTTTTTTTTTTTGTTTCTTGTTTTGTTTTTTTTACAATTATTGGGTGGCTGAGCATATAACCATCCGGAGATTGGATTTAATCAGCCGAGTTAAAACTCCGGCTAGCACGGTTTAGGTTCATTTTCGAGGTGCTGGAATCCAAATCTCCCAAGGCTTCAGATAAAAACAGTGCAAGGTGTGAGACGCGTTCAGGTGCGTTGTCCTCTCTATATCGAAAGGCCAGGTAAGTAATCTTATATACAGATTGTAATTTGTCCCTACTAGCTGAGGCTGTAACTGGTGTACCTACTTTTATTTCTTATTATCAACTTTTACCATTCGATTATATCTCTTTGTCTCCTTTAACATATCTTTGGGTGCGTTTATTATCACTTTTAAACAACAAGTTTTCATTTATTCTAGAATGGTTCTCCCTCTCTCCCATTCTATTTTTTATTAAACAACTTTACCCATCGAAAATTTTGAAGGGTTCCGTCATTTTTTATGTGTGTGTGTTTGTTTACGTGTTTGTTTGTATGATTCAACGCTCCTGACCATACCATTTTTTACGGACTCGAAAGTTTGCATGTTTAGACCACTTCTGAAAGTGATTTCAAATATATATATATATATATATATATATATATATATATATATATATATATATATATATATATATATTTGGTTTGAATGAACATTTTCGATCTTTTGAGTGCTCATCTTGACAGATTTATTATCAAGATTTAGATTCTCCAGAATCTAGATATTTCTGGATATTCTTCCCAGTGACGTCTTCAACAGAATCTATCGCGATTATATCTATTCGTCTATTGAATTTTCACATGACTTCAAATATTGACGCTATGGTCGTTCAATTATTGACTGTGGCAGAATTTTTTTTTTTTTGTTCTTGGTATCATTGTCCGATTTTTTTAAATTTTCATCCTTCTGTTCCTTTAACCACCATTTTTTCACTCAACTGAATCTTTTTTCACTCCCATTCATTTTCTTTTTGTAAACTTCCCACAATACCTCAATCAGAATCAGAAACTGTCAATCAAAACTGTCAATATAGATTTCTTCAGTTTTCACATTGGTCCAGATGGCTATATGTGTGTCACGCATAAACGCCGCATCAATGAAGCTAGAAGGCTAAAAATTGAAACAAGTACTCACTATCATGTATAGAAAAATATCATTTCTTTAGTTTTGTGAAAATTCCTCTCCTCATTCGGGGTTCAGAGTGGCTGAATTTGCTATGTGAGTTTATGCTAAATTGATCCTCTGTTTTATATATAGTAAAATGTAACCTGATTTTTTTAAAAAGTTTGACTTATGATTACTGCCCAACAAAATGCGAAGTAAGTAACATCTCCATTGATCATCACTTTTCCATTTTTTTTCCAAAATAATGACCCCTTCCCCCAATACGGTATGCCACAGAAATATGTTGGTTACGTGACAGTTTCCATTGGGTGACAAACAGACCTTTTTGTTATTGTTGCACTCAATTTTTTCTTGATAAACAAGAACAAAGAAGAGCATCCAGTGAGTTCATGCACTCAGTAACCTTCATAGCACTATAAATAATTGGGAATCAACTCTTAAGTATTCAAGATGCATGGCCTTTAACTGTAATAAAGAAATAGATTCGTCCTCAAATTTGATCAATTCTTCTTCAGCCCATTGTACCTCCTTTTACAAAATATTGGCCTTAATTTTAGAGATATTGTGGGGAAGGATAGACGGACAAAGCTATGAACAGATTGATATAGACTCACAAAGGAATATATATACATATATATACACACATATATATATATATATATATATATATATATATATATATATATATATCATCATCATCATCCATTATAGTTCAACTACTGGACAGGGACATTCCTCAATTTACTTTATGACCGCTATTATGCAGACGTATCCAGGAAACCTGTCCCTCTAATCCACCCATCTTTTGTTTGGTATTTGCCTACTGCATTTGCTGCCCAGAAGGTATCGATCAGTTAGCTTTCTGATCCATCTCTTGTCGTTCCTTCTCGCTAAGAGATCAGCCAATTTCCATTTTCGTTGATTCATTGATTGTACAATATCCTTCACCCAAGTCAGATCCACGTTGATGTTTAAAAAAAGATAGTAAATACTTTCCCATGAATCTACGCTAATTTGGTACTCGAAAAAAAAACAAAAAAAAAACAAACAACAAACCATAAACAAAGAAAAGAAACAGGGGGTGTACAATGCTCGCGGATGATTTTATCGAAGAATTTCGACGAGTTCAGTTGTTTGTATACTTCTTATCTTCATGTTTACTGCTAAAAATAACCTCAGCCAATTGTAATTGCTCAGAGACTCTTACAGCCAACAGCTAACCGAAATCGGCAGTGCCGGGGAAACAATGAGAGCAACAATTATTCGAAAGAAAAAAGAAAGAAAAGAAGAATTCAATTTCGATACATTATTTATATTTCACCATCTTTTCTTCTGCTTAAGAAAGAAAAGGAGAGAAAGAGCGGGATAGGTAGAAAATAGACGAAGGAAAACGTATTTCATTCTTGGAGATCGATTGATAAGGATTTGGGTAATATAATAGGAACCTTCTATCTGCTTCCCATTAAACTTTCCTATTATAGTCGTTCTCGCCATTGTTACCGCTGTGATCGACGTCAGCGTTTGCACAAATTCACCGACATTCCGATACAATTCAGTGAATGGCTTAATTTCTTTATATATATAGTTTGGATACTGGAGATATTTGTTGCACAATCTTTTTAAAAGTATTTATTAAACTGTCTATCTCTAAGTTTGGCGTTCCAATGAAATCTCCCGTGAGTTGAAATGGTACAAAGCAAAGAAGAATAGGAGAAGAATAAAAGAAGTATGAGAATAAGTATAAGAAGAAGAAAAAGAAAAAAGCTTAATAATAATAATAATAATAATAATGATAATAATAATAATAATAATGATAATAATAATAATTGTAATATGATGATGATGATAAGATGCATAAGAAGAAAAAGAAGCAGAAGAAGAAGAAGAAAAAGAAGCAGAAGAAGAAGAAGAAGAAGAAGAAGAAGAAGAAGAAGACGAAGAAGAAAAAGAAAAAGAAGAAATATCTAAAAAAGTCAACATTGATTTTTTTTTAAAAAATCGACATACAGTAAAAGGAGCGTGGTCTTATCTCGAAGGTATTCTTCCGCCCAGCTTTCTCTAAATTATTACAATTAAAAACAAAGAAACAGGCAACAAAAAAAAAAAAAAAAAGAGGCAATCACCCAAAACCACCAAATACAAACATTAATCAACAAAAAGCTTCATGAATATCTCGGTATATCAAAGAAAAAGACTGTGTATCGAGAAGATTCAGGTTCATTAACACTCAAACCAAAATGGAGAAGAAACTTGTGGTCTTTTGGAGGAATCATAAATGATTTCTTCATTTTTGTATAAATGTGTGCACTGATATATTGCGTATATCATATTTTAGAAGCTGGGAGAATTCATTAATTTATAAAAGGAATAAGTTGATTGTTTAAAGATGCAAAAAATGCATTTTATGCCAGCTACAGAAAATACTTACGATGATGTTTTAAAATGAGCACGTTGCCCCAACAAGCTGTATTCAGGCTTTTGTACTTCTTTGCTTGAATATACACTAAACTAATCGCAAGTAAATCACAGATGCTCATTGACAAATTTACAACCAATAGCAGCTTGGATTCTTCGAAGAGGCGTAGAGTTTACTTCCAAAAAGTGGGATATATTTGTAATTATGACACACAAACACATTCCTGAAACGGAAGTAGTTAATCTGTATTGAGATAATAATAGGTAACAGCTGTTTTGGAGATAAATATGGAAGAAAAACCAAGATGGGTACCCGGGTAGACGAGCGATGGAGAAATGACAAAGTCAGAGAGAAGCTCCCTGAACATAGTCTTAGGGTAAATTTTCATGCAATTTAGTGAAAAGAGTCCTTTTTAAATACGCGATATAACTGCAAATGGCTGTTACTGACTGGTGGACAAATCGGCATAACAAGTTCCATGCATTATCTTAATGAAGCATTTTCTCTCTTTCAGTGCAATGAATCTGATGTCGATTAAGTGCTTCATTACTTCATCAGGATATGGAATTCTATTTTACTACATCGGAATACGATTACATGGATGGAATAGGCTTTTAAAAGGAAACAACTATAAAGTCGTTAAAGATCAAACAATATCGCATCTATGGTCTGACCTTCTGTTTTATCTACAGCGTGTTTCATAAAAAACATAACTTTGAGAATAAGAGTGTGAATTTTAAGCCACGGTATTATTTAGTGACAACAGTATTTCATAGTGGACACTATTGTCACGTGTGCTAAACTCATTTCAACATACTTTCCTTTCTTTTGTGTCTGATACGTCGTTTTCCATTGTGATTCAATGTTCATGTAAAGAAACAATTACAAATCTGCGTCAAAATTAAGAAAAATCACTTCCGGCCTGTATTGTATAGTTTTGAACGTAAATGGACTAGCATCTTGCAAAAAAATATCTTTGTTATATGTATCTTTAGAAAATATATTTTTTATTTGTATAGTCTAACATATATATGTGTGTGTGTGTGTGTGTATATATATGTGTGTGTGTGTGTATATATACACACACACACACACACACATATATATATATATATATATATATATATATATATATATATATATATATATAAATAAATGGATAAATATATATAAATGTATATATATATATATAAATGTATGTATATCAATGCTCTTCCATTGGAATATAAGCTAAATAAATATATGGCTCAAATTCAGTCTTACAGAGCGTCCAGTTCAGTGGAGCAAAGAGGGAATATTGGCCTCTTGGTTTTGATCCTACCTCGTGGTACTGGATGGGAGAATGGATAGTCTATCGCCACATTGAAGAGTTGTAAAAACGAAAAATCTGTCTGTGGATGATAGAATAATTATATTTATATATATAAATTTGACATAGTTTGAATACAAATTGTCACAGAGACGGATGCACCATTTTTGAACACCCTGAGCAAATATTTCTGAAAGATATATCGAATGACTGTAGACTAAAAAATGACCTGCTAACCAGTGGAACACAGGGCAGATTTGTCCACTTTTCGGAAGATATATCGAATGATTGTAGACCCGAAAATGGCCTGCCCAACCATTGGAACAAGGGGCAGATTTGTCGACTTTTTAAATGATCCATCAAATGACCGTAGACCCAAAAATGGCTTCCCTGACCAGCTGGCTGATTTGGCTATAGATTCTTCTCACTTAAGTATCGGTATGTCCTTGGGTTTGTGTCATCTGGCTCTCTGTCAGAATTCTACATGGGTAAATCTTTAGGTATGAATTTTATTATATTTAAAATCCATTCTTAGGTTTTCCATGTTCATTTCTGACCACTCCAAACCAACTTAATCCAAATCTTGCACTGAAATCTTTTGATAATTTTACACAAAAAACACCTTGTTTTTATTCCTTTTATAATTGGTTATGCAGTGATTTATCTATGAGAGGTACGGATATTTATCTTTTCAAAAAATTGGTATGCATCGTTTTATGAGATTATCATTCGATAAAAGATGTTAGTATATATGTTCTGGTTTCCCTATACATATCTACCTATACGCCACTTTTTGCTTTCAAGAAAGGAGGCAAAAAGCAATCAGTACCCGCTTTTCAGCGAACTTTTATAGAAGCAGTGTGCACAGTCTTCCCTTCTCTATATACAACAACTTTTGTGGCTCCCACTACGATATATGTCGACTCAGCCCAACACGCAATCATCACCATTATGGGATCATGTAAATTACTGGTAATTGCTTTTTCACTTCACGCTATTCCAACTTGCGAAAGCTTTCATTTATTCATTTGATTCTGATAGAATCACTCTAATTTTGAAAATTATGGTAAATCTGAAACATACTCTTGAGTATGAATATCAATAAAGAGTGGGAAAATGTATTCTCCTATTTTCTAGCTCCTTTGGAAACGATTTTGTGATTATATTAATTGATATGAATGTTAATAATTGATATGGTGAGAAATGTCTAACTGCAATTAAAACAATTCTATTAAGCTATTTATAATGTTCAGAGTCAAACATTCTCTTTTTTGTTTGTTTAACGGTCATTTTTTTCCGGCGAAATTATTGTATTCGGTTTGCTTTAATTACTAATTTACAAATTGTTTTAGATAATTTCAGCACATTCATTTTTTGTCTCTCGTTTTGAAACTAAAGCCTGTATACCGATGCATTACAAATGGTTTGTGAATTTTCATTTTTATCAGTATGCATTTTTTTTAAAACCCAGTCATTCTGCTTGATTTCCTTCATTGACGTACAGAAATGAAATGCCTGTACACTGTGTCTGGGTTGCTTAATGAGCTCTCTATTATCGAAGCAAGTGGACATTTTTATTATGCTGTATCATATACTAAGTGAAAAAATGTCTGAAACTAGATGGTGGGTCCTTCTTGCAGTTACAGATAATGGACTTGTTTTTATCGTTATGTTTTAGAGTAAACACGTTATCTTTGGATACGATCCCTAAAAATGGTACAACGATAATTCAAGAATCCTAAATAGAAGAAAAAAGTCTCTGTTTAAACCTTGAGACGTTGTTTTCACAAATTTTGATATTTGTTCCTGACATTATAGATAAAATTACAGAATTTAATTAAAATTCTAATATTTCATCAACTATACAATTTTCCATAAAAATTCTAATAATTCTGCAATCCCGAAATATTTGTTTCAACTGACATCTGACACCTCAGTAACAAATCAAATTTCTAATTATGACAGCCCTAATTTTATTTTCAGTACAGACGAAATTTCACTTCTTTTCACTGATAAATCCGATTCCACATCATCTACAAATCCGATTTCCACATCCGTAAAAATCTCAATTTGATTATAATCAGAAATGTAATTTTTCAAAAGCAGCAAAGCGAAATTTCTCTTCAATTGCAAAACCCATTTTCACATCTATGAAGATCCAAATTCCATTCCAACCGAGAATACAATTTCACTTGAATGAAGACCTCGATTTCACTTCTGTTGCTAACTCAATTCCTAGTCAGCATCAGACACAATTCCGTTTCAGTTCACAGATTCAATTCCATCTCCGTAACAAAATCAATTTCATTTAATTGACAAACCCTTTTTTCTGACTTATAAATTTAATTTTAGGTAACAAACAGGTTGTTACTTGTATTTTCTGTCTCTGGCCAAATCTCCTGAGCCATAAAATGTCTTATTGCAGAACTTAACGCATAAGTTTTGACACAGAAGTGCATAGTTCCAATGTAGAAGCACATGGTTTGATTTCAGGCAAGGAGTGATTTCAGTGTTGCTAAATAAGTCATAGTTTTCATACGGATGTGTACAGGCCAACCCTAGAGTCTTGGAAATTCAAACATTCACATCAGATCGCACCTAATACATGTCGCTGTTTTATCATCCCCATCAGGTTTTTAGAAGGGGTCAATTTGCAATGTAGGTTTATGTTAAATCAATCACATATGTTTGCCTGATTTTTGTAGTTTTTCTAATCAACACTTTTTTATAACGATTGAACAAAGGCAAGAGAGGTGGCTTATTCATTGATCACCCCTTTTCCCAGTTTCTAATCGATCCCCTCCCCCCCCAACATGGAATGCTACCAAAAGCCTCTGGGTGGATGATTTCAATTTTCTATTACAATAAGGACTGGAACAAAGATAATTTGGTTCTTGTAAACCGGGTAGAATCCCCCACTCGTCTCTCTTTCTTCCCCTTTCTTCTTCATGTTGCAAGCAGTAAGAAACTCCTTTCCTTTCCCAACCTCTCATTAATAGACCATAACCGTCATGGTAGGAAAGAAGCAGTTTAAAACTTTTTTTCCAGTTTGGTCCGAAAGAAAAAAAAATTTGGCGGTGGGCTGACCATGTTGCAAGAATGGCAGACAATCGATGGAAATCGCGACTCACAACATGGATCCCCCGAGACTACATACGCAACCGAGGCAGGCAAAGTGTTAGATGGAGAGACGAACTAGAAAAGTTCAGGAAATACTGGCTCCGTGACGCCCATGATAGGGAAGTGTGGCAAATCCTGGGGAAGTCTATGCTCAACGACGGACGCTAAAAGACTGATGATGATGATGATGATGATGATGTACCCTCCCCCCTCTCTGTCTGTCTGTCTGTCTGTCTGTCTGTCTCTCTCTCTCTCTCTCTCTCTCTCTCTCTCTCTGGATGCTCTCAACCATTTTTTCAATTCGGTTTGAAAAAAAGTGAAATTCCTCTCTCTCTCTCTCTCTCTCTCTCTCACTTTCTCTTCCCTCTCACTTTCTCTTCCCTCTCACTTTTTCTCTATCTGGATGCTCCCAACCATTTTTTCAATTTGCTTTGAAAAAAATGAAATGCCCCTCTCTCTCTCTCTCTCCCTCTCCCTCTCTCTCTCTCTCTCTCTCTGTTGGGTGCTTTAAACTTTTTCTAGTAAGCCTGAAAGAAAATATGGGTCTTATACACCTGGCGATATTCATCACAGGTGAAAAAAATATATATCGTGACTAGATCCGGAGCAGCTTTTAGCAACTCAACTTCAGTGGAATTTATTGGAGGAATGCATTCTACTACTCACGGTAAGATTTGAAATAAAATCTTTGTAGAAATCGTAAGAGCTTGGAAGAAAATGCTATTCCGTAAAGCAAAAATGAGCGATTGACACGTTTGAACGAATCTTAGAAAATAATTTTGTGAAAGAGGGAATCGTCCATCGATGTTGCTGCATGTAAACATCCTCAAATTCAATCCAGCAAACAATTGTGGGGCTAAGATTGGCAGGGAGGGGTCCTACATTCGGGGGATTTTCCAAACCTGTCACCCTCAGACCGTTAATTTTTTCCCTCAATTCAACACTCCTTGCCTGGTAAACAATCGTTGTAGGCTTAAAAAATCAACAGGATTGTTGAATCAATCAACTCAAAACTGTCATGCGACCAGAGTGTTTTGGTAATATTCAGTGTTGGGGTAATGAATTGAAAAATGGGAAAAGGAGTAATCAATGAGTTACTCCCCTTGCCTTTTTGTGCAATGGCCATTAAAAAGATACGATTAGGTGTGAATCTTCAAATTCTGTTGTGTGTTGACAGGTATGTTGATTCTTCTGGTTGAATGTATTTAACATTTCCTTGCCGAATTCACCTGATAAAACAGGAATCGTCCTTTTGTGATGGAATACATGATTTGACAACAAAAAAAAAACCTGTTGGAATTACTTCAATGATTATTTAGTAATGCTAGGAATCTATACAAATAGAGAGGTTTTTATTAAAGAAAAAAAAAACTAGAATATTTTGAATCAACATAATGCGCTAATGCTTGCTGGAAAGTGCATTAGTTTCTCTGAGAGTTTTTTTTTCTTCAAGAGTGTACGTGATGCACTTTGCAGTGTAGATATGTGAAAATGTTTTGACATGTGCAAACGTACATGTATTTATACTGTTGTGCATGAAGTCATGCATATTTGTGGTGCATTTTTGCAGGTTTATTTTTGAATGGGGAATTCATCCGTTCTTTACTCTTTTTGTGTTACCGTAAAAGCTATGCGTACTACTATGATTGTCGTTGGTGGGCTATTCCTGAAACATGAATTTCCTTTTCCAAGCGTTTTTGTTCAGAGATAAGTGCTTCGTCTATTTTTCTTTTGCAATCATATTCTGCATAACTGTCCATAAATCTGAAAAGTCCATATTTGTGCACAGGCTGGTAAAATATTAGAAAACGTTAATCTAAACTGTCACCGACACTGTCGACACTATTATTTTTTCGGTTGTCAGGTCAGTCTAGCTGGCTACGTATGAATGTATCACGCGTAGAGGTTGTATCAATGGAGCCAAAGGGCTGAAAATTTAAATATTTACTCATTATTATGTTTAGTTTAAAAAAAATTGTTTCGTTTATTTGTTTTTGTTTTTGTTTTGTTTTTTTTTGTTTCCTTTTTCAAAATTCTTCCCCGATATATATTTTAAGAGCTTGGTTCAGTTTGCAATGTAAATTTTTGTTAATTGAGTCCGTAGTTTGTGCCTGCTCGTTGATTGTTTGATTCAGCCATTTTACCAATCATTGCCTATGTAAAAAATGTAAGAGGAGTGACTTAATCTTAGATCAACCCATTCCCAAATTTAATTGATCACCGGCAAAACGGTATGCTGTCAAACGATGTTGGTCGTAAGACTGTTTCTATTGAACGACCAACCAACCCAACTTGTTTTTTTTTCTTTTGTTATCATTTTCTGCAGCATTGGCAATATAATTCTGAGGAGTCCATATGTACCCACGTATGTAGACCATTGTACCCACGCTGATACGATATATATATATATATATATATATATATATATATATATATATATATATATATATATATATATATATATATATATATATATATATATATATATATATTCAACCATAATGGCTTTGAATCGACACAGATGGATCAAGGATGACGCAATTGGACAATAAAAGAGTGCATGCTCAACTTTGTGAGTGGTGCAGGCTGGCTGAGCAGGAAACGGTGCAAAGCTAATGGATTTGGTGATTCGAGTTCAAACTCCGGCTGAAACAGTTTGCGTTCATTTCTCACCAATGCCACTGGAAAATTCATAATCCATCTATTCCCCGATAAATATTAGATGGTGCGTAGTAGCATTTGGAGAGACCATACAGCAGCGACTATATCCATAGCCAAAGTAACGGCAGTACTCATACTGTAAGTATGTGTACGTATTATCATCATCACAAGCCATCAAGAGTCAATTGATGGACCAAAGTCATTCCAATCTTCTTTTGGCTACGATTGTGCTAAACCCCGTCGAGTTTTACCAGAATACGTTTATATCTCAATCCTATGTTTCGTATTCTTCTTCTGCGTTTGTTATCCTTCAGGCAAAAATTTGATGAGCTTTTCCGCTGTTTTCTTTCGTTCTTGCCAAGTGCACAGGCCATGTCTATTTTTGTAGCTTCCATTGCGCTCAGTAAGTTTGTTTCCAAGTGATCCTGTTAGTTTTCATGTTCCATATCCATACGTTATAGTTTGTATTATACATTGATTGTTGACTCGACTTTTTAGGGATATTTCCAAGTCACTTTTTATTATGCCCCAATGTTTTTTTAATAAATTCCATCCTAACAATTCTTAAACACGGCTCCAATGCAGCTTTCATGGTCTTTCTACAACATTATCAATTAATATAAGTATTTTCTAATCCTTCCCAAATCAACACCCTATTCCGAAGAGTTGTTGTTGGGGATTACCTTTGTCTTAATCTTCTTTATCTTCGATTCTATCTTGAAGTCTTCTCTACTTTGCATGCTTTGAGACTCATCTGATATCTCTGATATCAATGTAATGTCATCAGTACATCACAAATGATCCAACTATCCCCTGCCTATGTCCACTCTCATTTACTCTCAACCTGTTTCCCTAAAAGTGCTCTCGAGGTTAGCTATTAATTGTTTAGGTGAAGTTGAATCCCCCTTGTTTCACTCCCTTTCGGACCGTCATCTTATAAAGTCAAATTATAGCAGTTAGATAAACTCCTTTTATTGATGAACTTTATTTTACTTGGTCTGTCACTCAGTGGAGTTTTTTTTTTTTTTGTTTTTTTTTATCAATCTCCCAAGTCATAGTTGCATGGTAGCTAACAAGGATCGAACTCATGCATTAACAAATTGGTCCGTCGTGTGAGCGTGTGAGACATATTTGATATTTAGTCAACTAAGAACGTGCCAATTAGGATGGATCCAGACTTGATTATGTGAGAAGCAGCCGACAATAAATGCCACATAAAATGATTTTTCGTCCGTAAGACGAAACGACTTCGAATTATTTCCGTCATTTTGTTCAGGTTTGCCAATTTGTGAATTTTATACCTGAATTTAGATCCATAATTTTAGACAAGGGATCTGAAATCTATACTTTTTGAAAAAAATGTTCATCAGACTTAACGAGAACCGATGAAGCAAACCACTCAAAACTCAACACTGCCATCATTAATATATATATATATATATTGGATATATATTATATATCTCGTTGCGTATTTACATGAAGAAATTTTACAAACATTAGTACAGGTATTCCTCGATTAGTCTGTTTGATTCACCCCTAAAATTTCTGTTTTGTTCAAAATCTCACTATTCAAGGTCTTGATATATGTTAATGTGATCTTACTTCAGTTCATACTTAGTAACATTAAATTGTACGGTAAAACGTCGACTGCAGATCATCCGAACACACACGAATTAAAACCAACGATTGAAAGTATTGCTGTAGAGCACAGCTCTAGAAGTGTCGGGTATTCAGTAATAATGGTGTGCTATGAGGGTCTTCTAAAATATCTTTACGACAAATAAAGCATTATGTTTACACATCGGATGCCACACGTGCCTCTGCTTATAAATCTATTTGTACGCATTTGTAACTTCGTGTAAATACAGGTTTCTATCGCTGTGGGCATATTTTAAGCACATGTATGTTTATATAAGCACAGTTTTGTATTTTGTCAGTGGTGGAGGTGACGTGTCACTAAGTGCTGGGAGCTCGTCGGAACATTTCGAAGAACGAGGTAGGCTAGTTTAGAGTACTTCTCTGCAATGATTTAACTCTGTCTGCATGACGTAGTTGGTTCCTGGTCTGTACGGATTATTTCTAACAGCCATGTAAATCAGTAGTTCTATGATTGACAAAATTCTTCCCCAGACCGAAATCAGATCAGTTAACAGCGTTCGTAAGGAATTAAGTGACCCCCAAAATATATCTGTTAAACAGTAACACACATAAGTTGTTATCTTAATAGGACGGGGATATCATAAGACGGAGTAAGAAGAGCATAATTCTTTTCACATTACATAATATTCTTTTTTTTTCTAAATCAATGCTCAAGATAAAAAACAATAAGATAATTAAATCAATTGTCTAAAAAGATTTAATGAAGAGAAAAAAAGGAATGAAAAATAAAGCTCACCAGGCAGCGTTTATGACTAATGTATACACTTCGTAAATATTCATAAGTTTTGCCTTTGCCTTTCACACGGCGTTCTAGGCGATACTTATCCTTTAATTTTTTTATACAATGGTTATTTTTCTTTGTTTTGGACGTTTCCATTAATTCGTGGTAAACGATTTTTAATGGAATTTAAATTTATTTTTTGTTCGACAAATATTTTCGAAAGTTGTTGAAACAACATCCTATACTTTGATCAGGGTCTTTTCTTTGTTGTTATCTTTATAAGACGGGGACCAGGTCTGATTTGACATTTCACCCTAGCTTTAGCAGGTAATTCGTATCGCGTTGATTTTATATCATGAATATGTCTAATAATTAGTAAAGCATGCTTCATTTGAAAATCCTGAATGAGTAATAGCAAACCAAGAGAGATAGTCGTATTCGGAAATAACAGTGATATTTGCATGAGAAACTTTTAATTTTGAGTAAAAGCAGTCTCCTCTTGTTAAGCATGATATCTCATAGAATAACCCCATGGCATGTCAGCCCAAGCACTGTGACGTCAAACCGGAAATCAATTGCAGACGAAGACTTGCTTCCAGAACGGATCCAACCACTACCGGTTTCACACCACGCGGCACAATGACGCATCCGCTGGAGCGGACATATCTCACACCTGCTGGTTCGATGTTGTCACCCAAGAACTCGGAGCAAGTGGCGTCACCTTGGCGCAGGCTAACCACCTCACGTCGGATAAATCAGGATGAAAGGAACTGGTAAACCTGATCGGCTGTAAGCGCAATAACGTGCAATAATAATAATAATAATAATAATAATAATAATAATAATAATAATAATAATGATGATGATGATGATGATGATGATGCACAATGGCAGGTTTGCAGCAGCAGGGGGGAATCGAATTACCGGGCAGCAAAATCAGAGCATTGATTTCATATGATGTATATAAATGAGTAAATAGATAAATAAATAAATAAGAATTGAATGGGACGCAATAAAACGGTAACTGGTAGATGAGTAACACCTTGAGAGGATAAGAAAAAATATTACGGATGAAATTAAATGTCAGATGTTTAGTATAAATAATGAATAAATGGGCCGAATCTGATGTAAAAACAAACAAACAAACAACCACAGGACCATTCCTTGGATGGACGAAAGAAGAACTCAATCAATGGACCTGTGAATAAGAAATATTATGACAATGCACGAGGTCTTTCATCCTAGAGATGACACAGATAGACTGAATGTAAAGAAGAAAGAAGAGAGATGAGGACTCATCAGCATGACTGAGTTGAAAGGGCCAAAACATGATTAAGAAAGTATGTGCAAGCAGAGGTTGAAGGCTCTATAAAAAGAAACAAAAGAGCTACATGGAGGCAGTGCAATGAACAACAATAAAGAATCGCTAACACAGGAGCAGCACAGCGAAAATGGAAGAGAAAATTGGAACAGGGAAAACTATACGGGGAACTCAAAAGGCTGATACGAAATATCGCATACGAGAGATCATGAACATGGTCACGAAGAGGAAACCTGAAAGGAGAAACATAATTTCTCATCATGCAGCCGAAAACAAATGCATCCTGACAAACTATATTGAGGCAAAAATTCAAAAACCCAAACAAAGAGCAAATGCCATATACGTAGAGGAAGTGATGTAAACGATATAACTAGTCAAGTAGCCCAGAAATGTCATAAGAACAGACAATAGATTACTCTAGGACTTTGACATCGAAACTGACCAACCCATCGTGTAAAAAGAACAAGGGAACCTACCAGATATAAGGCGTGGCCAAGCCTTTGGATTGAAGAGCAAATACGAAAAAGAATGAAAGACAAGGGGAAATACCAGGACCTTGAATCGGGACTGGAAAATGTCTGGAACACGGAAGTCACAGTAGTAACGGTGGTAGTAGGTGCACTCGGAACTGTACCAAATACACTGAAATGAGATTAGAGTAACTGGGGCTAAGGGGAAAGGATTGAAACTAAACAAACCACAATACTACAAAGGACCACACAAATACTGATTACTGGATATATATGAGAGCTACCACCTCCAGCTTGTAACGATGCCCGAGGAGCTAAGAGACATGGTGGAGACAGTGCAAATCACAGCACTACTATGACAGATGAGGACCATATGACAGTCGAGGCTAGAGACCTGAGTATAAATACTGTTATTGAACCTCCAGCGATAATCACCAGACAACTGGTGAGATACCGTGATCGGAAGCACTACTGCAGATTGTTAGTGTGAAAAGGAAGGCTTGGGACTAAAGGCCACTTGCTGTCACTCAACCCCAGGCACTGAACAGTTTGCAACTGGTGTGAATATACAAATGATAATAATAATAATAATAATAATAATAATAATAATAATAATATTGATTATTATTATTATTATTATTATTATTATTATTATTATTATTATTATTATTATTATCATTTGGAATCTCACACCAGTTGCCCGGTGGTAACCGCTGGAGTTTGAGTGACAGCAAGTCTCCTCAAGTCTCCTCAGGTCTTCAGCTAACATCTCCTCTCTTTCGCATATTATTATTATTATTATTATTATTATTATTATTATTATTATTATTATCATTATTATTATTATTATTACTATTATTATTATAATAGGCATTAGTTCTAAATATTTGCTTTTCTCTTTTAATAGGTGTGTGTGTATGTGTATAAAATATCATGACATTTAGGAAAATTCGCTTTACATACAGAAATAATGTTAAAAAACGAAGGTTTTTAATAATACTCTTCAGCTCGTCTTCTGCATCCTTGCTGGTATAGACAAAGCAGATATTATTTAGGTTTTGTCATCTTTATTTTTTTGCAGTAGCGGTTACAACACTATTTCTTTTACAAATCCTCGTATCGGAATAGTTCTTTTCCGCCCTTTTTTCATTCTTTTTTTCAACTTCTTTCCCCATGTCTATGGAATGTGTATCATTTAGGTGTAGGATATTTGATATGACCGGACACTATACCCAGATTATACACAAGCAAAAACACTCCAAAAGGAACACACACACGCACACACGCACACAATTATATATATATATATATATATATATATATATATATATATATATATATACAGAGAGAGAGAGAGAGAGAGATAGATAGATAGATAGATAGATAGATAGATAGATGTTAACAATGGTTGGTCGATATATTTACAAGCAACATTATCTGCATCCATTGTTTACCGTTCCTTTCCCCTCCTGGTATGATTTCCCATTTAATACTTCACAAATATGTTTTTGTCTTCTTCCTTAGGTTGTATTCTCTTAACTCGTGTGAAAATCAACAGGTGTCAACGAGTACCAAAGAAAAATGCCAAGCTTGCCCGGTACATAAGATAACACTTCTCTCACGTTGCAATAAAATCCAGCTTTTGTATACGATGAGATTTACTTTAGAAATTTTCTTTATTTACCCAGCTTAGCTTGAAAAGACAACTGAGCAAGGAATCTGGGACACCAAGTGATGTTCGAATCCATTGCATTAATAATCGTCTGCTAAGCATTACTCTATGGCGAGACACTAAGTACTAAGCTAAGCTTAATCCTGACGTAAACTGGTGAGGCACCCTAGAGAGTATTGAACTTACTGAACTATTGAATCGGTCCGCTGGACAAGCATGCTAACCATGATAATACGATTGGGACCCAACTTTGGAGACTTTCTCGAATGGTTCATTGCCTTGTACACATGGATGATGTCCACTTCTACAGACCAAAAGACTGCAAGAACAACGTTCCTTTGTTTGTTCCAAGATGTCTAGCTACCGTATAAAAATATATGTAAACTGATCCATGGATTTTGGACAAGATGCCATCTCTCTCTCTCTCTCTCTCTCTCTCTCTCTCTCTCTCTCTCTCTCTCTCTCTCTCTGTGTATCTATCTATCTATCTATCTATTTATCTATGTATGTATGTATGTATCTATCTATCTCTTTATCTATCTATCTAACACACACATACATACACATGTATGTGTGTATATAATTTCATTTTTATTTTCATGCATTCAATATATATATATATATATATATATATATATATATATATATATATATATATATATATATATATATATATACTTGGAGTTTTAGTTTTATATGTATTATATATGATATATATATATATATATATATATATATATATATATATATAAGTATTCATGTATATATAATATATAGTATTTATGTGTACATATATATATGTGTGTGTACATATATATCGATAGATGTATGTCTTTCCCACTTTAGCTATATATATATATATATATATATATATATATATATATATATATATATATATGTATATATATATATATATAAATATATATGTATAGATGGATAGATAGGTCGATAGATAGATGGATTGATTGATATATGAATACATGTATCACTCTATACACTCTGTACATAGACAGAGAGAGAGAGAGTTGGAGATATATATTTATATTGACTATCTCTTTATATACAAATACAGTACTAGACGCACTTATGCACATACATATCTTTTTAAGTAACCACATTTGACATTTGATAAAAGCTTCTTTTTTATGAAATTTGCGAGGCTTTAATTTTTCTGTTTTACTAATGTCTATCTGCTAAAAGCAAAATGCCGTCTGATGCTTTTGAAACAGTGGAATTAAAGTGAAATTCCTCACTTTTTCACGTCTGCAATCGCGGAAGGCATTCAAAAGCAAACAAATTGCTGATATATTAACCTCCCTTGTTCCCTTCCATAGCTTCGGGTCAACCTGTCTTCTATAGATGTGCTATTAAAATCGCTTTTGTTCAGATTTATATTTTGTTCACTTTGAAAATACCTGACAAAAAATCTCTCCCTGTAGAGTTGATACATCGGTAAATGCTAATATCTCTTCTTGATTTCAATTTCTTTTTTCGTTTTTTTATTTTTTTTTCAGAGAACCATCAACCTGAACTGTCAACAAAGTCGACTCAGGTTTCTCCAGTTTTTAAATAATTCTCTCTAATTGGTTATGATGAGCAATGCGTAAAAGCTGCACCGATCAACTTAGAGGATAGAAAATCGGATACTTTGCTCATCGTAATGCCAACAAATAATTATTATCGTGCTTTCTGGAAAGAACCCAATTTAAAACATTTTCACGGGAGGATAAACTTATAATGCAAGTTTATGCTACATTGGTCTCTCAGTTTGTGTCCAACATTATCCATGCTTTTTTTTTCAGAAATTTTTGGGGGTTTTTTTTGATGTTGTAGCTTATTATTATTGTCACTTATTTATCACCTTTTTTTCCAATTTTTTTTGATTGACCATCTCAAACTAGGTATGCTGTCCAAAGACGATGTTCATATGACATTTTTCAGTGGGTGACTAACCAGATTGATTTTTTCATTTTATTTTCAATATGTGTTTACACTTAAAGGACAAAAAGAAGAAAGTTGTTCACGATTTGAGTTCGTGGGCGATACTTTTCTTCGTACACGGTAAATGAACGTACCCGGCATATCTCTCCCTACTTCCGCACCTTTTCTCAGTTCCTTCTCCCCTCTGTCATCTAAACCTCCCCGTCGTCCCTTCTCCGTCCCCCTTCCTCTTTCTCCTGCTTTTTCCCAACTTCTTCTCCCTTTTCCTCTTACCATCAAAATAAAAATCATCATAGTGAGAATATACTACTGATATAAGTAGAGCTTATTGCCAGATCACGTTGATTACACCGTTTTGTGCAAAACTGATGAAGCTAAGCAACGTCATGTGCTCAAATGAGTGACTGTTTGTGAATAATAAATGATAAATAAATCTGGGATCAGGAACAGAGCTCTCGTTGCTCGTCTAATCCATGCACCATAAGCCAATAAAAAAAAATTGGGATTTGGGGAGCATCGACACGGATGAAACGATGCAGTAGCCAGCATCAGGGCGCTAAGTAGTCAAGACGTTTGAATAGATAATGTAACGGTTTATTCTCCTCTTGATTGTATAAAATAAACGAAAGCGACTTAATGATCTTTATAGGATATATAATTATATACTATTAAGTTGGTACAAAGAAAAATGGTATTTTTTGTTATTGAAAGCGTTGATGCTTATCTTTGAGATAAACTGTTATGCATCTTCATAGAATATACTATTTCAAGTTCTACTTACGATCTGTATTTGTAAATTTCCTCTCTCTATTCTAGTTTATTTGACACAGTTGAATCAAAGATGGAAGAAAAGCAAGTATCAGCAATCTTGTCACATGAGTTACAAATTAGGCAGACACTGCTCGCAATATCAACCAAATATTCGGTCAGGGACCAACAACGATCCTAGAATTCAACACTGTTTACAAAAATTTTGAAACAGAGACAAAAACCTTGAAGATGTGGACGTCTTTTTGTGATTGTGGACAACTTTTTGATGAATTACAAATCATGCAAAATACTCAGGAAGATACTTCCGGAATATAGTTTCTTATTTCCAGTAAAACCTTTTATTCTAATCCGAGATATACTGTTTTGAAGTTGATGGTGAGAAACTTTTGCACCGACTCGATATTTCATCCTTGCCTTGTTATGTGTTATTTAATTTTGAGTGAGATTTTTATGATCATATGATATCTCGCTGGCGGTTATCTTCCGCTGCTCATTAAGGAAAGCAATGATATGGATTGCTGTCAGTTGTAATTAGAGATAAAGTTGTGACAGATTTCGGTGCATGTGCTATTTCTCTACGTGTGCTAATGTAAGCATACAACAATCGAAGTATATAATCCTACGCTGCCTCTTGCGTGTTTATGCAAAAGCTGACAAGAATGCTTGATCAACTTTCTAGACACCAAATATCGAATAAACATTTCATCTCTACTCTGCATCTTCCTTATCAGGTGTGAAACAAACTTCTCGAACGTATGAACTTCAAACAGGAAGTTTCAGAGAAAGAAAAAAAAAACTGAAAGACGTATACAACTGAATACGAAACGAGGTGCGATCTTGATTTGCCTGTGTTTCGAACGTCTGCAGGTGTTACCGAATGTAAAACAATAGTTTTATGTAAATGGAAAATGAAAATGTATTTTAGATAGGGATTGATAATACGCAGTCGTATAGTACTGTGGGAACGCGTGTGAACAGCGTCCCCTTACTTTTACGAGGAAGAAAGAACGGTGTCCCCTTCACTTTAAACGTACTATCTCAATGTTAACGATTCACTGATAAGTAAAGTCAGTACATCTGAATATTCATCCGATATGGCGACACAACGTCTCTGAAATTACGTCCAATTACTCATTTTAGATTTACATAGCAGCGCTGTATTAACCTTTTTAACCTTATTAAACATTAAGCAAGATAAGCCAGGGTATCAAGAGAGGAAAGGGCACCACAATTTTTTTACGGTCCCCTGAGTAGAATGATCATGTTTAAATTGTTTAACACTGAAATAGTCTCTCTTACATGTATAGATATTTATTTCAAACATTCAAATTATTTGATCACCTACACAAATACTGCTGTTTAAGATTGGTTCTTATCCTGGTACAAGTTTGGTTGGCAAAGATATGGTTCAGTGAAACAGTATATTTTTGGTGGGAAAATGTATTTTTCCAACATATTTTTATGTATTTTAGATTTTTATAATCTTAATTTCCTCTGGATTATACTATTCTGGAAATTTTGTCTGTTAAAATGCCAAGTAGGGTCTTAGATGGGGGCACCAATCTTGACCTGCACTTAGGGGCATCAATCGGCTCTGATCCGGCCCTGCTACACACAGATAATCAGCAGAAATTGGATATGATTCTACACGTGTTTTATTCAGCAACGTTCAATACAAAGCAAGCTGAACGTAGGTGTTAGGTAATCGATGCATTCACACTAGCGTTTCCTCTTTTATCTAGAAGCATAACAAAGAAGCAAAAATCACTTAACCTGTTCGTGGCAACAGACAAAATAACTGCAAGCAGACATTCTGCAAAAGATACGATAGTGTGGATGTATCTATTTGATATATATATATATATATATATATATATATATATATATATATATATATATATATATATATATATATATATATATATATATATATATATATACAGGAAAGAAACATAGTTATATTCTTTTAGTTTGTCAATGCACAAACGGTGGAAAAAAATCAAATCAAAGACAAATAGGAAGGGAGACAGGAGTCGAAATTCAAAATCAGGGGAGTTAAAGAATTAAAAGTATCCAAGAATAAAGCTGCCCCATCCGCCCAAAAAATGGGTCAGGTGATTCCCTTGATTGTCTAATCAATGAATCATTCTTGCTCACACATATGCATGTACGTATGCAAACACATGCAAATATGTCTGCTTATTGCATAAATCTTGGAAATACACAATGATCCTATCTCAAAAAGCTCATTTAAAGTAGGTAACGATAATTCAATGAAAATGAACTTAGATAAACAACTATGAATGAATAAAATTCTTAAAAACAATGTAGGCATTTTCCTAAAATACATTTCTAGCATTTGCTTATTTGGAAAATGCCCATAGCAGTGAAACATCTGGCCCAGGTGGAGTGACCCACATAAAATCAATTGTATATATATATATATATATATATATATATATATATATATATATACTGAATAGTAAGATCATTTCGTTCAAAAATTATCTATATTGTTCAAAACCAAAATGTTCAAAGTGTTATTGTAATATATGGCGTGCTTTAAATATGTACATATATTCACTTTTACACGCACACACGTGCACTCACACATAGTTATATAACTTTTTAGGTAGAGGGTTGAGCCAATTGTAACAGATATTTTTTCCTCAAATCAATACGTGAAATAATGCAAAAATGATTTTAATGTTAACGTACGATGACGTCGAATTGTTTTCACTCTTTTAATAACATTTCTTTACTCAGTTTTACAATTAATTTCTAATTTTACTTTGCTAGAGCAGGATCGGGTTCAGACCTTCTGGACTCCACGCCTTACACACCAGTTGCATCTTAGCACTTAACTCTGAAATTATTTCACGCTGGCTATTGAAAACACAATTGACAATGGCCTGGCCATGTTGAAAGAATGGAACACAACCGTTGGATTAAAACGTGGATCCCAAAAGATCACATGCAAAAATGTGAACTGCAGCGATTGAGATTGCTAGGCAAACTAGACAAGTTCGGAAATTTTTGGCTCATGATAGAGAAGACTGCTGAATTTCGGGGGTAGGTCTATGTCCAATGATGGACGATAAAATGCAGTTGCCACTGCTGCTACTGCTAATTGTGATGATGATGATGCAGGACTTTTATGCTATTCACGTACAGGCCCCGCCGATTTAGGACTTGGAAGGACTTTGAAAACCCATCTGGATCCTGGTTTGCAGAGTCGAGTCATCATAAGTAAATATCAGCACAACTTCCCAACTGGTCATAAGATGTATACAAAAATAGTATTATACCTGGAAGGCATAAGCTTTTAAGTGAATGAAAAATTCAATGTATATCTGAAAAACTATATTACTTTTGGCTTATGAAAAAAAGAAATGACAAAAAGATGGGTCTGTTTTGTCAGTCAATAGAAACTGTCCCTAGACGTTTTGCGGTAGCATTTTGGGATGATCAATTAAAGAATTTGAATAAAAAAGTGATTAACCAATTGATTACTTCTCTCACATCCAGGCAGTGATCATTAAAAAGACTGATTAAAGAAGAAACATGTACATGAATGAAGCCGGACACAAACTAGGGACCGATTCAGCATAAACTAATATTGTAAATTGAAACCCCAACTAAAAATCCCCAGAAGAAATTTTGAAAAGACAACACTTGTATCTTCTAGACATAAGAAGTATGAAGTTTTCAGCTTTTTAGCTCAATTGGTACCTTCTGTATGATTCATTCATATATTCATACATAGCCAGCCAGACTACTTCAAAAACTGTAGAAAACTAAGTTGACAGTTTTGGTAGATGGTTGCCAATATTTCATTCAAATGAAGATTATATATCATTTATTTCTGGCTTCCACACAATTTACTTGGAATGGGATAATGAACGAAGTCTTACAAAAATTAAATCTATATTGGTTCGTAGATATTTTTCCTCGGGCGAAAAGAGAGAGAAAGAATACAAGTGTGTTATATTTGAAAGTTAACTGACACTATTCCACCATTACTGAAGGTGAGAATGTAACGCAGAATAGAAATAGAACACAAAGACGATTTTATAACAATGAGTACGGCTGCTTTTTTGATTATCACATTATGAGCAGAATGAAATTTAATGGATTACAAAAAATAATTCTAGAATTCAACTGCGTAAGCAAAATTATAAAGAAAAAAAATCAAAAATGGAGAGAAAAATAGCAACTGACCGAGCCAAATCAATATATATATATATATATATATATATATATATATATATATATATATATATATATATATATATATATATCAGTCTGTTTCAGCGTATTTACTGAAAATGCACAAAAGTCAGGATTTCTGTAAATAAATCAATAAAATAAAACTTAAATTTTTCAAAAATTCATTTATTATTTGACTTGCTACAATCTGACAAATTGTTGTCTGTGAATGGGTAGCCAGACTTTGTCGATGATTGAAGTATCATATAAATGTTATTAGCTATGTTCGGTGGGCGACAAGCAGCAGGGTACGAGGATAGTTTAAGTTCTAAATGATTGGAATTCCTGTATTTAGAGAATGTCCTGGGTTCTCGATAATTTGTCTTCGTTTCTCCGGCTTACTGAAGATGCTGGGAGCCTTTCCCTCTGAAACGTTCGTGAACAGATACCTATTTACCCAATTGGTCTTTCATTGTGATCTATAAAAGAAACATCATTGTATATATATATATATATATATATATATATATATATATATATATATATATATATATATATATTGAGGGAGAAGCACATATATACGACCATTACAAATTAACTTATACATATATATATATATTTATATATATATATATATATATATATATATATATATATATATATATATATATATATATATATGTATATATATATGTTTGAAGCATAAATTGTCTGAGAAGTGGGAAAAATAAAATAGAATGTGAGATAAAGGAAGATATATATATATATATATATATATATATATATATATATATATATATATATATATAACAATTGATAGGTCAGGATCTTCGAAAATGACTGACCAGCATTTCTGCCCAGTAATTATTACTCACTCAGCTCTCCTAATTAAAAAACATGATCTGTACGAATTGGATGCAGCATTTGATTATATAATCCTCGAACATGACCCAAATCAGTCGTGTATGGACATTCATTTCATGCAGACTGATTGTAGTTAAAACTTGAAGGTCGGAAACATTCATTTTTACACGGTAGCCCCCGTGTCCGGGTTCATGTTGAGGCTTGTTCGTAGCTTATAGAAAATCAGCGATGAAAATAACCATTCACTAATCGGATCATCGATTGTCGTCCTGGAAAGTGCTGAACTTTTATTTCTTATATTTTAAATAGCGACGATGTCATCCTCCATAATTATACTGGAAGCTTTGGCGCTCTCAATAATGTGTACGCTGTTCAACTGGAAAAATGGAGAAAAAGAAATCAGTGCCTCTCATGAATGAATCACCATAGTCTGTGCGAGTACCAGAACTAATTATGTAAAACAGTTTTTCACAAAAATTGATAATTTATCGGAAATTTACTGAAAAACACCAGCACAAGATTTAAGCAATCGAGATTCAAAATGACCATAAAAACTAAAAAATCAGTATTTTGGAAACGATAATAAAAACGTTTTCATACTGTCACAAGTGGTGTACCCATGTGAAAGCGCAGATAATGTAGCCTCAAAATTTCAACTGCAAGCGGTCAGACACACGTAAACACATCCAAAAATACACAGACACTAGGAAAGAGAGGAATTTATTTCCCACCTAGCTGGTTGGTCGGGCAGGTTATTAATGGGGCAACATTGATTCAATCAGATTCAGGTTATAAGTGAGTAGGATCTCAATCAAATTGGTCGTATGTGCTGGGTTGTAGTTTTCTTTTTAACATTTTTTTAACTGAGTAGTAGCAATAATTACTCTGAAATCGACTTGCTTTTTCATTTTTGTTGTCCATTCCGTTCCTTGTAACAAAAAAGAATATTGTTTTCTGAGGTAAAACGACCTTATAAACTACGAATAATCAGGAACTGATTGTATAGTGTCCCATGAAGTTGTGTTAGACAGTATAATTACTTATATTACTTTACCTGTTAAGCGCCAAACAAAGTTAATTATGTTATGCCCCCTTGATGAAATCACACTTGGTCTTCATTCTGTTCCCTTTACTCTGTTGTGATTAATAATTGCTTCCCAGCAATGCTATTTATTACGTTAGGGATCCCTGTTGTTCTATTCTTTACCATCACACGTCAACGAAAGAAAATACCAATATCATTTTACCTGTTAAGCAAAACAATGTTAATCATGTAACGTCTCCCCTTATGGAATACGCGCTTTGCCTTCATTTCGCCTTCCGTAGACTGCTGCGACAAATAATTGCTTCTCAGCGATACTATTTCGTACGTTGGGAATCTCTGTTGCCCCAATCACAGTTATCAAAGACCCGCTGCAACATTACTGCAGAACTTATACAAGGATATTGGAAAAAACTGGATGACATCCGGGCACTGCTTGATGTAGTATACAACTAAAGAAAAGCCAAAGAAAGCGTCAAATTAAATTCGAGCTGAAAAGGAAAATAAACTGGTCTTGTTTGCCACTCGCTATGAACTGTCACGTAACTAGCCAATCTTGGCAGCAAGTTGTGATGGTCAATTAGAAAACTTGGAGGAGGGGTGATCAACGAATAAGTTACTTTCTTTGCATTCGTTGTACCAGTGAAAATTCTGAATAAATAATTTAAAAAAATGAACACAGCCAGGAACGAACTCGGGATTAATCTAGCTGAAACATCGTGCAAATTGAACCTCTGACCAAAATCTTCTGAGGGAGGGTTTTATAAAAAGTTTTTCGTTGGAATAATCGAGAGAAAATGTTAGGATTTCAAGCCCTCCGTCTTCATTAAGGTGACGTGTAGCTAAATCGTCAGCTAAACCTATTTGA
Organism: Thysanoteuthis rhombus; assembly: GCA_963457665.1. NCBI lineage: Eukaryota > Metazoa > Mollusca > Cephalopoda > Oegopsida > Thysanoteuthidae > Thysanoteuthis > Thysanoteuthis major. Next base: position 42,741,525 of record OY735228.1, on the reverse strand, counting down.
AAACTGGGGAAAAAACGTTAACAGTTTTATTGACAGTTTTAGTTGACAGTTTCTAACGAAAATGATATTTCCAAATTCGTAGGACATCATCCAAATATTTCGTACAACATCGTGAGTTTAAGATGGTGACATCATGCGGATTTTGCGTCAGGTAGAAAGAATGAAACTTTTGGTTTAAAGAAGATTTCTTGTTTTTGTTTCAAATACATACCAGGAAAATTAGAAATTTTCTTATATTGAACAGAATAAGATTTTACTTATAAGCATCCTCTGACTGTTTTACAGTGACACAGGATATGCAGCCAGAAACAAATTTGGAGCCTACTACGTTGTCTTTGATTTCCCTATAGTGGACAAACGTACTCTACAGTAATCAGCTCTTTTCCGTCGTTGGGAAGAAAATGTTTGCTCTTTAGTTCAATTAGTTCTTTTCTGGGTCTTCTCATATCGCTAATACCGATCATGTTGCATATGATATTTTTGATTTAGTTTCAAGATCAGTGCATGTCTATTGAGAATGCTCTGACAATGAACATGCCAATGTAAAATGTTATTTTCTTGGTGATGAGTTTGGAGTTCTATTTGATTAATCGTTGTCGGAGCACATCGTCCCCATCCAAAGAGATGAGGCTGGGCCTTTAGGGACCGATGAACCAGCAGAAACAGCAGGTTTAATTTTGATTTTGCAAACTGTAATATAATGTCTTATACTTTTTTTTTTTTTAAATCCTGAATTACAATGTATTTGATATAGATAGTCTGTTCGTATCGTTGGTTTAATTCCTGATTTCTGATGATCTTCAATTCCCAATGTTTTAATTCCTCGATAGTTAGAACGTTTAAGATTTATCATCTTTGATGAAGACATTACCGATGCATCTATATATCATAGCCCTCTCCCATTTATTATCAGTCTCTTAATGTCTGTCATTGGATATACATCTTCACCAGGACTCGCCATACTTCCTTATCGTGGGCGTTGCAAAGCCACTACTTTTTCAATTAGTCTATCGTTTCTCCATCTTGAACTCTGCCGGCCCCGGTTGTGCATGTGATCTCAGGGGGGCCTGGTCCTGAGTCATGATGTACATTGATTGTCTGAAATTTTAGCGACATGACCAGTCCATTGCCATTTGAGATTTTTAATGGATTCTACGATGTCCCTGACTCCTATCTTCTCCTGCATGTATTGTGCTGTCTTATGGTTTTCCATGTGATATTTAGCATAATCCTTTCATGTGTGCATTGCATGGTTCTCAGTTTGTGGATCTATCTCTTTGTTAGGTTCCATGTTTCAGCTCCATAAATGACTACTGGGAGGATGAATCGGTTGTATACCATTGTTTTTTTAGATTAATGGGATCTTCCCGTTTTCAAAGGTTGAGCTTGCTCCGTCAAAGGCTGGCCATCCTAGAATGATTCTTTGCTTAATTTCTTCTTCTTTTTACAGTCCCATGGAAAATAATTGTCTTATGTAGATGCTGTCATCTACTTTAATTCGTGATTATCATAACATAGAAAAATTACTACACAGTACAAGATATCAGGCGGAAAATTTGGCTGAGACATCATAAAATACACTAGAACGCTTTAGTAGCAATGAGATGGTCATGTTGCAAGCATGTCAGGCAACTATAGGACACAAAGACTTATAACCTGGATCCCTCGAGATCATATGAGGAACTGTATCCGGTGGAATCTATGACAGAGACGACTTAATCAAATTTAGAAAATATTAACCTCGAAACACCCATGATAGGGACTTCTGACGAATCCTAACAGATGCTAATGGGATGAGGATGAAAATGATAATTATCCCCCAAGTACTCATCTTGTATATTTTCTAAGGCAAAAACGTTTACGATGCCTTCCCTATGATAATATAATTAATGAAATGTATGCATTTAATAGCCCTTCACCGTTAATAACGCGAATTCTAATTCTTGGTTTCTGACAATCCGTCAGTCCCTGATCATTTAATTGCTTCATTAAATATGACCGTTTACAATGTCTCTTCTGTAATTCGATCAGTAACAATGTATTAACATGGTGCGTAGAGAAGCCCCCCCCCCCTCATTAGAAAACCTCACTTATATTCCTGGCAATGGACGCTTCCTAGGGGTGATATCTGGGGACGATTCAGACCAATAAACTCTACGACCGATGATTTAATACGTTACAACCTTACATAGCAAGCCACTCAACTGAAGGATGCAAAATCGATCCTTATCCGAATCTCCCTCTTTGAGATGTTATTTCGGAGGTTGAAAAGACTAAAAGCTAAATGTGTCCTGAAAAGAAGGGATGGATATGAAAATGGGAATCAAAAACTACGAAATATTAAACAAATTATTCATAAATCAAAGTTACCTTCCAGGTTTTACATTTATTTTATTGAAATGTTACTTAATTTGTAAAAATATCATATATTTCATTACTGTAAATCAAATTAAAATGATAATGCTTTTATTAAATATCATTTGAATTGCAATTCAACACGTCTAGACAGAACCAAAAATATTCAAGTTCTGAAACCCATCTAAATTGTAGCCACTGAACAAGGAACATAACTTGCATTTTGGTATGTTAGTCATTGATGCTAGAGAATCGCTGCTGGAGAGGCTAGCACACCTGTGAAGACGTGTTGATAAACGATTTCGATTTTTCAGTAGAATAATAACATTAGTGATTCGTGTGACATGTCAGCTGACTTTCAGCCTGTTGAAACAAAGCAGTACAATAACAATCAGTACAAACATCTTGTCAATCATCTGATCGCCTAATCAGCAATCAGGGGATAACTGATTGATTAGAACAGAGTGCCAACGCCCAGAAATAGCGACAAAAATAAAAACGAATACTTAGCATTAAATGTGCTGACTGTATGAGCTTGTAAGAAAATTATCCTCTATTACTAACACATTTTTTACAAATACTGTTAAAACTAGTTGTAACGGGCTACATCATAGAATGGATACTCGCTATGTTTTTTTGATAATCATTATGAACATCATACATGCATATTGTAACGATATGTGCTTGGTGCATGTGCATACAGGACAATAGAACATGCATGTGCAAAATGATTGAGGAGATCAAAACTTTCGTGAAGTCAAGCAATTTTTGTTTATTTGTCGGCTGAATAAGATCAAAACATTGAAGTACGTCTGGTATCGTCTTTCCAAAATAAAGTGTGCGTCAGTACAGGGAGAAAGAGAAACATTTAGAAAACTTAACTGATAAAAATGAGGGAGGAGTTCAAACATCATACGTCCTTTTAGGTTTGCCTAATTAAACACACTGACATGAGACGCCCCTTCACTGCCTCGGCTCTCATCTAAAAATGTCTGTTTACTCTTATATCAGGTTTCAATCATGTTAACTAGTCCCTCTTCCCTTTGTCTCTCTGTAACACACTTTCGTAGCCTCCCTTGCGTTTGCTCAGATCTACTCGCATTCTTCATTCACTTTCTTCTTCCTTTTCTCCGCCATTTCTTCTTCTTTTCTCACGAATGAATGTTCTTAATTATCCCCTTCATCCGTTCTCAGCATGAAAACCTCCCTTCTTCTTTTCTGGGCGTAACCTTTGTTGCATTGTCTCTCTTTTTGACCTTTTTCATGTGATGAAGACATTAACTCATCACTTGTATTCAATGTTTGACTTGTCGACTTGTTGTCACGAATTCAATAGACTATTTTGAACTCTGGCATCCTATTTTATGGCTGGCGATTCGGGGAGTAATCTTGGGGTGTGAAACAAACACTGATCTACATCATTTATATATATATATATATATATATATATATATATATATATATATATATATATATTAATACGAATTTTTGAAAATTACAATTGTTTTTTTGTATTGATTAAGTTTACATTAGAATAAATTGTTAATGTGTCTGAAACTTTGAGTGGTGTTTTCAACAATCATATGTAAAATGCCTTGTGGATGTTTGATTCTGTTCTAGTAGTGTTAGAAATTCACAAGTGTGCTAAAGAATCAAGAACTTTCATCCAGAGGAAGTTGCATGATTATTGTGGGTTATTTGAAAGAAAGATTCGTGATTTCTATCCAGAAACACATCATAGCCTATTGACCAAATCTTGTCTTCATGGATCTCGTGTGAACTATATATATATATATATATATATATATATATATATATATATATATATATATATATAGCTCTAACAAAATTCAACTCCTTAAACTATTTTCCCTTCCTACGTTGTTAGAAACTAATACCCTTAACTGTCCACATAAGAAACAATAATATAAATTTGGATACCAGAAGTTCTGAGACAGAACACATAAACAAAACCGGCCAGCGATCGGAGAAGAGAAGGAATGAGTTAAAGGTTTTATTTCAATCTATTTCTAATGTCAGAATTCTGGTGGCTCAATCGTCTAGTGCTGACCTAGGGTACATAGCGCTCCCTTGATAATGTGTGTGAGTTCAAATTTATTTTCCAATCATCGCTTGTTTTGCTCGTTACCGTATAGAATTCGGTCCGAGCAGAATTTAGTTCCCTAAATTGTCTTTCCTTACATATATAGACACGAGTACCGATCTGTGCATAAATACATATTGATGAACAGCAACTTATCTACAGCGACATGGGCTTATACATCTATATCATTTTATATACATTTTCTACACTCACAAAGAAAAGTAAAGGTTCATACCAATTAGGTTTCCTCGATAGAGAATTAAACACCCATTACTGACCGATGGACGAGAAATACTCGCCACTACTCTACCGAGGTTTGACTTATTTTGAATCAATATTTGATCGATCATGGCTCTTGAATAGCCTCGATACTAAATATGCTTTTGCATGATCCATCATCATCGTAATCATCATCACCATCATCATCATCATTAGTAGCATAGCAGCAACAGCGTTTTAGCATGTCTTGCTATCCATAGATGTTTTTGATAATTTACCAAACTTCTCAATCACAGGTGTGGCAGAAGTAATACTCTATGACTTTTGCATACAATCTCCTTGAATTCATGTCATGGATTGTAATGTTCAGCAATTGTCTGACATTCTTGCAACAAGACCAGCCCTTTCCTTTTGAGTTTTCAATGGATTTTTTGATATCTCTGTATTTTGTTTTTCTTTCGTATACCATGCTATCTTATGATCTCTCCATGTGATGTTCAGCATGATTCTTTCTTTCTCACATGGTTCTTAGTTTGCGGGTCAATCTTCCGTGTAGGTTCCAAAGGTGACCACCAGAATAACGGACATGTTGTATTCCTTTTAATGGACCAATGGAGTTTCCTTGTTCTTCAAAGATCCAGCCTGCTCCTCCGAAAACCCTACTTATTACGCAATATCGACGTTTGAATATTCGTAGAAATAGAACCAAGCACTTTCTATAGAATAATCACTGAAAAGCAAGTTTTTCTCATCAAGGTATGTAAAGCAGCGTTGCCAGATGTCTGTTGCTGCACAACATCAAATTTTCATTGTTTTTGGAACATGATTAACTATCTCCAGTAAGTTATGTTCTTATTAAAAATTACATTAAGAAGAAGAAAATAACCGATCAAAGATGCTAAACTGGGGGATGTAAACCACTATATGTACCTAAGACAACGAATCTCCCATGAGATCCTCAAAAGAAGGGGAAATCAAGCGAAGAATCACTTTACGGTGGCAAGCCTTCGGCAGAGCAATCTAACATCCAAAAACAAGCAGTTCCAATTATCCTAAGAAGAAAGGTATAAAACCAATGCAATATCCAGAGAGTCACTCATTGAGCTGAAACATGTAATTCAACCAAGAGACAAACCCGCAAACTGAGAGGCATGCAATGTGCACATGAGAGAATCATGCTCAACCTCACAGGGAGGTATCACAAGAAAGCAAAATACATCAGGAAGAAAACAGGGGTCCGAGACATCATAAGATCTATTATAAAACTCAAATGATAATGGGCTGGTCATGTTGTGACAATGTAAGTTCCAAAATAATCTTGAGATTCATCATCAGGCCACATTTGCATAGTCTTCAGGACCAAATTTTAAAAAATCAGGTACCAAAATATCAAAATCACTTTAATTAATGTATTAGTCCAAACTCAGAAGAAAAATTGATTTTTATTTTCCGTCCATTGTACTTGTATATTCATAGAATCCGTGTGTGAGGAATTGTTATCTTATCTTTTTTAGTTGAGGATCAAATCCTGATTTTCGGATCTCAAAATTTGTTCAGTACTGAATTTTCCAAATTTTTTACTAAAAAACTGCTAAATACCAGCCATGATCTAAGATATATTTACGTATAATCTACACTATAAGTTCCCCAAAAAGTTAAAAACATGTAATCCATCAAAGTCGTCAATGAACTTCAGAACGTCATATTTTGAATTCCAACGTTTAAAATTCTGTCAGTCTGATTTTCCAAACTGTCATTTAAGTATCAGCCATATCGTTATATATGGTTATTCAGTATGTCAGGAACCGTCAACTGAATCTATTTACATTGTTATTTTGTTGTTTTTTTTTTTTTACTTACTGGCTGGCTGGCTAACCATGTTTTTAATAATAGTACTGACTGCTCAGTTGAGCTTAAGGTCAACAAATTTAAATATTCATACTCTTTTCTTATGTTGGATTTTTGTTTTCTGAACATTTCCCACGGGAAGGTTCTTAGTGGAAGGATTTAATCAGCGATGTAAGTTTATGCTAAATCGATTCCTTAATTTGTGTCATGCAGCAGTCATGCTTGATTTTTGGAAAATCAAGATGTTTTAGTGATCATTTTGCAACAACAAAGTAACCCTTTCATTAATCACACCGTCTGTATTTTTTTCATCTATTACCCAGGTACATCATGCAGCCAAAATACGCTGGTCATGTGTCGGTTTCTACTGAGTGACTAACCAGACTTTTTTTCGTTCAAATTAGAGCGAATAATTCTTTTTCTTCTGACAAATTCAATCTTCGTGACGCCAGGCAAGATTTTTCAGATCATCATCATAAGTAAATCTGTGATGAGTACAATTTCTTTCCAGAGTCATTCCCAGAGTTTTTATTGGAAAAAAACTTTCACCTAGGAGTAAATTCATTTTTCCTTACGTATAATTAGAAATACTGAATATGGGATTGTCACCAAAACTGCAAAAACGGGTTTATTTGGTTTTCAGATAGGTCCTCTGGGCTTGCAGGCTATGTGCAGACATGTGCTTGGATGCCAATTTAGATACAATTTTTTCTCAATTTCTTCGATTCTGGGCGTCATCCTAAAATTCGAAAGATTGATAAAGACGTCTCAGTTTGCAACATTCGAAAATATTTCTTTCTAAATCTAAATTTTGTCAACAACTTTCAAAGATCTGGATTGTAGACATTTAAACTGACAACTCATGACTTGCTATGTATGTACGAATGTATCTCGTTTACAGCCTGCGGTGATGGAGCAAGAGGGTTCAATCTTCAACATTTACTTTTTATTATGTCAAGAAAAAATGGCTTTCTGTGTTTTGGGTTTTTTTTTTCATCCCAAAGTGTTTAATGGAGGTCAATTTGCCATCTTGACTCATGCCAAATTATCCCCCTCGGTTACTGTTCAGCAGCATTCAGGTTGGTGTTCCGAAAATTGAGAATATTTTCGAATGATCTGATTAGTAATTTATTGATTAATCACCCTGTTCTCCATTTTTTTTTTTGCAATTGATTGCCCCCAACATGGCATGCTGTTCAAAGGACGTTGATGACGATTTCTATTGAGTGAACAAAGACGACTTTTTATTCTAACTTTCAGTCACCTTCAAATTATTTAGCTTCTATCCAATATCGTTCCTTGTACGACTGTTCCTTGTTTTGGAGACTAATTCTGTTGTTGTATTTGTATTTGTGAGATGATAATGATGATTGCTGTCACTAAACACAGGTATGGCAGCTTCTAGAAGAGAACACTATCGTGAGTTCTCATCGGGGCGGCGTGTATGTGAGAAATGAACCGGGTGTACAGTACGGACTTAGTTGAGCGAGGTATTCTATTGATTGGCTGTAGATCATAAACTTGAACATCTTCAGGACAATCTTGGTGATGCATACGGCTGCTGATATTCTCAGACGGTTTTCCATCTAAACCACACCGTGCACCCACTCCTTTCTCTCGCATACTTTCCCCAAAGAATCAGTTGCGGCTTTTAACATCACCACTTTTCTAGCTCATTATTAAACTAGCTATTTTTCCTGGTCACCTACCATCCTACCTGTCCGTCAGACTTATAGAATCAGTCAGAGCCATCGGCTAGGCCTTTGTTTTACACTCATCGTCGGAGAAATACTATCAAGTGAGCTTGAAGCTAAAAAAATATTGTGAAATCATTAGAAGTACTTGAAAAGCTATTCTTACATGTAGAAAGGCGGGGCGAAATTCAATGGCTGGATACAAAAGAGATGAATTATACAGACTATCAAAACAAGAGGAAGATAAACAAATACTTCAAGTATCCTCTACACTTGGTCACATGGAGACCTTGACGATTTTCGGATATGTGGCTGATTTTGAAAAATAAACCATTTGCAGTTCTGAATGAAATAGTATGTAGCACTGAGAGATGCAAATGTGTCCGTTAGACCAGCCAACAGTTGTTAGGTTTCATGAGGGAGTCATGCTTCATGTGGAATTAAGATTAATTTTATTAATATGAATAACAATAGTTATGTATTTTTATGAATTTCAAATCTAAAAATTGTACAATATCGTGCTTGCAAAACGTATCTAACCAGGAGTCTCCGCCCATTCGATTGCCTCTGGGACTCTACTATCACGATGGAATCGGGAATTTAGTTCAGGGCTTTTGCACTTTTAGATTCCATGTTTAATAACCTAGGCGACGCCAGTCCGTTAATAATGGTTAATCCGCCAACATGGAAGTAAAACACTGTAAGGCTTGCTGTGCAAATAATTCTTCTAATTCGACGTTTCAACTAACTCACTTTTCAAAGTTGAGTTGGGCAAAACATCCGAATGAAAGAATCATTTGTACAAAAAGCTTCCTGATATTGTCATTTCACTCTCATTTATATTTTTTATGATCTGTTTATTTTTCTCTTTATCTCTGGGGTTATTGGAGTGCAGAAAGTTTGCAAAAACCCTGTTGTACACGACCTTGTTTTTTGAATCTGATTTATCAATGACCTCAAAATATATATAATTATTGTTGAAGAACTCGATTCGATAAAAAAGCATACATGAAATATAGCCCAAAATAACAACATGAAATACAAATGGAAGTCCAGGACTCAAACGCTGCAAAGATTATCTTAATGACTGGTTCTGTGTCAAGAAAAAAATCCTAAATCGTCGTTTCCTTAGGCGAAGGCCAGCTAAATCGTTTATATTTCTTTTGAAGCTCCCTGAAATCACTGAAACAACGGAAAACGAGTGCATCTTACACTCACACGAAATGGTAATTATGAACAAATATAAGAGCAATTTTCTCGTCGAGAAACAGTTGTATACTGTCGCCATTGAATTCTGAATTCAATATTGATTTAGTGTAAGCAAGTCCCACGTAAAAGACAGTTTTAATAATGGCCGACACAGTGTTGAATTCTTCTAATAGTACGACACTAAGTTGCGTTCTCACTGGTCGACACAGTGTCGATAGTGTTCACAAGTTTCAGGGGAATCCTGTCCGCACGCAAAGATTTTGAATACCATTTATCCTTCATTGTTTCACGGCGCTGATTTATAGCCTACGAAATGTTGTTGCTTTATTACTATTGTTATTACTGGATGAAGTATTGCAGAATACTTTTCATCATCAATTTTGACTCGTTGTGATACGTTAAATTTTAGTTGCTTTTTGTCAGTTTTGATTCAGGTTGTCACTCAACAACCTGTTCGGAAAAAAAGTTGGCCCAAAATGAGTGGTTGAGACCCCCTGTGACTAGAGAGTGTAAGTTTGATTCGTACCATTTACTACCTCTCCATTCAAACCTTGTTCAGGGCTGCAATGATATATCATCCAGGTAGGTTCAGATTCAAAGGATAGGTATATAGCTTTAGGGTGAGTAGATATGTAACTATCTCTTCACTGTAGAGTCTCCAAGGATAAGTAAATTATTAGAAGTTGTAGTTTTCGGACAAATCGACCCGATACGGGCTTATGTCTTGTGCTCCATTTCCAGTTACAGGATTTGAGGTAATATACTTAGAATCAAAACATAGGAATGATTAAAACCCAGCTGTTTCAGTGTTGAACCTCACTCAAACTTCTATTCCAACTGAAGACGATTACAGCAACTTTTTGATTGCATATATAACTAAATGAAAAAAAATCATTGCATAAATATCTTTATCTGTTATGATGGAACAATCCCTTGCGTATCAGTAAAATATATTTTCGTTGGTGTGTAAGACTTGTGAATATGTAAATTTTCCTTTTTTAATCACCGAAAGGAAATTTTATCAGTCAAATTTTATGCATTCAAAAAATATCCAAGAATACGTCCAGAAAAATCTTCTTTAATCTTTGTGAGACACCCCAGTTTGGCTCAATCGATAAGAGCGCTGCCAATCAATTTTTTAATCGCTATTTTAAATACGGTAGGGAGATGTTAATGTTATTAATGTTATACATCTATTCGAATGAAATAAGTCCTTATACATTTCTGACATGGTATTTCGAAGATATGTAACACTTGTCAATTCAGCTCAGTTGGTAACACAGTCGGCTACCAATAAATCAGTTGTAAATTCAAATCCCAGTGGATGGATTGTATGAGTTCTGGATCTACATTCATCGGCTTGAAAGTATAATCACAGTTCATATAATTCCCTTTATTACATTCAACAAAACTTTAGGTGTTTGAGAGCTAGCCCAACCTTCAAAAATAATAAGATCCCATGAATCCTAAAGAGAAGGGTGTGTAACCAATGCATCCTCCCAATAGTTACTAATGGAGCTGAAACATGGAACTTAACCAAGAGACAGACCCGTAAGCTGAGTACCAAGCAACGTGCACATGAAAGAATAATGCATGGAGGGACCACAAAACAGCACAGTACATTCGGGAAAAGACAAGAGTTAGAGACATCATAGAATCCGTAAAAAATCTCAAATGGCGGTGGGCTGGCCATGTTGCAAGAATGGCAGACAATCGATGGACATCACAACTCACAACATGGATTCCCCGAGACCACATGCGCAACCCATGCCGGTAAAATGTTAGATGGAGAGACGAGCTAGACAAGTTCAGGAAGTACTGGCTCCGTTACGCCCATGATAGAGAAGTGTGGCAAATCCTGGGGAAGGTCTATGTCCAACGACGGACGCTAAAAGACTGATGATGATGATGATGATGATGATGATGATGATGATGATGACACTTTTCTTGTCTTTTTTTCCTAATTTTTGGTTAGTTTTCTTTGGGGGCTCCTATTTGAGGGTTCGTTGAAAGATTATACGAAATTGGTGCACATTCAGAGATTTGAGCGACTTCTTTGTTTGTGTTTTAACTGAAGTTTGGGGACAGGGGACGTCACAATCAGCAATACAGAGTTGGATGAATTAGCAAGCCATTAGAGAATATGGTGGAGAGTATCACAAACAATGAGAAAATGAATAAATAAATTCAGAAAATTCAAAGTACTCATCCAAATTATACAGCAGCATAGTCGTCCTGGGGACTTCGTTTTCGCAGTTGAAAAAGTTTGAATTTTTCACCTTTCGTTGCTAAATATTATACATCGGTCTCCCAGCAAGAATTTACTACTTGGATTAGATGGAAGACCGACTGACACGACACATCCAACTAGATTTGTTTGTTTTTATGGCCAGCCAAGCCCAACTAACGTGAAATGTGGAGGAATATCATGACTAAATTTTTTTAACATTATCAGTACGGTAAGATTTTGGACTCCATACTCCCACAAGCTCCTAAATGACACAAAACCCGGATGATATGATAGAATTCACGCCACCCAATTGAAAATGATGACGAATAAATTTAAATAAAATTTGCATATTGAGTTTTTAGTCTTCCGACGAATCCTTACGCTTAGCAAGCGAAGATCTTTCTCAAAAAAAAGAAGGGAAAAATAGTTAATCAATTTTCTGGCATTCAAAAAAAAATTTTTTTTTTCAAAAACTAGAAAACAAATCGAAAACTGATTCGATTATCACTTGATTATTAGAAAGCATAAGATAATTCTTGGTGAATATGAAACTTTTGATCAGCGAATATTTAGCGAATACGATGCCTATGGGACAAGGTCTATTGAATGTGGTCTCATGACTTGAAAACAGGGATGAATTAAACGAGAAAGAATCAAATACAACAGGAAGAGAGTGAAAGACAACAAGTACGAGGATGGGTTTTTTTTTCAAATCATAACAAATCAAAAGAAAGAGGAAGACATCATGATTGAAATGATGTAGTCGGGGATAAATAGATATAAGTTGAATTGTAGATACAGGTTTTCTGTCTCACAGAGAAAACAAGCATTCCAATGGTTATTGTAAAATCGTGATCAATTAATGCTGGACAAAACCAAGGGAGAAAACGAGAAAGTTAGTCTCGACATGAAATTCAGTAAAACCAATGTCATCGTCCATCAAACATGTCCAGGACAAAGACACAACGATTAAAATTGAAAACGTCTGAACTGAAAAAGGTAGACTGCTACATCTACCTGGGACAAAAATCTCCGCTAAATTCTCAAAAGAGGAAGAAATCAAGTTATATATATATATATATATATATATATATATATATATATATATATATATATATATATATATATATATATATATACTTTCACTGTTGATCTGCAACATGGAATTTAAACAAAAGATTGACCCTAAAACTGAGAACCATGTCATGTGCACGGGAAGGATTTTGCTCAGCATCAGATTAACTAATCATAAGACAACGCAGTATATTAGATAAAAAAAAGGAGTCAAAGATATACAATCCATTAAAAATCTCAAAAAGTGGCTATGTTGCAAGGATGACATACATCTGCGTACCATCGAGTCGCACAAGGTGGATCCCCTGATATAATAAGCCAAACTGTGACCAGCAAAAAAAATGAGATGTTGGGACGAACTGATCAGGTTAAAAAAGTTAGGGCTCCGCAGGCGGCAATGATAGGAAAGTCAGCCGAATCTTGGGGGTTGTTCATGTCCATCAACATACGTTGAAAGGATGATGATGATGATGATGATGATGATGATGATGATGATGATGATGATGATGATCTATTTAGACTAGTGTCCTCATCTTGTTTGTTGACTAACATTTTGGCCGCCATGCACTCAAGGGATTTCCAGGCGTGTATCTGTCATTGTGGCTTTGTGAAACTATTTACAAGCAGGTCTCGTAGATCAATACATTTGAATAGAGAGTAGGATCCACACTGGACACCTAATGCTTGCAGCTTCATGTTATACTAAGGTCATCTAATTAGATAACGCATTCAGGAATCTTGAGAATATCGAATCGAAACCTTTATCCCATTCACGGGAGTACAGACCCATAGTTCTTCATTCTATGCTAGTGGATATCTCATATCAGTTAATTATTCGTTCTGAGCCTGGGTAGATGGTTCTTAATCCATTGTTCACGCTTGGGAATTTCTCATACCAGTTTATTTCCCCTCGTTGATTTGTTCCTGTCAGGTTCTCACTCTTTCCACTTAACCAGAATATATGGCGTTCATTACCCAACACAAGGAATGAACACATACCCACCAGATAACTATGCACTTGACCAACACGTTTATCCACTGGGATATGTACAAGAAAATCTGGTAGTTGACTTCAGGGGCCATATGCAAGTGTGTTCCCCCCCCCAATCAATGACTCTGACAAGATCTTCATTGCCATGCTTGACTTGCTAAAGTGGTAATTAGTCCAGAATATTTGGACTGACTCTTCACCTTATTATGTGTTGCAGTTCTTCATCTATCATATTTGTTAATTAGCGTAAACGTGGTGTTGATCTTAAGGGTGGATTTTCAGTAAAAGTACCCGGAAGAAGACAGGAATCGGGGACCTTGTAGAATCCATTAAATCTCTCAAATGGCGGTGGGCTGGCCATGTCGCAAGAATGACAACCAACGGACATCGCAACTCGTGACATGGATCCCCAGAGATCACATGCGGAACCGAGGCCGGCAGAATATGAGATGACAACAAATTCGGGAAGTACTGGATCCGCGACGCACACGATAGAGAAATGTGGCGAAACCTGGGGTAAAGTCTATGTCCAACGATCGGCGTTGAAAGACTGATGATGATGATGATGATGATGATGATAGAATTAATAAGAAGGCAAAAACGTGACAGAAAATTGGAGCTTTATTGATAGTCTTTTATTGCACGTCGTGGGACATAGTCCTCCCCAATATTCGCTAGATCTCTTGAATATTTGCGTCATGGAGCCAATACTCTCTGAACTTGTCTAATATGTCTCTCAATCTTGTATTCTATCGGCCTCAATTTTGCAAGTGATATTTGGAGATCTGTGTTCTGATTTGTGATATCAATCAGTTGTCCACCATTTTTGCAACATGATCAGCTTATTGCCATTCAAATTTATATATATATATATATATATATATATATATATATATATATATATATATATATGTACATATATATGTAGTAGTGGAAATTTTCAATGAACGTTCGTTTATTTCGAGTAATGTCTAACAATATAATAACGCCTGAGCAACGAATGCCATGAATACTGGAATTCCAAATAAACTGCTATTCTCAAATTTATAAAAATTTAGAAAATACTTAACGTTTGTCTCTTGCGCATATTTATATTGTGAAACGAAGATTTGAGTATTGTTTCATATGAGGGAACTGGAACACAAAACGTGTTAGGATATTTGATTTAATTTGAAGATAACAATTTGAACTATGAACTTATTACGTATTGTTAGATGCGTATAGATATAGATATAAATGTTGATATAGATACATGTATGTATGTATTTGAACGTTAAGAACAACTATATTGGAGAGGATCTACATTGAATCGTTCGGATAAATTATTTCTGATGAAGTTGCAATGTCAGAATTTCTTAAATATATTTCCTAAATTCCATAAAACTTGCGTATTTTCGTGTTTCTATATCCAAAAAATACATTGGAGATAGAGTTGTTAATTTTTGCATTACCAGCGTTGGTTTTAGCTCAATGGTAGAGTGCAACGCTACTTTTGTAGTGACTACCTATCATCTACAGGTTTGATTCCTGTAGCAACTTAGTTTTTTTTAATTATTGTACATTCTATTCCAGCTGTTTACGCTACATGAAGCATTCACTGTATGATCACAAAAAATCATTTGAAAGAGAGTTTCAAAGTGACATAATGACTTATAGTTATTTCTGTGGGGTTACATACACATTATATATATATATATATATATATATATATATATATATATATATATATATATATATATATATATATATATATATTCAAAAAGCGATGAAACAAAGAGAAATAGAGTGAGCTATATAGAAAAAGGTTTTATAAACGTTCTGCAAGCGTGTACATGAAGAAAGATAAAGTGAGGTAGCAGTGCATTTTTACCAACTCTGGTGAAAACGAAGCATTCAGCTGGAAGAGTGTGGATAGAATATAGGAGAAGGATGCAGGTAGGGGAGGGCACTGAGTACTGAAGTTAATGATCGGATGCCAAAGTGCATAAGAAAAGTCTGCATTGAGAAAACCAAGTAGAAAAAAAAACGATCTAAAAACGAGAACAAAAAAAAAATCAACTGAGTACATAAGTGGAAGCAGAGAGAGGCAAAAGTACTTCAAAAGAGTACGCTCGAAAGAAACAAGGAGAGACAGAACGAAGACATGAAGTGGAAAAGATCGATTGAGCATCGGATGAATGATTGTTTAGATTCAGTTTATAATGAAACAGGCCTGGTTAGTCATTCAATAGAAACCGTAGCATAACCAACGTCTCCAGTTAGTAGGGGATGATCAATTAAAAATGGGGGAGAAATGTTGATCAATGAATAACTCTCGTCTCCAGCTATTCGTTTGGTATTGATCACTGAAAAAATGTCCAGATTTCCGTAGTCCATCTGACATAAAATGAGGGATCAATTTAGCATAAACCTACATTGCTAAAGGAACCCTGCATTAAGAACCTGTTTAGGGGAGGGTGATTAAAAAAAACGAGGCATAACGTTTTTAGACATAGTATTGAGCGAGGGTAGGGAAATTCAGCCTCTTAGTTCAATTAATGTAGCCCTACACATAATACATTGGTACAGGAATTCATAAATTGACAGTTAGACGGCCGAACCAACTTGTAAGACGAACGAACCAATTTTGATGGACGGGGTGACAGTTTGGGTTTACGGTCTTTAACAGTGGCTATTTCTGTTACTCTCACAAGAGTAAAAACTGTCTGGTACTTGAAGGACGGTAGATTTACTGTTTTAAATACAGTAGATATCGAAGAACGTAACGGAGACTTTATGGGTGTCTCTGGTTCTGCTGATCTCTCTAAGTGATTGTAGGTGCACCGTTCGCAGATAATTCATAGATGTGTTACTTCAGCCAATCACTGACCGCTCCAGACAATTTTAAAAAAAAGGGCTAGAATCTATAGATTACCTTGTTGTTCACATCTATTTCCCCATTGTTACTCACCCACTTTTATTAAATATATTTGTATCCGGATTTTCTTTTCATTTTTTCTTTTTTCTTTTCTTGTTTTTGTTTCCAATTTATCGTTTGGTTTTATTTTGATCGCGGCCATTTTCGCAGAGCAGAACGCTACTTACGATTCGAAATAATAAAAAAAAAGGAAAAAGAAAAAAAGATATTCAGCTGCGCCGTCAACCCCGTCTCAACGTGTAAAATGGCCAATTCACTTCCATCCTGGGTGAAGTCCAGTAGGTCAGACGATGGCGTCGGTTAGGCGCTATGAATGGTGGATGAACGAACAACCGCCACGTCAGGGTTGGCAGTAGGAAAAAAAGAAAAAAAAAAGAAAGAAAAAGAGCAACCATTGAGGCTGGTGAAAAAAAAGAGAGGTCAGACCTACAATAAACAGAAAATGCTCTTGATTGAAAATGAAAAAAAAATGGCTTCCTTTAGTCTGCATAGCGAATTTGGTTGAAAGAAAACAACTCTCACTCAATCTCGTTCGTGGTTAACGGTCCTTAAAATTTATAGTGGATTGACTTTTGTCTATTCCAGTCTCACCCTTGCTATCTATGTGACTATTTTTAGATTAGTGTGTCTGTGAGAGTGTGGATACATCTTTCTGCGTTTGGCTGGACTATATTTTTTCTACAACTTGTACGTTGTGAATTTAGCAAGAAACGTTCATGTCCAACGACGCACGATAAAAGACAGATTGTACATATATATATATATATATATATATATATATATATATATATATATATATATATATATATATATATATACTGCTGTGGGGGATTTACAGATTTAACCACATTTGAAAACATTTTCAAAAGTTTTTGTATCACTACAGTCACTTATCTCTTAATGTACATAATTTCTTCAGTGATTTTATTCTTAACGTATACTTTGTTATTATGGTGCTTAGTGGAAACTCTTTTTGGGGGGGGGTCATCAGTTGTTTTGGGGATTTTGTAAACAAAAGATTTATGTTGATAGCACCAACACAACGTTGATCAAATTATACTTGTCTTTCAACATGATTTTGATGTATAGCTTTTGTCATACGTATAGTGTGTTATTTTATGTAGGCTATTATAATAACATATTGTAAATGGATTTTAATCATGCTACATATCATAAATATATATGTACATATGTGTGTGTGTGTATGTATGTATCTGTGTGTCTGTATATGTATTGTTTTTAAATCCCCAAAACAGTTACATGTTGATCATCCCAAACGATAAAAATTCACCCATAGTACAATGATATTTAATTCGTTGTAAGACATAAAATCCAGTGAAAAACTTGCTTGAATTTCATCATCATCATCATCATCATCATCATCATCATCATCATCATCATCATCATCATCATCCTTTCAACATCTGTCGTTGGACATAGACCTTCCCAAGGATTGCCACAATTCTCCATCTTGGGCGTCACGGTGCAAGTATTTCCTAGATTTGACTAGTTCATCTCTTCATCCCGTGTTCTGTCGGCCTTAATTTCGTATATGGTCTCTTGAGATCCATGTTGTAAGTTGTGATGTCCATTGGTTATCTTTCATTCTCTCAACATGACCTGTCCATTGCCATTTAAGTTTTTAAATAGTTTTTTTTATGATTTCTCAGACTCCTATTTTCTTCCTAACATACTGTAAAATAATTGACTGAACTGAAATGAATTTTCGAATTGAAAAAAAAAATCATAGGGTTCATATATATATATATATATATATATATATATATATATATATATATATATATATATAAACATAAAACGTTTGTTACTAATATTTAGTATTGATCTACACTCTTTCAATGGTATATCTACTCATTTGGGTTCCAGAATTATTCGTGGAAGTGTCATGTTCCGTGATGAAAATAAAAAGAAATTTCTTTTTTCTTTCTCCAGAATAAAAGAGGCGTAAACGCTGACATGATTGAATAACTTGTCATATGCATCGTTTAAAACAATTGAAAGGGGAAAAAAGAATAATAATTGAGATAATCTTGAAAATTCTTTTAAAGAAATTGTATTCAAAATACGTGACACTTCCTTTTAAAGTGGTGGCGGGGGAAAGTCATTATGAAAATGATATTATGTTATGTTGCTTAATAACAATATTCAATTTTTTTTTCTACAGCACGTGTCAACAACGCAGTAAATTAGGTTTTTATGTTCATTTTTTGCTTTAACAACTCTTTTAAAGGGATAAGAAATGCTGCACTTCAATGTAGTTTATATACACAGATGAAAAATATACTCGATTTCGACTAGGTAGCGTGTAAGTGTTGTCGATAAACTTGAGTGAAATCTTCTAAAAAAATCCGAACCGGTCTCTTTAGTCTCTCAACAGAAACTGCAACCTGGCCAACATCCTTTAACGGCAAGCTGAGTTAGGGTGATCAGTTTGAAAAGGTTGTGATCAATGATCACTACAAAAGTAAGCAAACAAAAACTATTAGACCAATTTAGCATGAAATGACATTGCAAATTGAACCCTGACCGATATCATTGAAGGAATTTGGTAATGACAATATTTACATTATTTTTGAAATTTTCGGAGTGCAGTGTTGCCGATAGGGATTTTTTCTTAAGTTTCTAAATTGGAAACAAACTGAAATCACATCGAAATTGGCAACATCATGACCCCCTTAAAACCTGAAGAAACCTATGTTGGCAGTCTTGGTGGTTGTTAAGGTTGGCTGTTCCTAATTGAATCTCTCTGCTGAAACATTAAATCGCCATTTAAGCTTCATTAGGCTTTTAAAAATTATGTCTGAACTTTCTCTCATTAGTTTGTTTGGTGATAGATCGGAAAATTTAAATATGCAAAATAATTTCACAGTATTTGCTGGCTAATAATTTTGGATTTCATTGATGATTCAATTGTTTGCTACACATGCAATGTTTTCAGAGATGTTTAAATATTTTCAGAAAATTTGTGCCAATTTAAAATAACCTCCTTAGTTTGGAACATAACTTGAAACATTCCAATTATGACTTTATTACATTAAATTCTCGATTAAATTAATGCATATTTCTTCAATTTTCTGGAAGCTCTAAAACGAAGCATTTCCATTAATAATTCTTCTACTTTTCTCTGTTTTTGGTTTTATATAACTACGCTCCTCGACGAATAAAGATAGCTCTTGTCTGGTCGTCTCTTATTGCAGGCCTTTTTTTCAAACGTCACGCTACGTTACAAATGAATAAGGATGTATGAGGTCTATCCACCCTTTGAAAATCTACATTCTTGTGGGTAGGCTGATGGAGCTGGATTATGCAATATTAGAATCGAGAATGATGAACAGTCGGGGAAAATCAGCGTCTTCGGTCATTGTGAATATGACGCTCACCAAGTAGACGAGTACAGTAAATAGCATATCATTTTCAACTGAGCCTTTGTTCATATATTCACAGAAAGGTCCTATTTTTCCTCTTTGTTGCCAAGTTATATCAAAGCTGTGTGAATGATTTCTAAGGTATTCGAAATTGTAGGATACTTTTGAGACGGAACTCTCATACTTTCTTGAACATTGGGGTAAAAAGTGAACAGTAGTTGAAGAAAACTGATCAAAGAGACAAAGAAAGTCCGACCAGTCCATCACGCAAACAACGTCTTTTGGACTGCATACTGTGTTGGGGATGATCAGTTAGGATGATTGGAAAAGAGGAAATTAATAAAAGGATTATTTTTGTTTGGCAGTAATCACTAAAAAAGATGCAGATAAAAAAAAGCGAGTACTCTGACGGACATGAACAATGGGATCAATTACATTGTAAATTTAAATCTCATGAAAAACTTACTTATGGCGGGAATTTTCAAAAGATTTGAAACTATTAAAGGGATAATTGTTTAATTGGTGCATCCTGTGTGCACACAACCACAGCAAAGCAGACCAACCAGGGAACTGATTTTTTAAAATTTGTTTTTGATGGTTCCAATTGATTATTCTTAATTTATCCTATTGTAACAGTATTAAGTGTACTGGAGAGACCAGCAATCTTGTATTGCACTCAATTATTGGGAGTATACATCTTTTGTCTTGCACCAGAATAGTTAGGGCTCAAAACAAAAGACACATTTGATGATTAGGAAAGTGTTCTATATTCTGGCGTGCCTTCAATTCCAAGTATCATCAGACTGTGATAGAATTAGTGGTTGATACAGGTTTTGTTTTAGAGCAATATTTGGCAATCTAATCGTGTGTATATATATATATATATATATATATATATATATATATATATATATATATATATATATATATATATATACTATTACTGTTAATTTTGATTCTGATTAAGTAGCAAACTATTTTGACATTGTCCGATACGTTCCTGTGCTTAGCTTGGTTATTTCAATATCATACACTCCTTGTAGCAAATATGATTTGATAAAAACTCAGCATCTCAA
Source organism: Thysanoteuthis rhombus (assembly GCA_963457665.1). Taxonomy (NCBI): domain Eukaryota; kingdom Metazoa; phylum Mollusca; class Cephalopoda; order Oegopsida; family Thysanoteuthidae; genus Thysanoteuthis; species Thysanoteuthis major. The sequence goes on along the minus strand of OY735228.1, from coordinate 42,720,422 downwards.
TAATTGAACAACCGTAGCGTAAAAAATGAAATCATGTAAGAAAATTTTATTGAAAAATAAATATTGTCTGAATCTGAATAAATTCCATTTAAACAGGAAAACGTGTAATATACACAAATAAAAACGTCTTGAAACGTCTACATTCTAGAGAATCTAGTTGTAATTAATGAATTCGTCAGAATAAGGTCTCTTAATGGCCAACAATACTTCTTTTTTTTTTCGAAAATACAATTTGGAAGAAAAAAATTTGAAATGGTTAGTAGAATCCTGATACTGATTTCAAAGTCTGTACACAAAATGGATTGGCACACATACACTTAAATAAAAAGTTAAATACACACAAACACAGATACATACACGCACACGCACACACAGACACACATGAACGTACACAAATATAAAAAAAAAAAGATAGAACACTTCACAGTTGTTCACTTTCTGAACCGAGAGTCAGGCTGTTTCGAGCTTTAACAGGTCAAAAACATTATGGTCAGTCTTTACCAATTACAATAACGCAAGAACGCAGCCAATTGCGTATTTTATACGATAGGTATTCTCCGCTGTACTGTCAGTTGTAATTGTCTTGTAGCTATCCAACATTTAGGCTCAGTAACTATTTCCTGTACTAATGCTTTCAGGATGATTGAAAAATATAATGATGAAAGGATTTTGCCAGGAAGAAATGGATTAAGAAATAAGTTATAACACTCTTGTTTATTCGCCTACTTTCCTTTCTGAGTCTTTTTTTGTGGAACAAGATGTAAAAAGCATTGTTGCTGTAGAAGGTGATTTATGATAAGAGCAGATTTGCCATGTACATTTGAAAAAAAGTGGAATAAGACTCCGACAGGTTGACAGTCGGTGAACATCCGGAAAATATCGTACTAACTACACTAGCAAAATGACTTTTCAAAAGATATTGCTGAAGTATTGAAGTATCAAATTGAATAAATGATAAAGGTTGTTAGATCAAACATTTTCTTTCTACAAAAATATTCTATTTTGTTTGATACGAGACAAGAATCTTTGTAACGTTTAAAGTGCAGCTATATGTGACTATCTGGTAGTAGCGTTCCGTTTAGAGGGAGGCTGAAGAGCCAATTTGCTCAATTGAAGCGGGTAAAAAAATCAAGAAGTAGGTACAAGTGGGGATATGCTTCACTCACTTGAATACTCTGGGGGAAAATGAGTTCTATTCTTTCTTGATAGGTTGGTGCTTTTTTTAGACAATATAAGATTTGAATGCAGAATGCGCTCGGCAATTAAAAAAGCTAATAAATGCTCTGAATGATAAGTCAGTAGATAATGCTTAAACATTGTGTTATCCCAATCGTTTGTTCGGTTCATTTAGTAAAAATAAAAAATTCCAAGTTCCAGCAAAAAGGAGGCAGGGGCTATATGGAGCCCTTTTGATTGAAAATTTTTCGTTAATTAAATTTGATAAACGTCAATAAAACATAGAGTTTATCATCCAATATATGGATGAAACCTGCAGTATTTAGTGTCGAATTACAAGTTACACCTTCAGCTTTTTTAGAAACTGACCAACAGATTGACCCTCAAACTGAGAACCATGTGACAGGCACAAGAAAGAATCGGACTCAACTTCTCATTGAAAAATCGTAAGACAGCACAGTATATGAGAGAAAAGACAGAAGATATCCCTGAAACCATTAGGAAACTCAAATGGTAATTGGCTGGTCCTGTTGTATGGATGTCAGACAACTGCACGATTTCACAGCTCACTACCTGGATCCCAAGAGGGCACAAGCAAAATTATGTCCGACTGAAAGCAAGATGGAGTGACAAAGTAGACAAATTCAGAAAGTTCAGGCCCAGCAAACCCATAATAGAGAGGTTTCGATTATCTTTGGGTAGGTCTATGCCCAACACTAAAAAGCTGCTGCTAATGATGATGATGATGATGATGGTGATGATGATAAAAGGATTTACTTCTATGTTCAACATCACCTTGATTGAGTAATTCATTTACCGTTTTATATCACTATTCTGACTTTTGATTAAAAAAAATTTCATAATTACATCCCCACGAATTTTCTCAACAAAAAACTGCCGAAAGCGCCCTTAGCAATCTTCCAGGTTATTAAAATACTTTTCAAAAAGACAATACTGTAAATACAAGAATAGATACAAACCTGAAAATACAATACCCGCTCAAAGCATGAGATGGGTAAACACTTCTCAATAAGATGTAACAGTTTTTCTGGTTACTGAAAAAAAACAACCTTGAAGTCTTACATTATTCTGATTGAATACTTCACCAAGTCTCTTAAAGAGTTCAGGGCTTTGTTGATTAACCTCAAATGATGTTTCGATTGGCCTGGTATCAACCACACCATGGAGCATCTTCCAGCGAGAAAACTTAGGTACAAAACTTTGCAAACCACTTTTGACACGCTTAATCATTCGTATTCAATTTTTGATAAATTGCACAGATTTTTGTGGGTTTTGATTTCACAAATGAGAAAAACCATATGATACTGAAAATGTTTCATATTTTTTTCTATAACTATTGTTAAAATCAATGAACTGACATACGCTAATTTTGATAACTCTACAATATACACGCTGGTATTGCAGCTGTCACAGAACAAGCAAAAGCGTTTTTTTATATAATAAACGTAAGTAAATGTAAACTCCCTTGATGCCATCTAATGATAAAAGCAAACGACATTTTCGTTTACCAAATATTTTGACAGACTAACTCTAAACAATCTCATGAGAGTGAAACCAAACATTCCGATGAAACTATTTGTAAATAAGAATAAATGAATAAATGTCAAAATCTATGAGATAGTACTACCTATCATTTGCAGACAGCAGTGAGGTATCCAATCTTTGAAAGTGGTTGCTGCTTTAATTATCTGAAGCCAGTCAACATGAAATAAACATCTGCAGTTCATGCCTGACACATCAAGAAGAGCAGTTCCCTCACCTTATTCTGATTGAATCGGGAAGAAAGGAGATGATATACAGTGATATTGAATGTAAATAGTATTAGAGAAAATGCCAATGCTGAAAAAAAAATCTTCCCTCTGGTTCCAGGGTTTTTATCCATGAAATACAGAAAAATGATAAGCAAGTTCTAGAAAACGGATACAGCAAGCACCTGTAAATGTCAAGAGAATGTATCGGCCGGAAACATCGCGTTACTAACATTGTTGATTCGAACAATTGTCTTATCATTATAAAGAACAATACGTGTTACCTCAAAATCCACTCCGATGGAAGCTTATACATTTTTTTAAATATTTCGAATTTTGCAAAAAATATTTTTCTTTCAGCTGAAAAATATCTTGAGCATTCCAAAGGGGCTTGATTGAATAATATATTGAGATTTTTTTCTCAAAAAAAACGTCACTAAATTCTGTACAACTTTAGATATGATTCGAGGAAATATAGGTATTAACTGAAAACAATCGTCCATATATTTTCATTCTCTCTTTCTTCCCCACTCTTTCTCACACTACTTTCTCACCTTGTCACCTTTCTCCCTTTTTTCCTTTTGTCAGTTAATGATACAACCCGCCCCTCATTTTTCCTTCGCTTATTATTAATTATTTTAAACCTTTACCTTTTACTCTTGATTAGAACTATTAGATCGTCGCGATTGTGAGGTGAGTTTTAATCGAAACCCCGTAGGAGTATGACAATATTGAAAAAAGCTCATCTAAGAAATTCAAGAAACAAAAAATATTACGTACACATTTCATATTTTTGATTCCTTATTTAGTATGTTTTTTTTTTGTTTTTCTGCTTGAATTACCATAAAGAAAAACTTTCACCAAGCGATATCATTGAATAACCGTAGGCATCATAGATGGCAAAGTCTCAATCATTTTCCATATCAACGTGACTTTCTGTATTTGTGAGTTCCACCGCTTCTGGCCTTAAGGTTCTGGGTACATACTCACAAAATTGGCACCAGTACTCCACTAGGCCCTTTCTTATGTGTTCTTATCATTTGAAGCATTTTCGACCATCAGCAATTTTTGACACGTTCTCTCCTTCATCCAAATTGAAAATCGAAAAACCCAAACCTGCCAACGAGAACTATCAAGACAGTTTCTCACAGTTTTCAAGTCTGTCAATCTTGCTACATAAGTTGCAACTATTTCAGACGACTTACCAATTTTTTTAGATAATTCTATATAATATTATAGATGATTAATTCTGGTACACGCGCCGGCTACAGTGATTCATTTATGTTCGGTAACGATATATTTGAGTTTTTTCCCTTAATCTGCACTAGTTGTGTGAGTAGTAAGATATCATCTTGATATCTCTTTTTATTAGGTAAGGTGTTGTCAGCTATTATTAAACTTGGGGAACTAGCTGGGCTGACATTTGGGCTTAGAATGAGATTGCGTACTTTGCAGTCAGATGAAGGTCAGAGCCTTCGGCAACGGTTAGATTGGATCCGTCCGTAGAGGTTAGTTGGTCATTCAAAAAGATTAGAACTGCGCTGAGACCCTTCATAGATGATAAGATGGTGTCAATCGAAGGCATGGTGATACAAGATTGGATTTTCAATTTAAAGTTGTACGTATATGAATGGATATAAATTAATATATATATATATATATATATATATATATATATATATATATATATGTGTGTGTGTGTGTGTCCGTCTGTCTGTCTGTCTGTCTGTGTTTGTGTATGATTGCCAAAATTATATCATATCTATTATAGAAAACAGTGCATTTATATTAATCTTAGATTTTTAGAATAATGTATTCTGTAGGGGTGAAGTGTCAATACCCAGACACACTGTCTAGCGGAAAGAAGGGAGCCTTTTTTCTACCTATTAAAATGCAGGGTCTTTGGAAAGAAAGAGAAATTTTCGTCGTTTGTTTTACTCTAGTTCTATCATCTTTTTAATAAAAATACTCTTGTTCCAAAGTATGCAATTATTTTTCTAGTTTCTTTGATTTTTCGTGTATGTTCAAGATATATTATTGAGTAATTTTGATAGTTTTGGGTGAGAGTTTTTGCTCGTCATTTTTTTAATTAGGATGAATGTAAGATACTCGTAACGCTTTCCTTCCAGTAATATGAGTAATCCCTCGTAGTACACACGTGCGGTAGCTGAGCTCTGGTCCCTATCTAATGTAAAAATTACACTCAGTCTGCGTACACAAAGCATTCAGTGCTAGCGGTCGGTGTTCATAATCTGGTACTACCAAGATTTCAAACGAAGATTTAAAAAAAAAGACTTGCTCTACTAGCTTGATAGAATGACGATGCACAATCCAACTTGCCATATCACATATTTAATACGGTCTTGTACTGCACTAAGCCAAGCTTCGTATACATCTGTTTAAAGGTGTGATGTTCTCAATAACATTACTTTGATTACATAATCCTCCATTTGTCTTTATTGATATATATTCATAAAATTAATACTTGTTTTCAAACAGTGGGAACATTTCACTGATTTTCCTTGTGCATTTCCAGCTGCTGTATGATAAATAAGCTTATAAAAATGTGTTTCGAAAGAATAGTCCAACACGTAAGACACTCTGGAATATAAGACAAGATGTACTTTCTTTGAAAAAAAGAGAACATCTTATATTCTCCAATGTTCCAAAGTATAAAACCTCTGTTCGCAGCTGGAACAGCAAAAGACTTTGCTGATGTTCTGTACTCCTGTGAAGCGTCAACTTTGAATATTTGATTCATTTTGCCTTCCATAAATTATTTCAGAACAATTTAAGCAGTATGCAAATCGGACTTTGACACTTTGCTTTGTATTTTTCCCGAGCTAATCAATTATTGAGAATATTCACTTCGTTCTAGAATGAGTTGTTGGAATTCTAAATAAATATTGTATTTGATTCTCATTTTCTGTTATTCCAATTGGTATAAATGTTTAGGGAAACAGAAGTTTGTGATCTACTTCATAAACCCCTATCCTATCTAAAATTCTTTCAAAAGAATTTTTGAAAAGAACAAATACTGAGTTCTTCCTATAAGTCCGTTGAGTATACATTCCAAATGTTTGTCAAACTTTGATGAATTGCATCGATATATATCCAATGTTTAAGAGGGGTGGTTTGGAGCAAGGTGTTCTCTGAGATATAATACAATGTATTAGAAAACCCAAGTGGCAATGAGCAGGTCATGTTGCAAAAATATCAAACAACTACTAGACTCAGATCGTGATTCCCCATGGATCACATGCAAAGCTGTAGCTCCCGGAAAAAAATGGTGAGACGAAGTAAACAAGTCAAGAAAAATATTGGCTCTGCGATGCCCAACAGGGAGAGGTCAGGCGTTTTGGAGAAGGCTTATGTCCAACAACGGACGTTAAAATGTTTACGATGATGAAATTGCATAAAAGAATCACTGTAGCCAGCGAGTATACCAGAAATCATCGGTTCCACATTCTATTCAAAGGTAATAACTAGCATGATGAAAATATCTTTTTCCGCCTATCTTTGAATAACGAACTCTCCTACTTTTTTATGACATCTTATTTCTAAAAAAAATCGTTTTATTGATATTCAAATATATCCATGATTTTTTCATCCACTGATTATTTATGCAATTTCAGTTTAATCGTATCATCAAAATCAAAAGTGAAAATTAGACAATATTTGCGAAAATTTCACGGCAATAGATTTTACCAAAGTCATTCGAATTTGCACTATAATTTTCGTTAATACTGCTAGACAAACTAAAAGAAAGGGGGGAGGATGTTGGCCTTCACATGAACTTCATGTCACTTACAACAAAGATATTGGGGACGAAAACACAACGATCAAAATCGAAAATGCGGAGATGAAGAAAGGAAAATGGATAACCATGAAATCCTCAAAAGAAGAAGAGACCAACCAGAAATATATATATATATATATATATATATATATATATATATATATATATATATATATATATATATATCACAATGTTTTAGAGAAAAGAGTACAGGATATCATAGAATCCATTAGAAAACTCAAATAGCAATGAGCTAGACGTGTAGCAAGGATATCAGACAACTGTTTGGCATCACAACTCACAGCATGGATCCCAAGAGATTATATGTGAAATTGTGGCCAACAGACACTGAGATGATGTGACAAGCTAGACAAATTCAGAAAGTGCCGTCTCTGCAACTACCATAGAAAACAGGAATGGTAAATCTGATGGACGCTAAAAGGATGATGATGATGATGATGATGATGATGATGATGATGATGATGATGATGATGATGATGATGATGATGATGATTCATGCAGTCACTCATTGGAGTACTGAGAAGGTTCAACGCAGATGAACTTCACCTTGAAGGACCTGGGGCTAAATCAAATGTTGGATTAACTGTAAATAACCCAATAATCTTTACCGTTAATAATATCATGTCGACTACTTTGAGGGATACAAATCTGGGATGCCGTCTGATACTCAATGCGCATATAGACTATCTTAAATCTTCCCTCTCAATGTTTCATTCAATCAGCTCTCTGGTGTACTTGAAGTAAATAGCTTGTTAGTGTCTTATTTGCAATATCACTTTGCCTCAGTCAGTAGAGCTCAGTAGAGTTTCGTTCGCTATGTAGTGACAGTAACAAGACATGGTAAATAGATACGATTATGGACCGAACAAAATCTACACAACCATCCAAAGAATACCGGAGAATAGACCGACCGAAAAAAAGGCAGATATTACCATATCAGTTATTCTATTTGTTCTCCTTATCTCTGTTTCGCCTGGTACATTCTAGCTCATGAGTTTTCCGGCTTCCTTCAGAGATATGTTGCATCCTACGATAAAAGAGCTGCTTCATATCAGAACTTCACACAAATATGAGAGATAAAAAAAAACAATACCAAATTAATACCTGTAAGTAAATATGGAGAACCTGCTAGCCAGGAAAATCAGCATGGGAGATTATAACGAGTTTCTACTGTACTCTTCGACAATCATTGAATAGCTTCTGTTACAAAGAGCTTTATTGTGTGTGATTGGACGTGTACATATTTGAACACGTAAACGTACCGAAAGGGGCGTTTTGTTGCTTGTTTATACAGTCTGGAAATTGTATTTTCAAATGTAATCTCACCATATAAAAAGAATATGTTCACTTGCATGTTTGTTTGTTTGATGTTTACTTGACTGGTTAAAGTCTTGTAATAAGCAAAAAGTTATAAAGCATTGGTCCATATGAAATACATTACCTAGACTAAGCTTATCATATAAAAACCAAAAACATGTAGATAAGCATATTTTGGTGTGTTTTAAAGACTAATATTCATCATGAGTTAAGTCGTGTCTCTAAAAAATAACACAGGAGTACATGAATTATCAAAAGTAAATCAACAAATGTATCACCTTTAAGCTCCCTAATGCCAGTCAATACATAATTTACCTAACCACTTCTGATTGGTATATGCTGATAAGTGGGCAATACCTTAGAGAAAATGATATGTGTCAAAAGATAAAATTACATCGACATAATTTTTGGTTAGTACGGTAGCAGGAGTAGAGAGTAACAATTTGCTGTTGGATAATTGGTATTAGCCTTTATTTTCTAAGGGCGTACAACAGAGTGATAGAGATGGGTCGGACAAGGGAAATAGTTTCCTTATTTCAACAAGAAAAATAGTTTCCTTATAGAAGCCAAATAATTTCCTTATTTCAACAAGGGAAATAGTTTCCTTATTTCAAAACGTCTGTTAACTACTCACTGTGCAGATTCTATCGAAGCAGTGGGTGCTCTAAAAGCATGAAGAGGGACATTGCATGCAAGTGAGACTGGAGGAATGCTTTCCGTGCAGTTATACATACACCCCCTCGACAAATCCACATAAGCAACTGGCGCTACGTCCTTCGTTCACAGCGTAATTCCCAAAGTGACTTGTCTTTCTGTTGTCACGTCATGTTACAGAGTGTGAGAGACGTGTCCTTTGATCTAGCCAACCATAACCTTCTTTGTCACACTCTAATATTGAAACTCTGAAGAGTGCAGATGTTTCCCGGTTTATTAAAAAAAAAGCATGAACGTTTTCTTATCCTCACACGTTCGGTTAGTGCAAAGTGACAGTTTGAAATTTATCAAATACAAATGGAAAGAAATGAAAGTGTGAATAAAATTGTTATCTAATTCTGTGGTTATTGTTTCGTCGACGCGTTCTGCGATATGAGTGGGATGTTTTTTTAAGAGAAAATGTTCTACGAAATATTCAATACGTACGGATGTTTTATCTTAATCCACATAGAGATAGGTTTGGTTAGCCAATCAGTCGAAACTGTTATGGATTCTGGTAGAATGCCGTTGGGGGCGATTAATTAAAAATTGGAAAATGGGTAGCAGACTAGTATTGCTTTTGTTGGTCAGCGATCAGAAAAACGTCTGAATGTTCAGAAAAGTAGCATTGAATAGACTTAACGATCAACTCATTATGTAATTGCATTGCAAATGGGAAGCAACATCATTTTGTATTTTAAAAGGAGAATAAAAAAAACATCTTTTTCTCTTTGCTAAGATTTTCAGCCGACTAACTATGTAGGTACAGCGTGTACGCTTTTTCGTAAATGGCCAGTCAGTAAGCTAAACCAACTTAAAACTTAGACAAACCCACGTTGACAGTTTCATTGACATTTTCTCATAGAAAATATTCAATACATATGTCTTATTTTTGATCGATGGACAGCTATGTTTGAATGATGAGTTGTTTTCGTTTTAAAGATGTCCATTAATTCTAAGATACAAACAAGTGAAAAGGCCTAACTTACTTCTACTCAAAATGATTGCTACATTCAACTTGGATTTATTATCAGGTAAAGTTTTGATAGACCTTGCTCCTGTGGGCCATTGATTAACGGTCGCCCACCATTAAACGTCACTCATTTTCCTATGTTATTCCTTCTGTGATTTTGGGGATAAAGACATTGTGATATGAAGGCTGTCAAAGGCAAAATTCTTTTTGGCTGAGCAGGCATACATATATACGTGATTATATATATATATATATATATATATATATATATATATATATATATGTGTGTGTGTGTGTGTGTGTGTGTGTGTGCACGTGTGTGTGTGTGCACGTGTGTGTGTGTGTATGTGCATTTATCCATGCTGCATGTATTTGTGTGTGTATGTAGAAAGTATTCCCATGGATATAAGCATCATTGTAAATGCAAATCTACGTATATATATATATATATATATGTATATACATACATATATATATATATATATGTTTATATACACACACACACACACACACATATATATATATATATATATATATATATATATATATATATATATATATATATTGTGTTGCTATTATAATAAAGTATGCATGTATAATTATTTACAAATAGTATTCAGAAAACACCCACACATTTATGTGCGAGAGTGTCGGTGGAAGCCAATCGCTATATCTGATTACATATCGAAAGACGTATATATATATATATATATATATATATATATATATATATATATATATATATATATATATATATATATATATATATATATATATACATACATATATATATTCAACATACTAACCTTTTCAATCTGTCATAATACTATGAACATTTTAGTTGAAAATTAATTTTACCCTTTCAAATTGCGAACGTACATACGGAAGATAATTAGATAATTGCCATGTTACACGTGGACTGATTAAAGGAAATAGAAAGATAAGTTGGCTTTTTAAGAAAGAAAGTTGGCATGGATAGATTAGAAGAATAGAGAAGAACATTACAAGCCAGGGTCAGACTGAAGAAAATATCTGAGAAAAGTTCAAAATCAAGATATCTTGTAAAACCATTACTATGTATCTATCTATGTGTGTGTGTGTGTGTGTGTGATCAGATAAACAAAATGTGACAATTCACTGGAAACTTATTTTGTCTAGTACCTGGAATTAGCCGAGTGACGAATCGAATTGCAGATCACTTACATGAATTAAGAAAATGAATGCCATTCGGGAATCAAACTCGACTCTACCAGGTCACAGTCTTGTCTTTTTTTGTCTTAACTTTATTATATTCGACTCTACTGACTAGGCAGGGGTTGGAAATGAATTGTCTCTATAATTATTATTATATATATATATATATATATATATATATATATATATATATATATATGTGTGTGTGTGTGTGTGTGTGTGTGTGTGTGTGTGTGTGTGTGTGTGTGTGAGAGAGATAGATTGATAGATAGATAGATTGATTGATAGATGTAGAGAAAAGGAGAGAGAAGAAAAGAATGAGAGGGATGATAGAGACGGGGAATAGATAGATAAGAGCGAAGAGATTCTTGTTAGAATGGGAAGAATACACCTTATACCGTACATCATTTTTGTATGAGCCACGTTTATTAGTTTTTCATTGACTAGCCACTGCGCATGATTTGAACGAACAGACATATCAATTTTATGCACATCCTCCTTCCAATTCGTAATGTAAATTTCCGACTGGTATTCTTATTTATAGACCTGACTCGGTGCGAATACGACCCCCTTTTTATCCGGTCAGGACGTCGCGGTTGATATCTGGATCCGTTAGAATTCCGATGCCATCGAAGAAAAAACGTAAATCCCTCTAGCAGGCGACGTTTTTATCTTCCAACATTGAAGGGAGTGACACAACCAATTGCCACGCAAGAACCCGTAGGCCAAATGCCTACAAGGGCGTCGGGATGTGCTTACGTTATCTTGTTGCATCTGAAAGCTGATATGAATAGTTATCGATATGTTCACCATGTAAGGTTTTCAATTTTACTCGACTTACCGTTCATATTCGGTCTTATACATACATACATACATTCATACATACATACATACATACATACATAAATACATACATACATACATACACAAATACGCAAACAACATGCATGCATAAACACACGGACATGCACGGAAAACAAACACACTCACAGATACAAACACACACACACATATATATAGAGAGAGAGATAGATAGAGATAGATAGATAGATAGAGAATAAAAGGAGAGGAGATAACGAAGGAGATAGGGGGGAGAGAGAAAGAACAATACGACCAACCATTAGAATAGCTAATGCTTTGATAACATTTCGTTGATTATTTACATTATTACTAGAAAATTATGATCTTTGCAGACGACATAGCCCTTTTCGCAGAGAACCTACACGACCACCAACTAATGATAGATGAACCAAATGAAGAGAGCAAGAAAGTCGGCCTACACATGAACTTCAGCAAGACGAAGATCATGTGCAACAACAACATCGGGGATAAAAATACTTAGATCAAAATCGAGGACACTCAACTGGAAGAAGTAGACCACTACATCTAAATCGGACAACGGATCTCCATGAGACCCTCAAAAGAAGAAGAAATCAAGCGAAGAATCACACTAGGATGGCAAGCCTTTGGCAGAGCTAGCTCAACCTTCGAAAATAATAAGATCCCATTAATCCTAAAGAGAAGGGTGTATGACCAATGCATCCTCCCAATAGTCACTTATGGAGCTGAAACATGGAACCTAACCAAGAGACAGTCCCGAACCATGCAACGTGCACATGAAAGAATAATACTGGGCCTAACATGGAGAGACCACAAGGCAGCACAGTACATCCGAGAAAAGACAAGACTTAGGGGCATGATAGAATCCATTAAAAATCTCAAATGGCGGTGGGCTGGCCATGCAACTCACAACATGGATCCCCCGAGACCACATACGCAACCGAGGCCGATGGTGAGACGAACTAAACAAGTTCAGGAAGTACTGGCTCCGTGACGCCCATAATGGGAAGTGTGGCAAATCCTGGGGAAGGTTTATGTCCAACGACAGACGCTAAAAAACTGATGATGATGATGATGGCGACCAGAACATTATGTCTTTCCCTTCCAGTTTATAACTATATATCAATTAAAAAAAATTTTAAACATCTGTATATCATTTCATGAATGTTTTTGACTAGCAAGTGGCATGCCCGGATAATGAATTGAGAGATACATCAACTGATAGTGTGATAGAATATATACATATATATATATATATATATATATATATATATATATATAGAGAGAGAGAGAGAGAGAGAGAGAGAGAAACATGAAGATACGTGGATCAACAAACTTAAAACCCTATATCCTAATGGATTAGACACTAAACTGAACAACCCTCATCACACAGAACCTTAATACACAAAACTCCTACCAATAATATCCTCACACCCACATCTAAGATACATTCAATAATGGAAGCTTTAAAGTCACCCAGACCCATAGGAAAAATTTCACCTCAGCCAGTTATAAACCCTGTCCAAATCATCGCCAACACATTTTCAATAACTTATAAGGTTGAAACCTATGTAGCTCCTTTACCTCACCACCCCTCCATTTACACTATCCATAACATACCAAAAAATCTAACTCCACATCACTCCTCCCCACCCTGACACACTCTGCCCTCCCCGAGACCAACTTCTGCTGGTTAACCAATGACCTGATAGCTAACTGGACATTCCCCCACTCAGCAGGAGGCCTCCAGCGGCCCTTACAACACAATTTACCCACAATGCATAGCTCCTGATAGTGGATTCTGGTTCCACTTGGGAACTTTAAACACATACCCACACAGCACATACCACTGAAGATAGAAAGAATCCCGAAACATGTCTGGACAATTTACATCTAAGGATTAATAAACCTTACCTCTAAACACCTCACTCCCGTGACTGTCTCACTCTCTACGGTACACATTATATATATATATATATATATGTTTTTTTGTGTGTGTGTGTGTGCGTACGTCTCTGTGTGTGTGTGTGTGTGTGTGTGTGATTGTGTTAAGTCAATTTTTTTTTTCGAAAATGAAAGACATTGCTTCCACTTTGATATGAATGCTGCCGATCTCCCAATAACGTGGGTGAAAGAATAATTTCAAAAAAGTCATTTCAATATCCATATATAGCTCCCTAATCGATGGAATTTACACAAAAGGTCCCTGTCCTTGGTTCACGACTTCCATTTACGTTTAATCATTCTTCAATGTTACCTTCCCCCTTCTTTTACTTTAATCTTTGTCCACATTCTGTCAGTTTCGAAGCAGTTTAAGGATTTTAATCCTTTTGTCCTTGACGGAGAAATTACAACGTGTAAAATCCTTAAATAGATATTTTTGTATCAGCTTGATCCTGCAGATCATTCTCACTGAAATAGCTTAATCATGTTTCTACTTGATGATAAATAGTGTTTCGAGTTGATAATGAAATTCCAGTGTGAAAGACTGTAAAGAATGAGAGAAAGAAGATGAAGTTCAAGATCACATTCCCTCGGGGTTTCCCTCTAATTTATAATTTCGAATAAGACCAGGTTGAATTCTATTGACTCATAAGTACTGTATGGACAAAAGTTTCAAAAATGTTGAAAGAGAATCCTGGCATGACTCTTCAGTCTGACTACTTCTATATATTAAAAAAAAAAACAGTATTCACGAAATGTTTGTTTAATTGTCTTTATATGGCTTCGAATGTATGCTTGAAAAATATATATACAATTATAAAAAAAATGAAGTTTTGGAGCTAGAAGTATTTTAACTTTTACGAAAGTATCGGATACTTTTGCACTCACTGTGAACATTCTTTAAAAGAATGATTTTTTTGTATAGGTAGAACGAATGCCCTCAAAGATACATCACTGTTGATACGAACAAAAATCATAACATTGCCAAAGAGTGAAATATATCTATTACTTATTTTATAAATCGAGACATTAAAATAAACAAATAAAGTATTGCTTTCCCTTTGAGACAGTCAACAACTTCAGACGCAAATAGTTATTACCTGTGTGAATCGGAATTGGTCTTACACCAAATATCTCTTTGCCAAATCTATTGCAACATCAATAACATAATTAGTCTGTGAATTTTCTTCTTTCCAAGTACTTTGCCCGTAGCTTGGTCATGAGAGAATTAAAAAAAAGATAAGAGAAAGGAGAAAAGTCTTTGATTTTGTGTTTCCTGTATCATCTTTTAGATATATATTCATGTTTGGATATATCTATTGATAGATAACGTGGAGATATGCTTTATCGATGGAGATTAACTTGGCTACGAAAAATTGTTTTTGAAATTTCGTATTAGTTCAGTTTAATTCTAATAAATATCTATTTCAAGTCTGAATGGTATACAGATAGAATAAATCGTCATTATTTGTTTTTCGTACTATTTACTTACATCTTCAACGTTGATGCTTTTACTTGCAACTTAACTCAGGCTGGGTTCACTTCAGTAGTGAATGAAAGGATTCGTAGAACGGATCAGAATAAATACTAAGTTTTAAGTGAAAATCGAACTCATGATCCTCTATACCGGGGGTGGCTCGCTGAATGCGCTACTGCTTTTACCACTGAACCACTGGAGATCAATTGCGTGCGAGAGTCTTAATCAAACCTTTAAACTCAGCCTTTTTACTGGTTTCTTAATTACCGGTAGTTCACTATGATCCATTTTTCTTTTAAAATTACTAGTAGAAATGTGATAAATATTTAGTATTAATGTTTTGTGACTATTTGCTTTCACCTCAATAGGCGTTGTAAAAAAGTATAAATAATAGTGATTCCCAATACTAAATCTGACAAAAATTTAATAAAAAAAAACGAATAATGTTGAGACTAAGAATAAATTATGATTTATTTTCCGGCTTATAAATAAGATGCACATATATGCATACATATAAATAACCTATGGAGATATCAAATCGCTTGCAATGAGCTCAGCTCACGACGACTAAAGCTCGAGATAGAGAACTATAGTGCTCGGGTGAGTTAGAGGTAACTGTGCTCCTCTAAGTACCCTAGGAAACAATCTATCGTTGAATTAAAGCTACATTGCTGGGCTAAAGAATATTGACTATCATGTTGTGAAGACAAATTATATAATGAGACTATAATTTGATCTATCCTTACCAACAACGTCCAGGAGTATCATAGGGTCTTAGTAGAATGTTCTTGGTTGATGTTTATGCAATTTCAGAAATTGGTTTGGGTCACCTCAGTCACTTATTTCCTAAAATCTGTTAAAGTAATATTTGTTATTTTCTTCAGAGTTTTTTTTTTTTTTTTTTGCATATACTTTTCTATTACGGTATTTATGTGCAGATTCTTCCTCGTTGTTTATCATGTAACGGTTCTGGGTATTTTAAAACAAACATATGGCACCTTGTGGTATTGATAAAACACCATCTTTATTCAAGCTATGATTTGATATATAGCTTACGTCATACATGTATTTTCTTAATTCTATATAAGGTATTATCATTATGTTCAGTATATGGATGTAACTCAATACTACAAATCACAAATCATTCAATCAGGGTTAACTTATACACACACACACACACACACACACACACACATATATATATATATATATATATATGTGTATTCTAGAGAGCTTTACAGCTTCGAATACTACATAAAAAAAAACACGATGTTATGATCTCCCTGTCAGTTCAGTATTTACCATTATATGCTGACGTAATGTATGCAAATTTTTCCTCAGTGTCATGTTATTATGGTACATGAGATTTTATCTTTTTGGGATATTCAGTTGTTGGCAACACAACCGTTTCAGGGATTTAAAAACAAAACAGGTATAATCACATGACTCCCAAGCAGTATTGATCATACATCACCTCCCCTTCGGCTATGATTTTATTACGGAGCTTATGTCATACTATATGCAGTTTGTTAATCTATATAGGATATTGCAATTATGTATTATATGTGAATGGTATTTTAAATTGCAAATCATTCAATTTCATTAAATATCATCTAACATGAATGAGAGACATGGCCAGACTTATTAATTCTAGTCGAAGATTACACAATATAAACGGATAATATCTGGTTTTCTCTGTGACCAAACTTAACATTTGAACTCTATTGCCAGAAATATGAATGTTTTGCCGTCCAAAATGTGTACACATCTGAGAAAAAATATTTTGGCCACAAAATGTCGATCCTGTAAAATTTGGTCATACATTATACTCAATAATACCTGTTTTAATTGTGGAATCATCCACAGGGAATGATGCAATCTGTTAAGTTTGGTTAAGAAAAAAATTATTCTTCTATCATAAAAAAAGTAGAAGGTTATAAACTATGTATTAATATAAAATGTTATCATTGTAGTGTGTTGAGCGAAAATGCATCATAGACGTCTGAAGGCGTTCATTTGTGGGGCAGAATCAGTAGGTTTTATTTATTCTAGTCTCCGATGGATAAAACAAAATCTATCTTGAGTGACAAGACTGAGTTGAAGGTAGACGTCATGAATGAACATTATTGGTCACAGTGTCTGAACACTGTTTTCTAATTTGTTGGAATTTATCAAGTACTAACCATTCTTTGGAGTCATGTGACAGGATTTAGATTAATTGCGTTTAATAAATGTCGGAAAGAGCGTAGTAAATAAAAGATAAATGCATTGATTAGATCAAATGATAAATAGTTCCTCATGTTTATTTATACATAGATATATGTATATATATAGATATAAATATAAGTATACATATAAATATATATATATATATATATATATATATATATATATATATATATATATATATATATATTGGGCGTTTGTGTATATGCTTTTGCGTGTACGCATGTGTATGTGATTGTATGTTGGTGTCTACTTCCTTGAATAGATGTGACAACATCGAAACAATTTGTCAAAGTAGCAAGTCCATTATAAATATATAAAAAATATTATTTAAATGAATTTGTTTCGAGGAGAAGTGACACAAACTGTGCACACACACACACACACACACACACACACACACACTGACTCATATATGAACATTTATCAACAAAACAAATACACACGAACACATACATATCAAAGGTAGAAATCTAGAATGTATTCTGGGAAGTTTTTGAGTGAGCGTTCATCTTCACCTCTCGAAAAACTTCGCCTAGCCAGCTGCAAATTGGTCTGCGGCACGCTGATGTCGATGAATTTGTTTTTTAATTAGAAAATTAGAGGGTGAAGATGAGTACAAAGCTCAATAGATGAGGAGCATGGAGAAAGAGAGGTTCGATTATGTGTATATCTTTAACATCGAAAGGAACCATTGGGAAAGGATTATGAGTGTCAGTAAAATGAAAAGGAGGGCGAAATAGCTAAAACTGCAGAATTTTCTCTTGTCTCTGCTTCTTTTTTTCTTTGTCAACCATTTTTTCCGTTTTATTTCTCTTCTTTCCTTACTTTCATTCAGTTTTTCGTTCTTTATTTCTTCGTCTCACATTTTGTGCATCTTCCTGTATACATATACGTAGATCTCTAACCAAAAAGGTTTCATAGATGCCATGAGACCACTGAAGGAAAATCTACCAGCAATAGCTTGGAAAATCAGCTTGCATATCTCACTCTCTCACTCTCTCTATCTCTCTCTATATATATGATGAAATAATTGATGCACTACCCAAAGACATTGATGTTTCTTTCCTATTTGGCTTCTTCGGCGAATGATTCGATTTATTTTGGTGGAATACCTTCCTCTTATTCAATTCATATATTTTTTTCTCTTTTCGTTTAGTTGTGGTTGATTGTATATAGCTTATCTCTGTAGGAGAAATAGTATTGTGGCTTGTCATTGTATATTTCTTGGGATATTTCAGGTATTCTCCTTATCAGTGCATTGTTAATCCATCAACTCTTCGTTGTATGTTTCCTAGTGGGGAGTTTTTTTTCCCTAACTTTTATCTACTCGGAGCGTTAGGGTTCATCTCTACATGACTTGGGTTGTTATTTCTATTTCTTGTTTTTCATCCTTAGTGGGTTTGAATCCATATTTATATAAGATGGTAGTGTTTAGGTTGTTCTCAAAGAGGCTGGTATTAGATAATACTAATGATAATGTTGATAGTAATACTGCTATTATTATTGATAATTACGATGATTATGATGCTTGTATGTACGATTACAAAATGGATATATAATCCGACGAAAATAATCATATATAAGTAATGTCAATTTGAAACTGTATTAGAATGATTTCAACTTGTTTGATGTATCATTTAGTCTAAATAACAGGAGTTACGGACATCGTGTGATAACGTGGGATCATTTCAAATAGAGACTCAAACTAATATAACGAATTTATAACTATTATGCCGGATAATTTATCCATTTTCTAATAGTATAATTGTTCACGTCGAGAAATAAATACAGCATACGTAGACACTAAAAGAAATAAAAATGGAAACTTGGAGATGAAGCAATTATTTGGGTTTTTGCATTCCTGGCAACTGTTCTGCTAAATGGTGAGAGCAACTCTTTGAAAAAGCAGCTCGTTAGTTCGATTCCTATGGCAAACCCTATTTTCTCTATTTGTTCATTCCCTCCACGGTGTCTAGGCCAAATGATACATTCATTTCAAGTAGGGTTTCAAAGTAATATAACTCACCCATGATTTATGAATATATATATATATATATATATATATATATATATATAGAGAGAGAGAGAGAGAGAGAGAGAGAGAGATAAAGAGAGAGACGATGAGAAAAAAAGAGACGTACATGCATATGTATGTACATGAACTGTATATATTATTTTGCAGATGTACTTTAAGCACAAATTCATATATATATATATATATATATATATATATATATATATATATATATATATACATGCATACATACCACACACACACACACATATATATATATATATATATATATGTATATGAATGTTTTCATATATCTGTGCATGTATGAATATGTGAAGATGAAAATGTATGAATTCATTGATATATACTCATCTACATACATCCACTTGTAAGCACACATCGAGGGAGCGTTATGCTGAAGCAAACAAAAAGAGGTACAGGAATACAGAAAAAGACTCAGACATAAAACATTTTGTTTTGTTTAAGGAATTACATCCAGTATGGATAATGGTAACATTAGGCTTGATTAGATTTGACCAGCTCTGAATATGATAACGATTTTGAATGGCTAAATTTGCAAAATTTTTCGATAGCAAGATTTTAAAATGACCAGATTTCATTGAGATGTATAAATGTATGTATTATATTGTTATTCTAATTATATATATATATATATATATATATATATATATATATATATATATATATATATATATATATATATATATATACCATCCACCTACATTCGAAAACGCTGTATACACACTGAACACTTAATCATCATCATCGTCATCATCATCATCAGTTTTTTAACGTTGGTTGTTGGGCATAGACCTTCCCTAGGATTTGCTTCAATTGTCCATCATGGGCGTTGCAGAGCCAGTATTTCCTTATTTTGTCCAGTTCATCTTTCCATCTTGTGTTCTGTCAGCCTCGGTTCCTTTTATGATCTTCGGGGATGAGACCCACAAAAGAGGATGAAATCAAGCGAAGAATCACTTTGGGATGGCAAGCCTTCGGCAGAGCAAGCTCAACTTTCAAGAACCAGATAATCCCAATAATCCTAAAAAGAAGAGTATACAACCAATTCATTCTCCTGGGAGTCACTGATGCAGCTGAAACATGGAACCTAACCAAGAGACAGACCTGCAAGCTGAGATGTGTGCAATGTGTGCATGAGAGAATCATGCTCAACCTTACATGGAGACATCACAAGACAGCACAGTATACAAGGAAATACTCAATACTATTTCGTTAAAACATGATGTAACGTAACAAAGAATCTTTTCATCTGTTTGTGTTACTATTCTCTGTCCGTTAATGGGAAGAAATCAATTAATGATAGACCTAACAACACCAACACAGTAGGCAACCTCTAAAAAGATATAGCAATACAAAGGCTTCTTTCTCACTTTCTTACTAGGCGGTGGAGATGAAATGAAGTCTGCTAATTAACCAAACAAAGAATAAAATAAAATGATAAACAACGACGAATCCTGTTTTGTGTCGTATTCACTTGTACATACACATAAATACACGGACACACATACGATCTCTGTCAAACATAATATGATCTGATTGCTATATTTTACTAGCATGATAATAAATTAACTCAAAGAGAGACTCCCTGCTCTTCTCCCTCCTATTCATGCTATTAATATCAAAGATGGTAAAGTCTCCGTTGAACTTATAATTCTACGTTTTTTTTATTATCGTTGTTGTTATTATTATTATTATTCTTATCATCACTATTACTTTTTTATTATTATTATTATTATTATTATTATTATTATTATTATTATTATTATTATTATTATTATTATCATTGTTATTATTATTAGCAACAGCAGCAACAGCGAAATTATGCAATGTTCACGTTTTGAAAAACTGCTCATGATTGAAAAAAAAAATTTTGAAAAATAATACATCTTTCTTTCTTATTCTCTTGCAGGTAAGTGTTTCATATAACTGATGATCTAGAAAATATGAAAGAATCGAGAATTACAACAACTCTATTTCAAAAGGTATGAAAGCAGCGAAAGTCTTTTCACTTTTTTCCTCATTTATTAGATCGCATCTGTATCACTTCTTATCTGTTATCACAGTGTGCCGTCATAATTCACCGTCTTTGGTACCGTAGTCTCGCCAGATGTTCGTTAACAGTCACTTTAATCATAGGTTTCTCCTGGTAATGAGTAAAATAGATGCAAAAACTCGCCCAAATAATTATTTTCTTCTTCATTTAAGTGATTAAAATCATGAAGAAATTTACCTATATAATAATTAGGAATGTGAGTTCGTATCACGCTAAAGGACGCAGCTGACGCAGTAAAAATAGCTTTTTATGTTCTGATGATGTAGAGTAAATCTAGATTCGAAAGAAAAAAAGTAGAGGGAGAAAATGATGAGAATCCATTTGTTGTCACAAAACACTATTTTCTAAACTCACTGCAATGCAAATCTCAATTATCCACGTTTATGGAATAGAATGTGTATATCCATTTATTCAATACTTGCCTTCAATTTGTTTGCAGCATTAGTATCAATAATAGCAAGTGTGGTGTGCCTATGATATACTAGTCATAAGTATTGCAAGCTGTCCGATAGAATAGATTGTATGTATCCCTTTACATAGGATTTTATTGGGTTAAAGCCGTCGTTCGGGCTTTTGCGTTAATCCTGACTGTTTAGTTCAATGGCAAAGCCAAATGATACATTCGCCGATTGATAACAGGAAATCATTTCCAAAAGAATTT
>OY735228.1:42673220-42693220 GCA_963457665.1 Thysanoteuthis rhombus | reverse complement strand
CACGATCATGAAAACATGAAACTAAATTCTCCCTGACAAAAAAATATGGTTGAAACAAATCCTATTTATAAAATCAATGGTGTTTTCCATCTGGAAAAATCCAAAGTAGAGTAAAAGAAAAAACATCACAAAACATTCAAGTTTTCTAGGAGTGATAAACCTGTCAGAATAAGGCTCGAAAAGGTATTATGAAAAAAGCTTTGTCGCGAAAAATAGGTAAAAAAATGCTTTTAAAGAGGTCTTGGGGAGTATTGATGGCAGAGCGCAAAACAGTGTGGCCAGGAGCGCTAGAACAATCAAACATGTAAGGAAATAAACAAATGAACACACAGATACAAAAAGGACAGAACATTCCGCCATCTCTAATGACTATGATTTGAACAACGGTATTAAAGACGATTGAACATTGTCTTTAATATCAATCAATAAGGATGAATTTGGAATGTGACAAAAAATATGAATTGAAAGCGACGTTCTTAACGTCGAAACAAAATATAATGAGAAATTTGAATTCAAAAAAAAAAAAAAAAAGGAAGCACAAAATCCTAGGAACGGGGAAAAAGTTCATTGAAATGGAAAAAATCCACAATTCGGGTACTTTGATGACAGAGAGATATCGATTCACCATTTTCATGTTCTTCCGGCTTCAGCCTCGAAAATTTTTGGTTTTCATTCCTTTCTCTGCTTTTTATGTTCTGAAAGACTTTTGGAAAAATGAGACACAATCGACTGTGGCAAAGATCACTTGGGATAGTTCCAAAGAAAAGTCCTTTCATGTCTTTCAACCAGTTATCAAGACTGGTTTTACATCCGGAAGAAAGGATTATCTTTCCCTTTTTGGGCCTCTCCATACATACACATACACACACATTATAATATATATATATATATATATATATATATATATATATATATATATATATATATATATATATATATGTGTGTGTGTGTGTGTGTGTGTGTGCGTGTGTGCGTGTGTGTGTGAGTGTGTGTATTACAAACCATTACCTATATACAGAAAATATAGACATATCCTCCCTCTTTAACTCTCTCCCTATGTCTTTATCTCTCTTTCTGGAATACGTTCACATAAACGTATGTTTACACAGATTCATTCGCACATATATGTACAATGTGCATGTATAAAGTATATTCTTTACATTGATCATGCGTTATGTATAAATATATAAATTAAATCGATTTTTCGTATGCATAAGAACATTCATAAGTAAATTAGAAATATTTCTCCTCTCTCTCTATCCGTCCCTCTTTCTCTCTCTCACCCATTATCTATCCGCCTCTCTCTCTCTCTCTCTCTCTTTCTCTCTTCCTACTTCACACCTTGTAGTCTATTACAGTATGTACAAATGCGAAAAAGTACGTTCTGAAATAGATTGACATTACATACATGTACAGTGGACAAACACACACACACACACACACACACACATATATATAGATATATAGATATATCTATATTTATATATGTGTGTGTGTATATATATATTTATATATATATATATATATATATATATATATATATATATATATATATATATATATAAATATATATATATATATATATATACACAAATATATATACATGTGTGTGTGTATGTATATATGTATTTGTAAATATAAAGAGAGAGATAAATAGATGGATAGGTATAATTGAAAAAAATTCTTCCAACTTTAAGAAATTGATGTATGTTGTCTACCATTATGAATTGTGTTAAATAATATAGCAACTTATTCGAAATGATCTACTGTCATCACACGTTTAATGTATCACTCGGCCAAGACGATTTGAATGGAATAATCAATCGAAGAAAAATTGGGCCACAACTGAAATCGAACCTTCCAACGATAGGGTAGCCTCTAACGTACGATCGCACTTACCATTGTGTTAAACCACTGCAAGGTAGTGGAAAAGCCTAAATGCCGGCAGCATTTGGACTGGCTACCATACAGATAGGAGGTTCGAACCCTGTAGCATCCCAATCTCCTTTACTTGTTCATTCTCTTTACGTTGTCTCAATTGGGTGATATGTTTACTTTGTAATGACGGGATTTCTATTGAAAAGTTCCTATAAGATATAACACAAATTACAATTAGTATATATATATATATATATATATATATATATATATATATATATATATATATATATATATATATATATATATATATATATATATATATATATATATATATATATATATATATATATATATATATATATATATATATATATATATATATATATATATATATATATATATATATATATATATATATATATATATATATATATATATATATATATATATGAAGAGAGGGGGAGAAAGATTATTGAAGTGCTTTACAAGTTGAAACACTAAAATTTGGAAAACTTGAAAAAATATTATGTCATTTCAGTCGCATAGTACCAAATATTTGTTAATGTAATTCATGCAATTTCCTTCACTATTTTTTTCCCATTCTATTTATACTAATTTTTCTCTTTACTTTTTTCTGTTTACCATTCAACTGTTTCCGGTATTTCGAAAAAAAAAAAAGAAAAAACATGTAAACAAGGTGCCCCAGCCAGTTTGATTGGATGCTACCACTCTTTCAGATATATTTTTTATACATAACTTATGGCAAGAATGTAGTTTGATAATCTTTGAGGCTATTATCATAATGTATCAAACTTGGATATTATTCCATATTTCACATCGTTTGATTTTTTTCAAAACAGGGCTGACTTAATTAAGTTACCAGTAACCGTAAAAAGATCAGTGAGAATCAAAACAGACCTGTTTCACAGTATTTTTGTATCTACACTTGCAGGGCATAGGGATTTGTGGTGCTATATATATATATATATATATATATATATATATATATATATATGTATATATATATATACACATATAGAAAGAGAGATAGATAGATAGATAGATTGATAGACTGATAAATAGATAGATAGATATGTAAATATAATATATATATGTGTGTGTGTGTATATATATATATATACGTGTGTGTTTATATATATATATATATATATATATATATATATATATATATATATATATATATATATATATATATATATATATATATATATATATACTAAAATGCACGTGTCCAAAGTGAAGGAGTTATCAATGTATGGATTGACGCAAAGGAGCCAGAAGTTATTTTATTAGATGATTCATTTTAAATAATTCAAGTATCCTGATAGCAAGTTTTTTTTAAACATCCAGCGCATCTTAAACCGTCTTAATGTTTGATCAGGCATAAAGTCTCGAGAGTTTCAATTAAATAATCTCTAATGATACATCATAATCAGGAGATAAATCAACATCTGATATATATATATATATATATATATATATATATATATATATATATATATATATATATATATATATGTATATATATATATATATGTATATATATATATATATATGTATATATATATATGTGTGTGTGTGTGTGTGCGTGTGTGTGTGCGCGCGTGTGTCTTTATATCAATATTTTCAAGTATATAAATAAATGCACATGGATATTTGTACATACCTATCATTGCCGAATATCAAAACTTCCACGAACTATAGTATTGCACACACACAATTGAGAGAATGATAAAAGTAGGAAGAATGTGCGATGCCAATCTTTTTTAATTGGGATTGATCCCATTCCTTGTAAATCAAAATTGAAATGCCCTTTTTGACTAGACTCAATACCAGCCTACGCCTAGAGTAGTTATAAAATTATCGTGGCCCAGATAAGTCCCATATACTGTACCTATATATCTGAACTATATACGTATATTCTTTTATTGTAGATTAAAAAATTGCTCGTAGTTATCTTGTACTCTTAACGACATATCAATGGATAATATTGGAGGTTAGTTATGTTAGGTTAATTAGATAAAAATTAGGAATAATTCTTTTTTTTACAATATGAACTTCATTGAACCACATATTATAGCTCTTTCTTCTGAGATCTTTGGGGTAACATTATTATTCTAAGCCCACCTTTTTTTTTTTCTACGAAGATTTCTCAAATTTCATTTTGCAGTCCTTCAGTGAGATGAATTTTGAACTGAAGGTTCAATATTTGCTAAGTATGTTGTATCACGTGGAGTATTTTAAATCGAAGACCCCATTCCATCGCTTTTGGTCTGCTCAGATCA
Source organism: Thysanoteuthis rhombus (assembly GCA_963457665.1). Taxonomy (NCBI): domain Eukaryota; kingdom Metazoa; phylum Mollusca; class Cephalopoda; order Oegopsida; family Thysanoteuthidae; genus Thysanoteuthis; species Thysanoteuthis major. The sequence goes on along the minus strand of OY735228.1, from coordinate 42,689,033 downwards.
CTGAAAAGAATATCCTGGACGAAATTCCGCAAATCTCTTTAGATCAATTCGATTATTCGTTGTAACTAATCCATAAACTGTGCAAATCTTCCTACTGCATTTGATTCGCTTTTTTTCTTCACCTTTCTCAATATAAAAAAAAAACTTAGTATAATGAAAATAGAACTTATCTTATTCCATTTTCAATATTCGAATCAATAAACAAAATTTGCTAATTTTGAAAAACATTTAAAAAATGCAGTCTGATATGGCTAATGGCATGATACAGTCAAAAGCAATCTTTCTTAATGTAAGTCAAAATAAATCGATTATTGCCATCTAACGATAAACATAAGACAAATTTTTTAGCCAACCTGATACGTGGTATTTCCGCAATAAAAATGGCACGCTTCTTCTCTTCATACAGGTTTATATATATATATATATATATATATATATATATATATATATATATATATATATATATATATATATATATATATATATATATATGTATATATATATATATATGTATATATATATATGTATATATATATATATATGAATATACATACATATATATATATATGCACACACACACATAAATGTATATGTATATATACATATATGAATATATATACATATACATATATGTGTGTGTGTGTGTGTGTGTGCATGCACGTGTGTGTATGTGTGTATGCATGTGTTTCAAAGTGATTATATTATGGTTAGAAATGAAAAATACTATTAAGTCTCTTACAAATAACGGGTTTTGGTCGGTCGCTAAAGAAAACTGTCACGTTAAAAACGAATTTTTGCAGCGTGCAGTGCTAGGGTTGATTAACGAAAAAAAAATTGGATAACGGTGAATCGATGAATACGTTACTTAGGGATAAATCTAGCAGATACTTTCATTGCAAATCCACCCTTCCCCTGAAAAAACTGAATAACGAGGGGAATTAAAAAAAGGAAAAATGTTTTCTTCTAAACATAATATGTTTAGCCTCCAGCTCGTTTGGTGTGGCTTGCACGCGTGATAGATATATATATATCGATAGGTAGATATATACTTACATACAGACATACATACATACATACATACATACATCGCAAGCCCGCCAAACTAATTTGAAAACTGAGGAAACCTTCACTGACAGTTTTGGATGATGATTTCTAATACATAAAAACCGAGTGTTAAAAACTCTTATTTTTTTTCTAAGTTATTCCTAGCAAAAGTAAAGGTACGTTTTAAAAGCCAATGCGTTTTATTTCACGAGAAATACAATAATTTTAATTTCAGATCCGATAATCCAACTCTCTGTTTTCTGCTTCTTCACGTGAAATTCGTCAGCGTGTCTGTTTCTCTTCCTTGTTGGCTTTTTCCTTCATCCTCCAACTTGAGACTGCTAGTCGCTTGCAGAGACACGCTCGAGTCGCCATCATACATCTTTCGTTTTCCAATACTGTCACTGCACTCACGACTGTGACAGCACGGCATTGACTTTTATCTATCATTTTATTCTTTATTTTTTACAACGAACGCATCGCCTATGACTTTTGATGTTGTTTTGCTGCACAAAGCCTCGCAGGAGCTTCTCTCGTGTCTTTCCATGAGTTGGAAAGAGAAAGTGAAAGAGATATCAGAAGTGTCGAATCTGTCGGGCGTAGATTATCTATAATATCGAAAACAAAGAACAAAGAGATGTCATGCGCATCCGTCTCTCCGAACGGTGAACACTTCAAAGGAACAGCATCTCATCAATATATATGATGGACATGTCTGACCCAGAGCATAATCCGGTACAAAGTAATGATGTACATACTTTTGAAGGGGAGGATGCTCAGGTCTTAGTTTCTCTTTTGATTAAAAGTTAGCCTTATGATGCTACCATTGTTTTAACTACCAAAGGAAAATTGATATCATCATCATTACGACTGACTTTTCAGATCAGAACAATAGCAGGTATGTCACTCAATCGAAACATCAACGTAATCAATGGTTTTGGGCAGAATTCCGTTTCGGGGCTACGGGGTGATCAATAAAACAACAATCGGTAAAGGGTTTGCCGAGTTAGGGTTCTTTGATAATCGATGAGATAGATTGGAAAGTAGTTTAATCAATGAATAATTCACTTTTCCGCCTTTCATTTGGAAGTGATCATTAAAAATAAAAATAAAAGCAAGTGAATGTAAGCCGAGGTACCAAATTAGCAATAACTTACATAGCAAACTGATCATCCCTCATAGGAGTAGTTAGGTGGGGATTTCGGAACGAAGAAAAATAAAAATACGTTTTTGCTAAATGTAGTAGTGAATATTTGAAGTTTCAGTGCCTTTGCTTTGTTCAATGTAATAACTATACGTGATGAACACATACACAGCCAGCCAACCAACCAGCCAGCCAGCCAGCCCAACTTGAAAACTGAAAGAAACCTTTGTAAACAGTTCTGGGAACTTTTATGTTGACGGATCCTAAAAAGAATTGCAGAAGTTAGAACTATTGATCTTATTGCACATGTTGCTTTTCTTGTAGCAACGACAGTCCAACAGATCAATTTGACGATCATCTTTTCGTGTATAACACATAAGAAGTCCTTTTATCCATAGACTGCCAACCAATAGTATACACCAGCCATTATTGGACATTAACTGAAATAAAAAACGTATTTCATAAAATTGTACGGAGAATATTTTTTTAGACTCCAAAAAAGAGGATATTTTATTATAATGGAGGAGTGACCTTTTCTGTTTGTTTCACCGCCGGTGAGAAAATGTCCTTTAGGTTAAGCGTGAAAAAGTATCTTATAAGAATATATTTCCCTCATCACTTGGAACAATGGCCTTTTCAATATAAACTGATTAGTCTTGTTTCAATAAAACCTCGGATAACATTCATAAGAATTAAAGATTTAATTACATTATCAATAGCCTTGACGTAGAAACCTATTGAGTCTTATAGTAGGTAAGAAAATATGAAGGAACCGCTCCCTCTCTCTGTCTGTCTCTCTCTCTGTCTCTCTCTGTCTCTCTGTCTCTGTCTCTCTCTCTCTTTCGGTCTTTCTCTCTCTCACGCTTTCTCTCTCGCTCTATGTCTGTCTGTCTGTCATTCTTTCTCTCTCCCTCTCTCTATCTCTCTCTCTCTCACTTTATATATATATATATATATATATACATATATATATATATATATATATATATATATATACTTGCTTTCGGCAGAAAAGTCTACCAGATGATTTCGAGTGATTTTTTTTTTACTTTCGACGTTTTATTGAAAAGTAACCAAATACGTTCACGTGGAGTGATCCATTGTTTGAAATGGTAGGTTGAAAATTTTTCATCAGCAAATTACTATCTTTAACTTTAACTTTAGTCAGAGCAACGAACAAAAAATCACGCTGTTTATTCTAGAAATCAGTTATGGAATTTCCCACTAGTTCATGGTGGAGGCTTAAATGGGGCCATTGACTCCAATAAGAGATCAAAATTATTTTTTCAAGCCAACCTTAAATCAATACTCTTTACGACGATAAACAATTTCGGTTATTTAGGTGTCGCATACAGGTGAGAAAAATGAGGCTTTTAGTATCAAATTGATAGAAAATGTGTGTGTGTGTGGGTTATGTGTGTGTGTGTATGTGTCTGCATATCTGTCTGTTTGTTCAGTTTTTCCACAGATATTCCAATTTATCTGTGATTAATCTCACGTTTAATAACTAGCATAGGTGATAAATTACTTCAACAAAAACATGTACTCTAATTGCAGAATATATATATATATATATATATATATATATATATATATATATATATATATATATATATATATATATATATATATATATATATGTATATATATGAATATATGCCTATGTATTTGGTAAAGTAATGATGATATCTTAGTTGTCAGCTCCTGTGAACTTTCCACGGGTCCAGCTAGTTATTATCATTAATGGTGCTGTCCATTTCTCGATGCCTCGTTATTATCATTGTAATCGTCTCTGCTCTCCAGACAGACGACCTCCCTATGATCTTTAAACTGAGACTGACAAGTTACTTTCAACAAAGCTTTATTAAAATGCAAAGGTCTGCAAATGTCAAGTGTGTAAGTGTGAAGAGGAAAACGACAATAGAATTAATTACAAGAAGGCGACACAGAGACGAAAAACTTTCTTTTGCCTTATGACTTTAGTAAGGAAGCCATTGTATGACAGTTCTCCCCTCCATATATATATATATATATATATATATATATATATATATATATATATATATATATATATATATATATATATATATATATATATATATATATATATATATATATATATATATATATATATATATAATTATATATATATATATGTACGTACGTACGTACTTATTCGAACACCACTTCATTTCTCCATGCCCGGTTGAATATGACGGGCTAGGGAGATTTTTTTCCTAATTACAAAAATGATAAAAAATATTTCTAGTTGTATATATATATATATATATATATATATATATATATATATATATATATATATATATATATATATATATATATATATAAAGAGAGAGAGATAGAGAGGAAAGGGAAAGTGAGGGAGAGAGAGAGAGGAGGTGATAGCCTGAGTATAGGTCTGCTTCCAAGGTGGGCCCTGGTTCGACCCCACACCAAGCTCCCCTCCTCATTTGTACAATCAAAGACCTTTTGTTAGCGACTGAATGAAATCGCTGCCGAACAATTATTTCCTGGTGAATTGTCTTCATAATTATCACATTTTGTAGGATATAAATCGTCCATATGCTGATATCCCAAATATATATACAGAGGGGGAGAGGGAGAGAGAGACAGACAGACAGACAGACAGAGACAGGGGGGGGGGAGAAAGAGTGAGACAGACAGAGAGAAAGAGAGTGAGAAGGAGGAAGAGACAAAGAGTGATAGAAAAAACGTACGTATATTGTTCGAGGAATGGATTAAAATGTCCCTATTATTGCTATCAAAATGCAATAAATCTAATCACCAATTGAGGCAAACACTTTCTGGTTTTATTCTCAGATGTTTTCGATAAATAAATATATGCGTGTATATGTGTATGTGTGTGCAAGAGAGAGAAAGAGAGAGAGAGAAAGAGAGAGAGAGAAAGAAAGAGAACGAGAACGAGAACAATAAAGAATGAGACAAACTTCGGAGTGAGATATATGGAGACTTAACTAATTAATCCATGATTTAATTAATTAGTATGCTATACATCTTCAGGAGGAGTTCTCATCTTCAGTAGTGTGTGGTGTGTGTGTGTGTTTGTTTGTTTATTTGTTCCTTTTAATGGTTAGAAAATTTCCGTAGAGAATAAATTTGATATCAAATGTTTTGCTTCGGAAGCAAAATTCGAATTGAAGAGGATTCCATGAAGGTCATCTTGATGTGTGGGACATTGTTTTGTCTCTGGTAAACTCACTCACTTTCTCACTTTCTCACTTTCTCTCTTCCTCTCTGTCTCTGTCTCTGTCTCTGTCTCTGTCTCTCTCTCTCTCTCTCTCAGTATATATAAGCAGGTTCAACTCTGCTGCTTGACACGGTTGATATTTTTGAATAATGTTCGATCTATGTGATTTTGTAAGGTGTGCTGTAGTAAGTGCATTGACATGGAGAGAAGTTATGTTGATCATAGCAGACACAGAGGATTGAATGCTCGAATGGTTCTACAGTATGATGCAATCTTTCGTACTACATTATACTGTAGTCTCTGAGTACAGTGTAGCCATGTGACTAATAGAATGGCATAATATTTACGAATTCGTATGTCCGTGCAATTTCACGAACCAACCTGTATCTCCAACATAGAAGGAGAGGAATTTAAAAATACACGGTTTAGTTACTCAATAGAATACGGCCTTGTACCAAGTATTTTAGCAGCATGCTGTACTGGAAATGATCAACTGAAAATATTGAAAAACGGGCAACCCATGAATAAGTCACCTCTCTCGCTTTTTGTTCGGTCTTTAAATGTGAATTTGCAAAAATTAAGCAAACAAAAATGACTGATGCAGTGCACAAACTAGGGACTAATTTAGTATAAACTCACATTGCAAATTACTCATCCCGATGGAAATCCTTTTTTTAGACAGGGGAGTAGAGGACAAAACGTTTTTCCGTGAACATAATAGAGAATCATGAAATATTCATTCTTTCCAACTCAACTGGTGTGGCCTGTACATGTGATGTGTACTTATATACATATTTATCATCCCCACCGACTTGAACACTGAAAAAACTTACGTTGACATTTGATGACAGAATTGAAAGAAATGGACGAAAACAATGAACTAAAAGACACTGTCACTCCTCAAAAAAATTTGGCAATATAATAGTATGAAAATTGTTTTGCTCAAAACTCTATGACAATGGATATAAGGCTGAAACAACGAAGTAACAAACCGTCTCATGCACCCAGGCAGAAGAACATTCCTCGTTGTCTGTCCGTCTCTGTCTCTGTCTGTCTATCTGTCTCCGTCTCTGTCTCTCTCTCTCTCTCTCTGGATATACGGGGTGTTACAACAGAAATGGAAGCATGTATTAGACAGCTTGTATTAAACTATTTGAAATCTGAAAAGATTTTTAAGACAAAAATCACAAACAAAATTTGATTAATGAAAGCTTGAATATATGTGCTAAATACTGTTTTATCTGAACAAAGGGTTGTCACAGAACTGATTTTGTTACATCAAACCGACTACTCGAAGAACGGTCATCTCAAAAACAAATATAGACCGAATGTAGCAAGTATATATATATATATATATATATATATATATATATATATATATATATATATACATTGCACCTGTATGATAGAATTGATTATATAGCTTAGATGACACAAATGCTTTGGAATTCTAAAAAAACAATTAATCTTCGATGCTATAAAGCTTTCTAGATTGTGAATCTCTCTCACTCTCTCTCTCTCTCTATATATATATATGTGTGTGTGCGTGTTCAGAATCCGATTATTGTCACTTCAAAGAAATTTTATCGACTATCTGTAGTATATATATATATATATATATATATATATATATATATATATATATATATATATATATATATATATATATAAATATTAGGGATTGATTTTATATCTAAAATGACAAGTTTTTTTATAATGCAAAAATATGCATATTTAGTATTTGAAGATTATACATATATCCATATCCCTCACTTTCTCGCTCATCCCCTCTCTCTTTTTCTTTCTCTCCATCTATATATCTATATATATGTATATATTGCATGTTTTCCAATGTAACCTGGTTACATCTCAAGACACAAAGTCTTTGATAAACTGCTAATGCATAGCTGTTCTTCTTCCTCCAGAAGACTTATGATTCACGAGCTGTGAGTATATATGTCTGAAAGTTTAGACAACAGAATTCTGCCAGACACTATTCATGCATCTTACAATGAGGAGAACAATTTTCCCAAGGCTTTTACATTGCTTTAATTCAGAATTCTGACCATTCCTTGACGTTGAAGATTAGCATGTTGGCATAACCTAGAAATTGCGTCCTTACGGTCATCGACCCGATCTTTTCCTTGGTAGACTTAAGTTGATCAGTTCTACTTTTTGTCTTTATTTAATCTCAGTTAAAAGGTTTCGTTTCATGAAGAAAGTGGAAAGTACAGAAAGACTTAGAATGCAGGAATTGCATCCAGATTCCCATCGATTCAGCCATCAGCCCGATAGAACAATGCAAGATGATGTGTCCAGATACGTTAGGGCTTTCATTTCGTGTAAATCAAGGGTTCACAAAATCAAGGTCGTCTGCTCCTTCCATCGGAAGATTTTGTACGGTTTCTCGGTGGTAAGAAAAAGTTTGTGGAGAAATAAGAAGAATTTAGTTGTGAATTTTTTTTGTTTTTTTTTGTTTTTGTTTTTCATTTTCTGTACTAAAATGTATTTTTATGGTACTTATATACTGTAAAATACATCAATGCTATTTGCTAATTGTTAAATGTTTTTTTTTTAATCATCTTTTGGTTTTGTAAATTAAATTTTTTCATCATTTTCTATAAAATAATATCTGACTGTTCAACATCGAATGTCGTTTTTTTGTACATAACAGAATAATGATAAAATTCGAAGATTCACTAGAGTTTTTTCCATTTTTTCAAGTTCCATTTAGAGATATAATTGATTAATATTGAAGGTTTTCGACCCAGCGACAGTAATGATGTCTAGCCAAGAAGTTTATCTAATTTTCAAGCTGAGCTCTAATTATATTACTAAAGAATTGGGAGTTAAAACTGTTACAGTGCAGCTTCTCCGAGTCATTTCTCCCAAATAGGATCATCATTTCAAGCATTTTAAACTTCATATCCGTAAGAAAAAGTCCAATAATAGGGTGGCCATGTTTTATGCTCTTAATGAATTCTTTGCCACTAGCCCTGAGTAATTTTACAGAGAGAGATTAGTATCATTGAAGAATATCTGGAAAAATTCATATAATGCATATAAATATTTACGCGTGTAGTTGTGCGTTTATGTGTGTGTGTATATATATATATGTAAATATATATGTATGTAAGTATGTGCGTGTGTGTGTGGGTGAACGAAAATTTTATGATTGTACATCAATCACTCATACCCTTGAACAATGAAGCAATACGATCAAATATTTTCTGACAGAAAGAAAAGTTTCTCCAAAGAAAATTTTCATTTTGACTTCTTTGCACTCGCCAAAGTTTTGAAGCTTTTATTCACATTACAATTATATTTGCATTTACTGATCTCTCCATTGTTAACAGAATATCATTAAGATGTTGATAAGGAAAATTCTGAAATAATTCTGAAATATCATTCCAAATGAATTTTATCACCCCATGTTCGTGTCATATAATGGTTAATTCACTTCCTTTTTTGCGGAAACAATATTGTCAATCCCTTCACAGTCTTTGCATCTTTCAGACACATCCACTTTTATGAGATTCCGTGGGACACTTGATTTCAATCTATGTTTGAAGCTTCAAAAACCTTTTTGATTTCCGATTCTATTCAACACAAAGATTGCATGGAATCCAAATTCTCTTTGCAACGTTCATTTTTCAGAATAGAGCTTTCTCTCGTTTGAGAATGATAGAGCCAATGTGCTCTAATTTTGATGTATTTTTAGTGAATAATGTAGAAACTTGAATTCGTGGCAACTGAAGGAACTTTACCTGAATCAAGTTTACAGCAAATCCATGGTGCATTGGTTTTATTAACCAAGTATTATTGCCATATAATACTTCTATTTCCTATGTTTTTCAACAAACGAATCGAATATTCATAGAGATCTGCTGTTAAAAAAGAGGCAAATTGTTTCACCCTGAGGTTTGTTTCATTTAACCTTACTGCATAAATGGTGTTTCGTCACTGTCGTGATAATTTTGTAGATAAAGAAAATTGGTTTGACAATTTGGGGAAAGTACTCCCCCTTAATGCTGAGTTATTGCAAATTAAGTCATTACCCTGTTCACTACCTATTCATGTTAACAAGAACTAATTAAATTATTGTTATTTACTATGCATTACTTAGTTTTTCACATATTACTTATATGATCTGGGGTCTCTGATCGGCCACCAATTTGAGTTCTGAATATTGAATTGGTTAACGCCAATACTTGGATGATAGCCACAGTTTTCCTAAAGAATCGACTATTACTTATAAAATACCATGATTTATCTTACATATATATATATGTGTGTGTGTGTGTGTGTGCGTGTGTGTGTGTGTGTGCGTGTGTGTGTGTGTGTGTGTGTGTTCGTTTAGACAAGAACAAATCAAATTATAGTGAATTACTAAGCATTACTGAGTCTGTCATGAGTTAGTTATATAATCTGGTGTTCTTGAGAAGTCACCAATTTGAGTTCTGATCATGCTCGTAGTTGCTTAACCCCAATAATTGGATGATTACCTGGGTTTTCCTTGAGAATCGACCATTAGTTATGAAAGACCTCAATATATATATATATATATATATATATATATATATATATATATATATATATATAAATATATATGTGTGCGTGTGTGTGTGTGTGTGTGTGAGTGTGTGTGTGGACAGAAACAAATCAAATTATAGTCATTTACTGAGCATAAAATACTCTAAGCAGAACTTGGTCAATTTGAGTCCTGATCATGCTTGGAGTTGCTCAACTCAAATAATTGGATGATAGCCTGGGTTTTCCAAAAAAATTGACCATTAGTTACAAAATACCATGATGTACCTTATATATATATATATATATATATATAAAGAGAGAGATACATACATACATACATATGAAATTGTGTGTGTACGTGTGTGTGTTTGTGCAGATTATGTGACGAGATATTTATCATTGGTTTTACCCTAGTATAACAAATATAAGAGAAGAGTGTAAATTGTACCGTATTAAGGTCGAGAACAATAAAGTTGGATAATTCCCGATTCACAAACAACAGCACAGAATGAAATTCAAAATTCACATTTTCAACAAAAATAAATTCTCATATTTTCGCGCTTTCCTCCTGCTATCCAAGACAAATAAGCGATATGTTATAATGTTTGACAAAACAAATACAGGCTCAAATAACCATACAACCATATTCAGGCACACACACACACACACACACATATATATACACACACACACACACACACACATATATATATATATATATATATATATATATATATATATATGTGCGTGTGTGTGTGTGTGTGTGTTTGTGTGTGCGTGCGTGTCAGGTCTAAGAATCTTAACAATTTCAAACATTAAATAGATAAGGGAACATTTTTTTAGATATTTTGTGTCATTTCAGTCACTTATCTTCCAAATCTCTTGGAGTAATTCATGCGAATCGTGTTTATTGTGATTTTTGATATCTCAGACGGACTTATTGTGATACTATGTGTAATTTTTTTCTACTTCTTGAGATCATCAATTATTTATCATGTAACAGTTTCAGGGATTTAAAAACAAAACCGTTATATTGACGTGTATCTGTAGGAGAATTGATCAGACACCAATTTCCCTTGGCTATGATCTATATACATACAAATATATAGAGAGAGAACGAGAGGGAGAAAAAGAGAGAGAGAAAAGAGAGAGGTCGTCATATGTACGTGTGTTTAATTATTGGCATACTTTGCATATATGCAAATATAAGGACAAATGTTTCCAAGCTAATATACCAAAGCACACCTTTGTGGAGGCATATGCATACAACAACGTCAAGTATCAGTTTAGCTATTTAAGACATCAGGATAAATGTTAACGAATGTGTTTGGTTTTGTGTTTTTCACTTATAAAACCAAAACGAAATTTTTTAAAAAACTCACGTGAACATTTTCGGCTTTGTTTTTAAGGAAGCACAAGATATTTACTATCTGATGACGTGACTTAGCACAGCAGGTAATCCATCAGACTGATAAGCTGAACATGTATGAGCTCAGATTTCCTGCTGGATATCAGATGAGAAATATCTTGGGAATCTAGAATTTTCAACGTTGCAAATAACATTTATGATTTAAGAATAAATTTCCAAATTATATTACCTGTTCAGCAGCAGCAGCCACAACAATAAAAGTTTAACTGGATGCAGCCAAGATTGACTGACCGTATTAATACCAGCTTTAACATAAACTCATCAGGTTTATACCGATATTTATAAATCAATTTTTTTTTTCGAAATCCTTTTTACTCATTTTCCCTACCACTGCCTTCCATCCTGGCATTTTTTGGCCAATAAACTCTTCAAACGCTTGCAATAACTGAGCAAAATTAAAGAAATAAAGATGCGGCTTCAGACTTTATTAGAAAAAGTAACCAAAATCTTGCAGATCTGCTTTCCATGAACGTCGCTTTGACCACTTCAATCATGTAAGTGTTGATAATGCAAAGTATAAATCTTGTTATTCGAACAAGCCCTGCTCTCATATGCAGAGTGCCATCTTAGTTTAACTGAGTAGTTAAAATACATTCAAAGAGTCATGCGGACAATGAGACTATTTTTTGTTATTTACGTTGCTAATACGAAGTTTCGGCCGATCCATTCTAAGGCCTGTATCAGGTGCACCACTGGAATGTCTTGGCGGTAAAAAAAAAATCCATTCTCCAGTATTAACAACGTTTATAGGGCACAATTTACGTGTTTCCTTTTCCTTTCACTTGTTATATCTTTTCCCTGTTGAGTTGCAGAAGCCACCCCTGATTGAACTCTGTACTTATTCATCACCGTTCTCAAAACCATTGACAATCTTCAGTGATAGCAGAGTTTTCTGAAGTAGCAAGGGTGATTGGAAACACTAAAGCAACATGTTGGGAAAGGGGATATGAGCCTTCATTGGACACCTCCTGGGAAGGTGCAGCAAAAACCTGACCAAAAATGCATTGACTTGGAACTCTGAAATTAAAAAAGATAGACGGCGTTTAAAGGAGACATTTAGGATATAGGTGGATAAGGGTGGGGCACAACTTGGTTTCAAATCATGGAGAGCAGTGGCTGTGGTTGCTGCAGACAGGTTTAGGGATGTCTTCAGCGGCGTTATTCTCCATCGGGAGCAAAGCATATACATCTATTCAAAATAATATTCACGAAACGAAGCTCAATGCAACAATAGCGTTGCGTCAAGAGATCATAAAACTCTGTAAACTTTTTAGAAAATCTTGCTTCCTCACAGCAGGTTTTTTTTTTTTTCTTTTTTTAGGTATCTGTAAATCTTATATCAGTCTGATACAATATTACAATTGTGGAGAACGCTGTGGTGGGCATTACACGAGGGAATAATTTGCGAGATAGATATCGGTGTAAATTTAGCAAGTACATCATGATTTAGCATTGGACATAGTACAAACATTATGCAAACATTGAGTAATGAAAACGGTGCGTTAGCTATTTTTGTGTCAAGTTTAACTCATTACCCACGCTCTAGTGTGACTTCATTGTGTAACCTTTAAATATTCATTGACTAACTTAATCAGGTTTAGGGTCACGAACACAGTAATGGTCGAACAACCCGAGCATTAGTTTGCCTGAAAAGCCTGACTAAAACATCGTTCCATGGCTGTCAACTAGATATTTTCGATGACTTGCTAAGTTTGACGCAGTATAGCATGGGCTAGACGCAGCATGAAGATCAAACACACTATATTAGCAATGGTCTGCAAATGTAATTTGCTAATCACCAATCTACGGTACACACAAAATATATTCCACTGACATCATCAGGTTCAGATGCCACAATCGTGGGACATCTAGCTTGGATGTCTGTCCGCCTCATTTAACCGAAATAACCGACTAGGTACTGTGTACTCTAGTTTTTTCGTGTTGTTTACAAATTTGGATCCAGATGTCACTGCGTTGTCTTGGGTCTGCACAAGATGTTTTCCCCTGATAAGCTTTGTTATCGACGTGGTATAAGAAACAATAAAGTTCCAAATGTTGGTCTTAGCACTGTGAACAACTCACCATATTTTGATTGGATCTCTTTCGTTGCGCCCTGAACTAGAATTGTAATATTACTGCGAATACTTCTACGTTTACTGTTGAGAAACAAGACGTTTGAATGAATGGTTTCAAGTTTTTTAAGCATCGTAAATATCAATATGATTATGTAGCATCCTCCTCTCCTCTTGAGAGACATGCAGTTCATTTTACGGAGTCTTCCAAGGTAAGAAAAATTAGTGTAGCTATTGATTCTACTGATAAAGTGCCTATGCACTCTTTCAAATGTTATTCCACCCTATTCCGTATCATTGCCTCATACAATGCTAACATTGTTGAATCCACTAGACACCAATGCTGACATCTACTTCACTCTATGTTTACATGAGGAATCCCTGAGATTCCTAGGGATATGTTTATTCCAATATCTGTCACAAAAGATTTTGATTTTAATAAGTGCTGTTGAATGTTGCTTTACGACAGGCACAACTAGATATTTTAATAAGAAAATCTAAGGCTGCTCCAGGGCTGTTGTTGGTAAGCATCCAATTAAGAATGAATCGAACACGCTATAATTAGCCAGATTAGCTCTAAATATTTCTGTACGGTAAGGGGGCAACGGTTCACATAAGCTCTAATAGTAGAAGTTTCCGAATGGGTTGTCCATGTTTTCTATGAGCGGTTCTGACTGTGTATGCGGTTTATAAGATTGTGTATAAATCAGAGACGAATAGTGCTTTGTTTCTTGGTTGCGTTGTGCTGTACGAATGCACAAATGGGCAAAAATATTTTTGTGCTTCTAAGAAGAGACGGGCTGTAAAAATCTTTTGAATACAATTTAGAAAAGATGGTCCTGATCGTAAATTGTAAAATTTAACACCCTTGTCCGTTAGGAGTTTAAAATGGCGAGCAAAAGAAAAAGGAATGATCGAAAGAAAATGGAAATTTTGATTCGACACTATTATCTGTTGATAATAATGTCTAATCTAAATTCTGTTTCCATTAATTCTCTAATTTCTACGACCAGAAGCTCCTTCCTAGATTGTGCTGTAAAGGCATCAATTGTACATTGCTTCTTGAGACCACTAAACTATGTTTACGCTGTTGTGCATCCGTATACCGCACATCCAGGACACAAAGCACCATACGTCACCGATATGGATTAACGAAATCAATGATGCATAATGTACATCAAGTCAATTTGCCGAATCCATCCGTGATAATCATCGAATACTCTTTTGGCAAACATATGAGGAAAGAATAAAGTTTTATGGGTGTCTTTATTCCAACTTCACAGGGGATATAGATGATATGCATTTTTGCTTTGGTCAAAATCCCACTATCGAATTTTTTACTTAATTTTCGTTTGTTATAACAATGAAAATGGCTTCAGATAAAATCAGTGACGTCTTGAGGGCATGAATAAGAGTTATATTCGCAAAAGCTGATGATGGATGCACTTTTTTCAAGTAAGGTCGTTTTGGTACATTACAGTAACAACTAAGAAGGAAGCTGAATAGTAATCCGTAGTTTTAGTATAATATTGTATAGAGAAATGATTCCTGAAAAATCCTGAAAACTTTCTTTTTTGGATTTTGATGAAGCACGAAGGTTTGACCCAAGGAAATACTAGATTCATTTGAGTTTTTTTTTTTTTTTTTTTTCTGTTTGTTGTTTTTTTTTTATTGTTGTTTTTTTGTTTTTTGTCTTTTTTTTTCTCCTTTTGCACGTCCATGCTGGTTTCTGCAGTTGATAAAACAAAAGTTGATTACATGATAATTTGTTTTCCCGTTGAGAATGAGGACGCTTGATAAACTTTGACTTCCAGAAAGCTGACAGCAGCGAGAGAAGGCCATGAATAGATCCCCTTACTCGCTGTCCTATCCATCGCAAATACGCTCACCATTTACTCCATTGCAGAATTTGTAGTCCGCATTTTCAATCCTGTAATTTCGAGCTGTCGAACCCGAATCCAGACAACTTTCTCGAAGAACAAACTCTGTTATTAAGGCCGAAAGCTCAGTATTTTGTGGTGTTACTTCACAGCTGAATCTTTTCTATCTCAATTTGACTGTCGAGGCATAAATTATTGACTTTTGTGGAAGGGTGTTAGCTTTACAAGTTTTACTGTTAGGGGAAAACAAATAACAGAGTGATACCACGTTAACAAGTAAGATATTTATCACAGAATTCGGAAAAGGAGGCGCGTATTTCTAAACAGATTTTACGGATTTATTTTACCAAAAGAAGTCCTTTATAATGACTTACATGATTAATGAAAATCCGACGGTAATAAAAATGAAAGATGAATGACTCAAAAGATTGAAAAAAAAAACAACTCAATAGAATTACTCTCATGACAGAGATTGTCACGCA
>OY735228.1:42600720-42668220 GCA_963457665.1 Thysanoteuthis rhombus | reverse complement strand
GAAATTTTGTATGCACAAACTTCTCTCAGTAGGACATTTTTTTACGGACTTCGTGGCTGAAATCGTTGCATACAGAGTGGACTTTGACCCTAAAGTAGCATAACAACAGAAATAGGGATTCAATTTATTTACTCAAAATAGAACAATTTCAGGTGATAATAATTATTCGATATCATTATTTGAAATAGCTGGTACCATTTCAATTAAGAAACAACTAAATGGTTATTTGATTTAGAAAAAAACTTTCAGTCATCCTGTTAGAGAAACATCGTGTGAAAACTCACCATATCGATTTGTCAAGGTTATATTCAACAACAGTAACCTTCAAAGATGGCTGAGGGTTCGATCTTTTTTAGATATATGCAAGTGTCTGTATTTCTTAGTGTGATTATTGAAGTGTTTTGCTTCTTTGGTGTGTTCCAGCGCTCCTGGCCATACTGTTTGATTAACAGATTTGATGTTTTGCATGGGTACTCCACTAGAAATCACCCAAAAGTATATTTTTTCTTTTTAAAAATATTTCCTTGGAGTCTTATTTTGACGGGTTCAATAATGATAATGGCGAATCTAAATGTCCGTAGATTTTTTTGATAACGCTAGTTTTGTCATTAATAGAAAATCTGACTATATTCTCCAATGTAATTTCATTTCATGATTTTTATGCTACGGTTGTTCAAATAATGCCTGTGATGGCGAGTTATTAATATTTCTATTTTTTTCTAATCAGAATTCTTCAACCTAATTCGTCAACATAGGTTTTCATCAGATTTCAAGGATTGTCTTATTGACTGGTTGTATATGTCTATGACACGTGTACAAACCACACCAATGAAACTAGAAAGGGTGCACATTTTAAACATTCATTTCTCATCGTGGCGAGCCAAGAATTTTTCTCTTTAAAGTTCCATACCCATATAGTTTTAGAGAGGGTTCAATTTTGAATGTAAGTTTATACTAGGCTGGTCCCTATTCTATGCCTAGCTGTAACCAAGATTCTTGTTTCCTTTTTTTTTTAAATTCGGACTTATAATGATATAAGAAAAAAAAACAGAAACGCCACCAAATCCTTAGTCACCACTCATGAATGTATCATGCAACCAGATCGTAGTGAGATAGAGGGACGAAAATCGAAGTATATACTCTCTATTATGTAAAAAAAAAAAAAATGTTTGCTTTTTTGAAAATTTTCCCTAAAATAAGTTTTCAGTGAACAGCTTAATTTGCAATGCACGTTTATTCTAATTCCGTCTTGCAGTTTGTGTCTGACATCATTCAATCTTTTTTTTTTAAATTTAGACTTTTTTTAGCGATCATCGTCCAAAAAAGACGCAAAAGTACATTACTCATCATTTCCTCACTTTTCAATATTCATAATTGATCAGAACATGCTGACCAATACTCTGGTCACCAGAGGGTTTCTTTTGAATGATTAACTAGACCTGATATTAATATCTGTAGGCTCACAGATTTAATATATATGTTATTATTCTTGTAGCACGCTGATAACCGCTATATTTCTGCTTGCAGGCAAATTCTTGGTCTATTTTTAAGAGGCGGGTATTCGGCTTTGAACGATTTATGTGAGTGTAGAGGTCAAGAATTTTAATCACAGCCTAGAAGGAATTGGGTGTATTATTTATTAGAAACACCGTTTGATTTTTCCAGTTTTATTCCCTTAGGGTATGAGATTGGTGATAACTTCTCCCCAGTAATATTATTAGGGATAGCATGAATCATCCTTCGTCCGACGGCACAAATCACTGCTTTCTGATATTTCCATCAGAATTGTCATTTCAATCAACATCAACAAGGGGCTGCATCTCCTTCCTCGGTGCAAAAGGGCCTATAACGTATATTTTTCTCGGGGAATATACTTTATTCCCTCATCGTTGAGCCATGAAAAAATTGCAATAATTTTTCCGGCTATAAATCAAGAGTGTTTTAATGTATGGCTTTTTTCGTCTTGACAGACGGCCTCAGCAGAATTTTGTGTTGCTCTGCCTGGGTGCATTAAATTGTTATGCCCCTTACCATACTTTGAAAAAAATAGGTGTGTCACCATGAAGGATTATAGATTTTACAAGTACTTAAAATGTGTGTAAACTTATGTTAAAAATAATTTTTGGTTCAAATCCATGAAATAAGCAGATTTAGTCGTGTTTATGCAAGAAAGTTTTTTTCTTAAAATTGATAGAAATGGTCGCGGCTGGTAATTGATAAGTGAACCTGTCTGTTAATATGAGACACCCTGGGTAAAAGTGTTTGTGAGTACTTTCTCACTGACTGAAGAGGTCACTAAGCATTAGGCATGCTGAAGGTCTCTCTATGGTTGCGTTATTTTATCCGTCTGGTTTGGTAGAGAGCCACTGAGAGAGTAGCCAAAATTGCCGGCAGTCGGTGACAACTTGTTATGGGTGAGTAAAGTCCGTGAACTTGAATCGGAGCCCCACTTATACGCTGTTTGCTTAATAGTCTCTTAGTGTCTGTCTTTCCCCTCAAGATTAGCCAAACCTCCAAATCATGGGCATCACGGAGCCAGTACATTCGGAATTTTCCTAGATTGTCACACCGTATGACTTTCTGTCGGCCATAGCCTCAAAACTAATCCCTGGTGATCCATATTGTGAGTCGTGAAGTCAAGCAGTCATCTATCACTCTTGCAACTTGTCAAACCCGTTGTCATTTGAGTTTTCTACCAGTTTCCATGATGTCCTGTACTCTTGTAATTTCGTTAATATACCTACTGTCTTGTGATCTCTCCATGCAAGATTGAGCATAATCCTCTCATGTGCACATAGCCAACTCCCCTGTTTGCGGAGCAATCTTTTTGTCAGGTTCCATGTTTCAGCTCCATAGGTGACTATCGGTTGGATACATTGGTTGGATACCATTTTTTTAGGACTAGTTGGACTTCATATTCTCAAAATTCGAGCTTGCTGTACAAGAAGCAATACTCAAATTATTTAAACTGGAGAACGGCTACAGTTTGTGTACTTTGAAAAAAAAAGCTTAAACATTTATAACCAAGGTTTTCGTCCATCCTTGTTGTTATCAATAAATTTGGTGACTTGATTTTTTTACCTGATCAGCTCAGTCTTACAGGTTTTAATCAAATTCACCAATATCTGTTCTCGACAGCAGAGTGGACGTGAGCGGTGTGGATGGATTTGGATTTGCCTGAACGAGCTCGAAACCTCGTCATAGATATGTTCAATACGATTGGAGGTCAGTAATTGGTCTTCCCAGACGGTCACCGATGTAGGTACTGACCTGGCTCTAAGTTGCGTAACTTTTGTGTCCACATGAGAACTTATCTTTTTTCTGAGGGTAATGCAACTCGATTAACACCGGGGCCGGACGAAATATAGTCAAGTATCTAAATTAAACCACATTGTCAAATATAAACTGTCCATTCTACCAGAAAACAGATTTCGGCATTAAGAAATATGTATATATATATATATATATATATATATATATATATGTGTGTGTGTGTGTGTGTGTGTGTGTGTTTGTGTGCGTGTATGTGTGTGTGTGTGTGTGTGTGTTTTGTATGTGTGCATGCATGCATGTGTGTGTGTGTAAGTGAATGCTGGTGCAATATGCGAACGGGGCTGCAATATGTGTTTTTTTCAGATTCCTGCTTTATTAGAGGAGTCTTGTTGGCTCACGTTGTAAGAGCTGCTTTTTAGTGGGTGTAGGTTTGAGTTCTACATAAAACTTTTTTTCTTCTTTATACACACATATATATGCATCAAATACACGTATGTATTTTTGGAGTTGATATTTATTTGTTGAGGTCTGGATGCCAGAATAGAGGTAATATTAAATATTCTACCAGAATATATCTGGTAATAAATTCAAATCTGCTTCATATTAAACAATCATTCATACTGAACTTGATCGATATTTAAAATTAGAAAAATACCAGATAGAGTTGAGTGTCGGACTCAATAAATGTTTAACAAAGAATAGGTTTAAATTTGTCACTGGACATATCAATGTTCATTTTTTGATTTCAGTTTGGCACTGGACGTACTATTACTCGTGTGTAACAGAATGCATTCTTCGCTGAAGTGGACATTTATCTTCAATTATACTTGTAATTATTCTTACATAAAAAGGATATATATATATATATATATATATATATATATATATATATATATATATATATATATATATATATATATATATATATATATGTATATATATATGTATATATATATATATATATATATATATATATATATATATATATATATATATATATATATATATATATATATATATATATATATATATATATGTACATACGTACATATTCGAACACCACTTCATTTCTCCATGCCCGGTTGAATATGACGGGCTAGGAAGATTTTTTTTCTAATTACAAAAATGATAAAAAATTATTCCTATATATATATATATATATATATATATATATATATATATATTGACGTATGTGTCTCTGTGTGTGTCTGTGTGTATGTAACTCTTTTCTTTTTTTTGCTTTTTTTCTTGGGGGGGCGTTTTTCAGAGCTTCAAGGACTAAAGTTAGTTTGAGGAAAATGTAAAAAACTATCGGATGGTATTTGGAGGAAAAAACTAGAATTAGGCCCGGATGGTAGTTTGGTTTCAATTTTCCATGGTAGTTGGGTTCAACATCATTCTGTTCCTTTTACACTATTTCTCCCTAACGCACACAAATACACACACTCACTCACACACATGCATGTATATATATATATACACATATATATATATGTGTGTGTGTGTGTGTTTGTGTGTGTGTGTGTGTGTGTGTGTTTGTGTTTGTATGTGTGGTTGCAGGTCGATGTGTGTGTTTTTCTGAGTTGATTCATAACTCTGTGTACCTGCGTATGAGAGCCTCTGTGTATACACTTTGGGACAAAATTGATTTTGATTCTCTCTTTTCACTTTTGATGGAAATACCAGATTTGACCTGGAAAATATTTGTTCAAAATGTTTTTTTTAATAATTATCTAGAATAAACAGCATCAATTGAATTCCATTACAAGCAGCATTGTAACATATTCCATCTATAGAATAGCAAACATTCAGTTCAACCAGTACATGGGGTGCTACTGGGAATTTGAACAACGTATTTGAACCGCTTGTTGGCATAGATGCTGGTTCAAACTGGTTGTACTCCCAAGGAGACCGTGGAAACTGCAGTTGGTGGTTTCTATGATAGTAAAATTTTCGAAAGTTTCTTTTGCAAATTCTCTATATATAAACAGTTAGTAATCATAGATTTGTCTGCAACATAATCAAATCTTGAGTCCTGTTTGAAGATCAAACTTAGTAAAAAAAAGTACTAATCTGGGAGACTAACATGGTGTCAATTTTCAAATGCTAAGAAATAACAGAGAGAGAGAGAAAGAGAGATTGAGAGAGAGAGAGAGAGAGATAGTTTGTCAGTAAAAAAAATCGGCATTGAAAGCATGCCGTGTTGGGGATAATCAATCAGAGAAATTTGGAAAGAGGTTGATAAGTTGATAAGTAAATAAGTTACTCTTTAGTCTCTCTAATCAATGCTCATTGAAATAAAATTGAGTCAAGAACAAGAGATCAGTGTAAATGAGACTGACTTAGCAAGCACAAAAACCTCCAAAAAAGGTGTTCAGTGGGGTTTTGAAAAAAAAAGAAACTTTATTTTCTTGGCATTATACTAAGTAAATGATCATATTTTCAGCCCTCCAAGGAAATCTATGCTGTTATAATTTGCAGTTATTTTTTTAAAATTATGCACACAAACACACACACACACACATATGTATGTATATTCATATATATATATATATATATATATATATATATATATATATATGTATATATATATATATATACTTTTCAATGCGTCAACAGTTACTCCCTACCGATCATTGGCAGAGCTACCGCAAAGCGACATTCTGATCCGGCATTTGACACGACATGTTGATCCCGAGGATACGTATATTCTAAACTTAGGCGGAAGCACCAAACCATACGTGAACGTTACCATCATTTTTGATGGGTACTATACTTGTATGATCATAAAAAGTAGACAACGATAGAACGAACACAATGCAACTCATTTACAACTGCGAGACGCAAAGATTTACAGTGTTAACACTAAGTTCAGTGCTGACCAGGGACATTAGAGGACAATTTAAAAGAGAACGCTTTTCTTCTCATTGCCTCCAGCCCGGCCATTATTGCCTTCTCTCTTGGAGCTGAGCTCATTAATCTTCAGCTTATGGGAAGCAGACACCCAGAACTTCGGAATTTTCACGTGGTTCGGGGGAATCAGAATTTCTTTTATAGTGTTCGTTCGTTCATACAACTGAAAATATGAGACATCGAAATGGAAAAGAAAATGGATCGTGCGTAACTAGACTGATCGCTTGAGTAACGGTACCTTAACGTTATCCTCTTTTTATATCAATTCAAAATTGTCGGGATAAATGGCCGAAGGTGAAAGATCCTGAAGACCTCGTTTTCCGTTCGTGAGCTCTTAGTCGAGTTAAAATTATTATTATTATCATCACCATCATCTCCATTATCATACCCACTGCGGGACAAAGGCCTTTCCCAGCAGTGAAGAGAAAGGAAGAATAACATGGCAAAAATGGTTAACAGATTGGCACCCTGTGTGTAGTACATCCGATCGATGAAAAAAAAACGTGGTCCATTTCCAGTTATTCATTTCAAGATAAGAGCTCTGACTCAAAAGTAGATCTTGCTTGCGATCAATAAAAAAAAGAAATGAAAAACGAAAATTCCATTGAGTTAACTATAGAACTGTTTTAGCGCACATATTCAAACTCTTTCATTATCATTTTTATAAACAGCCCCGTGAATGATATTCATCTTTTTATACCGATACCAACACTCATCAAGAGGTGGGGGTGCAGGTTACTACAGATTCGTCTGTAGGTAGATTGGTTACGTGTACACTTTTGAATCAACATCATCACTACGCCCCTTGCCGGGCGAAGCTTTTTCCAGCTGCTCCTATGTCAAATCTAACCGTGCTAAACTTCACCTAATCGCACTGGCAAACTTTTCCCTCTCGTACCTCAATTTTATACCTGATTTTCTCCCATTTGACATGCTACATCCACAGTACCAATCTTTCAACCCATTTTACCACGTTATTCTTACTTTTTATTAAATATTCAGCCCATGTTCATTTTTGTCTTTCAAATATTAATATGTCATCTTTCACCTCGGATTGTTCTCTGATCTATGACGTTTTTTTTTTTCGATTGCGTAGTGTTATTCCAAACATTGGTCTTTCCATATTTCTTGGTGTGATTTTGACCCATATCAGACAAACCCGTATTAGAGTATGATATATGACATCGTAACTAATACGTATTCTGTAATAGGTCAATCACAAACCAAAAATGAGAAAAAAAAAGTTGCGAAAAGATTTTTTTTATGACGACATTTCAAGCACAAAAAAAGTACAAAAACTGCGTAACTTGGAAATCAGTTTTCTGAGTTCATGCTTGTATAGATTTAAGATAATTTTTGAGGTTTCCTAAGGGACAACTATCACTGGAGAGTGACGCCCAGCAATAAAGGCCCAGTTTTTGCTGCATGCGTCAGCTTATTGATCCTTGCAAGTTTCAAGTTTGGTCGAGTCCAGGATCATAAACTTTCAAGTTTTTCTTGTTTTTTTATGACCATCCCACGGGAGAAAACAAGTCCATCGAAGGGATACCTCCATCCTTATCACACAGTTTAGAGTGTACTCAAGTAGCTGCTACGTACACCAGTATATGTGTACTGAGGAAGTGTTTACCATACTCCTTGCCAATCCCGGGGATTGAACCCAGGACCTCCTGCGTGTGGGGTAGACGTGATGACTGCGACATTGTTTGAGCTCACAGGATCAAATACAATGGCTCACGGTCCTCCAAATGAGAAAGACCTTCCATATTGCTTCAGAAACCTGCCTTTGAAATCCAGATTTTGGGGATTTGGATATTTTTTTCTCAATCAGAGACCGAGAGATGACCCACAGCATCACTGGAAATTATCCCTTACCCAAGTGGTTCCCAAACTTTACCAAATGATAGCACCCTTAGTGTATAAGGATTATCTCATGGCACTCTGACTCATACAAAAAACTGAAAAATTTGAACCATTACATTCACATCCGTCTTCCCCTGTCTCTGCTTTGTGTTGTATCATCTCTACCACAAGAGTTATTATTGATCGATAAATGCTATTCCAATCGTATGAAGGTAAGGGCTTCAATTTTTAAAAGAAATACCCAATTTAAAATGACTTACTGAAATGTTTGAATATCCTACAGCGCTTCGTCAGGAACTTTTGGAGATATTGTGACGACAAGCATGTAGACGGACAGATAGATAGACACTAGTGAATCTAAATACGTCTTTCAACTTGTCCGCTGAGGTAATACGTAATGAAACATTCTCGATGCTGAGTGATAAGTTTATCTCTTTGCCTGTTGGCAAAGCATAGTCTATAGTAGCGTTTAATTCTCGCTGATTGTCCATCCATAAATATGACATTGTTCCATTAGCTTTGACAGATATTTTGATGGGATTAATTTATTTAACCCAACGAATTTGGGATAGGAAAGTCTTTCAACGACAGGTTTCCACTTCAACTTCACTTCACATGTTATGTATTATGGCGACAAAGACTGATATAAGGAATTCGGAATCAGTTAATTTCCCTGCGTTAAAATATCATAAGTTGTTCAAAGTGTTTCACATTGAAGTTTGAATTAGAATAACATTTCCTCTAACAGATAGATTTAATTCAAACATTCAAATGATTTGATCGTCAACAAAAATACTATTATAGAAAACTGATCATTATGCTATCACTAGTTTCGTTGGTAAAGATTAGGTGTAGAGGAGTGATATATTTTAGCAGTAAATGTACTTTTTTAACGTATCGTTGTGTGATTTAAATTGATATAAATTTCATTTTTCAGGAATGCTTCGTTTTTGAAAATGTTGTCAAGCAAGCAACTGGAGGGTTGAGGTAGGGGCACCATTTTGGGTTCGTGCTTAGGGCATTAAGCAAGTTTATGCGATTCATATATTCAGCAGATCTTAGATACTAGAATATATCTTATCGTCGTTATCGAATAGAATTTCAGAAACAATCTTTAGTATAAAGCCATATTCACACATGATTTCGATCTTTGATGAGACAATGTAAAAGACACCAGCTGTGCATTGAGGATAAGGATCATTTATAATTTGTTTATCATATAATACAGTCACTAAAACAATAGGTATAATCAAGGCTTTTGTATAAAATCCTTTAAGGACTTTCAGAACTTTATGGTATGTATAATTTCACAATTTCAATTTTATACTAGTCATGTTTACTGCACTTACAATCTGATAAATCATCGTATATGTTCTTCTGGTTTTCTAAATTTGACAAACTTCTATTCAGGAGATGTTTTTTGAGACGGAAAATGCTCAGGATATCTTCTAAAATCATGAAATCAATTTTAGCTATTTCTGTGCCACGTATTCAAGGAAACGCCCACCTCTTTCAATAAGTGAGAGCTCTAGAGTAAGCACTCCCCACCAAAAATATGAAAAGGAAATTAATAATTAATTTAGACATACATTTTGTTATTGAAGCCGATGTTAGAATACGGAGGGGGTTGTTTGTTTGCATTTGTTTCAGAAAGTATTGTTTTTATCTTACGCTAAAAATAAATGTTGTGCGATTGACTCATGCAGCAGTATTGATTTTTACGCAGAGAAGTACTTTTTTGGCAAATTCCGACGAAACCTTTATATTCTTACAGGCGTTTTTCTTTTAACTGAAATCGTTTTTTTGATCCTGTATTTTTCCTTTTCTTATCACAGCAACCCAGCCGGTGTATTCTTTGGCGTTTCTCGGGTACACAATTCACCCGATTCTTATACATTCTCTTGGATGTGTGTTATGAGATGGATAGATAGGTGCACAGATGAATTGATAGATTTATAGATAGATATATAGTTATCTCAGACTGACTATTAGATCATTCAGCCCTGGGTCTATGATGATAAAGGCATAGGTATGCCTCGTTGTTTGTCACAATGTTCCATGGAACCATGCAATTTCTAAATGATCTTTCCTTAAATACGACTTTGGGTCGTAAGATGTGTCCAGTGGGTATATGCAAAATTTCCCTGCGATAAAAACTGACGATGTCTCGTTTTACCCGTCAGGTAACAAATAATGATAACGGTTCTAATAGCCTGAGATCTGTACCTGATATTGTACCTCCATCTATGCGGGAAAAAATGCAAGTAAGGGATATATCTCGGTCTTGTTGGCAAAGAAAAACATATCCTAGTATTTATCTATCAACACCAGGAAAGTCCTGTCCAATATTCAATACCTGGGTTTGCTGATGAAATGTTGATGAAGTATCATCTTTTGAAAGCACTGTCTTGGAGTTGTTCGTGCCTAGCTCGTTTCACAAACAATCTTTACCATAACGAGTTCTATGATCACTTGGTGCCATACTGCTTGGTACTTTACGCAGCTAACTTTATTTCTCATATATCTTCCTGTCATCGAACAGGCGAACATTAATCTGGAGACTGGTTGTTTAAACAAAACTACTCCCGTTTAACAATTTACTTCACAGATTCCGGCCTGCAATAGAAACAGTCGGTTTTGGTGAATACCCACATCAAAAGAGGTGATTGTTTTTCCTTGTGTAGCTATAAAAAAAATTGGCTGCCGTAGGGTCAAACTACTCTCGGTCATCTATTTGGACAAACGATGATTAATACAACATTTATATAGTATAAATACTAGATGAAAAGAATTGTAGATATATGAAATTTGTGAGTAAAGCTCACTCGGCAAGACAGCTGCCTACCGTACTCATGGTTTTGATTTCAAATCATGGTAGGGAAATGTTGATTTCATATATTTGGTTCAACGTGCTATGATAGTCAAAAAGTAAGAATTCAATTCCCACTCTAGATTTGGTGTTGGCTGTTCTTGTTTAGGTGAAAAACACAGTCAACTGATATATATATATATATATATATATATATATATATATATATATATATATATATATATATATATATATATATATATATATATATATATATATATATATATATATATATATATATGTGATACATTTGCTAGTCAAATGCATTTATATTCTGGCCCTGTTTGCCTGAACAAGCCCAAACAGGATAGAAATGAAAACTTGGTCGTAAAGCAAATCTACTTTCTTCTATATTACCAGCTTTACTCTAAACCAAACTTAACTCTTACTGTTGAATGTATCAAGAACTCTATGAAATAAATCCATCAGATATTGTATAATGTTATGTTATATTGCGCAGCTTATGTGTACTATATTTATAAAGGTCTATCCAGAAAGTTTCCAGCTATTGTGAATAGCTCAGTAACTGGTTGTACGACTTTTTGATATAGCAATCGGTAAGAGGGGACATTACTGAATATACTGTTAGACTGTAGTGTTAGCAATGAATTGTAGGAGACCATCTCCATTTTTTGTGTCGTTTTCTTTTGCAACCCCAAATCTCTCAGCTTTCGTAGAGTCCATATTTAGATCCCTGAGATCCCCAGACTTTTCAGGAATTTCTTCTTTTCTGACTGTGGGCGCATTTAAGGGAACTCAACTTGGTAACTGATGGTAAGTCTGAAGAATGACTGTTTTAAAATGTTGGGAGGATGCCAGTATAAGTAGGAGGTCCCAAAATTGATCTCTTGGAAGGCAATCAAGGCATTATTGCCCTACGGAGGATTTATCTACGTCAATATTGAATGGATGGATACTTACGGGACAAACTTGGTGCGCCTGGAAAGTGTTGAGATCTGAACATATATCTTTAGAGAATGTTTTTCAAACTCAAGTATATTTTGCGCAAAAGAATTCAAACAGTTGGATTAACGTTCTTTCTCCAAATATAATAAAAAATTCGAGAAACAAACAAGACCATTTCAAAACATTGGTATAAATTGAATTTGTAATCAGATTTCGCTTGATTTTTTTTTCATTTGAGGATATAAATGTTAAAGAAATTGATTAACCTGTTCTGAATGATTGACACCTTTGATAAAAAATCTTCCTAGAAGTTCGTGGACATTATTATGGAAAAATGAATACAAATCGGAAAAGTTTAATTATTCATCGATATAGATATATCTTTTGTTTTGTTTTGTTTTATGGGGAGGCGATAATATAAGTACATCTATCGGGGTTCATGATCCGCCAGCGTTATACCATGAACTGTGCTATAATGGACCGGGATACTTTAGTTATGTTACTTGGTCCGAATGCTGTGCACTTACATTACAATAGGTCCGCCGAAATGAGTTTGACGTATTTGTCCTACAGCAAGCGCCGATGAAGAATAAAAAGGAGCTCCGAATTCAAAAGGCAATTTGATTCATAGTAGTCTAGCAGCAACTAAGTTGGATACTTCTTAGCCGTCTTTTCGAGTATCATACCCATTTTTCCCAAGAAATTAACTGTGCAAAGCATCTAGCGTCATTTTTTCTTAATTGGAGAATTTTTTACGCAATTTTATTCCATTATTTGATTCCATATTTTTTTCCTTTCGTCAGCTTCAACCACCCAACTATTCCACTGAATGAATTTCAATTTGAAAAATCCCTATTCAAATAATTCTTTCCATGTGAGATTCGAAATCCGAAATTCTATCTTTGGGCAATCACTCAAGGGATAACCTCAGTGAAAGATCAATCCTGTAAATCTATCATTTTATGCTTCAACCGAAAATGTCCCGTGGACAGAATCGGTTCCTGAAATTTAAACTGCTCTCTTTTTTCTTTCTGAATTCTAATCAATGATCTTGATAGCATCCTAAAAACGTGCTCGAAAATATATTTACAATAAATCCTTTAGGGGCGAATTTTCCAAAATCAATTTGTTGCCTCTCTGTTTATCTTTTTTTCCTCCTATCTAACAGCGAAGTGGGGAAACCTCATCTTTCAGCAAGTTGATAACCTTACGCTGGTTACAGCATCAGTCATCCCGGCCTGAGTTTCGCATGTATTGTCTTGTAAGATGAGACTTTATGGAATAATTATCAAAGTAGACGTCATACTTCTTTTCTTTTTTCTTTAATTCTTGGAGTCACTTTCCAATTTGAAACATTATAACATGATAAAAAAAGAATGTTTTAATCTAAACATTGTCAAAATCTTAATCACAAATTTGAAAAACGAGACAAACAAAAAAATTTATATTGGCAACCCAGCTTAAAAGCAAAATGCACCTGAAGTGGTGTCACTCACTTTGCCATTTATGATTCGGCCAGTGCATCAATTTTTTTAAAAAGTCCATATTTCCTGATCTAAGCTGGATTTCAGATAAACCTGTGGGGGCAAATTTTGGAGACATTTTGTTGCTCTTGTGTCAATCAAAAACGTCAAAATAGTTCTCTACGGTTTCCAGGTGGGTATGACTGGATATGCATGTATGTATCATGCGTACAGGCTGCACCTTTGCGGTTAAAATTCAAACATTTAATCCTTATCATATCTCGAAAAAAAACAAAAACATTTTTATTAGTTTGTGTTCGACCCCCACAGAGTTTTTAGCGAAAGTCAATCTATTATGTAATTTTTTCTAGAATTGGTCAGTAGTTTGTTCTCTCGTGATCTTTGAATATTCGAACCTTTCAGTTATTCAACAGAAGGCGAAAGATGTAACACATTTATTGATCACCTCCTTTTTTAATTTCTCTCATCGGTTACGCCGAACACACCATGCTGCCAACAGATGTGGGTCAAGTGACATTTTTTATTAACTTACTATCCAGACTTCTGCTTTTCTTCTAGTTGATCCGCCGGCAGAGTACTGCACCGTTTAGAAGAGCTGTATTCCCTTCAATAAAGCATTTTGAACCGACCTAACAATACTTATAGTCCATATATGTGCAACGTATCAGATCTAATCTAATAACAGTTGTTTTGCATTTGATCCAAGAATATGCTAATCTATAAAAAAAAACGGACGACAACAATATAATCATTAAAATTTGTTTAAGCATCAAATTTGATAAATATCATTCGTTTACAATGAAATCGAGGTTGTAAAATACTATATCAAGTCAAGGCAAGTGTCGCATGCAAGAGATAATATAGTCTTAGAACTTTTCCAGAAACTAAATTGATTCAATATTTTTATCCTTTATTCTATACATAGTTAAATATTATTCATCTGTGTAACATGTGATATCACGAGTAGGGTCGATTTAATATCTACTCCAGAATGTTCATTCTCTGTTATACAATGATTCTTCTGGGGCGAGATTCCTTATCCTCATCGTTTTCACATTTTTCTGATTATCAATTTGTTGATTGATACATACTGAATAAACCTATAGTCCATCCTTAAACTGTAACGAATTCAATTGAAAATCATTGAGAACTTTTGGAGATACCGTGCAGAAAAAAGTTGATATTTGTTGATATCAGTGGTTTGGATGTATAACTAAAACCGATAGGAAGTAATTGTGCATGATCCAAAAATTGAGCAGACACTCTAGCTTGATGTCAATCTTCCCACTGAATTTTAC
Organism: Thysanoteuthis rhombus; assembly: GCA_963457665.1. Classification (NCBI taxonomy): domain Eukaryota; kingdom Metazoa; phylum Mollusca; class Cephalopoda; order Oegopsida; family Thysanoteuthidae; genus Thysanoteuthis; species Thysanoteuthis major. The sequence continues at coordinate 42,653,614 of OY735228.1, read as the reverse complement.
TGAAATTCACGGAGATCTTTCGAAATTTGGCGTGGACTGTAATTGTTGTATACATGAATGTATGAAAATAAAATAAAAAACTTGATCAAATCATTGATACCATCTCCTCTCTGAGACTCATTTGCCCGAACTTCAAAGAAATTTAAAATACGTAATCTACTTTTGGGGATATAGTGTTGATGTACACATAGATGGATGTCCGATGATTTTATATATATCTCTAACCCCAGTGACTGAGGTAGATAGAAGAAAAATAGGTTCTGATAACATTTTTTGTCAAAGTAGTTCATAACGATGAATTTGATAACATAACAATCAGCTTATGACGGACAGATCTCAATTTCGAACAATAAATGATAAATAAAGATTAATGATGTTAATTGTTCCAAATAAAAAAATCAACCAAAACTGTTTTTGTTTTGTGTTTCCTAGTTAATCTGGTTAACGGGTTTATATATATATATATATATATATATATATATATATATATATATATATATATATATATATATATATATATATATATGTATATATGTGTGTGTGTGTGTGTGTGTGTGTGTGTGTGCTCATTCACACAAATATTCATCCGTCTGCTTCCCAACTGAACATATCTTACTATTGAACGTAAAAATTTCAGCTTTTTTTTTTGTTCATTCAAGTGTGCACAAAGAGAGTATCCTTATAATTCTAATTGAACATGGATTACTGTTGTAAATACTTTTTATGGGGAAATCGGGCAAAATTCATAAATTCCTTGGCACAATTAAGTAAGGAGGCACCAATATATATATATATATATATATATATATATATGTGTGTGTGTGTGTGTGTGTGTGTGTGTGTATGTGTGTATGTGTGTGTGCGTGTGTGTGTATGTGCGCTATGCAGACAAGCCACAATGGTGAAGTTAAAGATCCAACAATTTTAATATTTAATCAATATGCTTAGTGTAAACGGTTGTTTGAATTCCGCCCGAAATAGGTATTTAGTGGTAAACTTAATTTGCGATGTAGAATCATACTAAATCAATCCATTTTGTTCCTTTTCGTAGCAAATTCCAACTTTCTATTGATCAAACAAAATGTAAAAGAAGTATTAAGATCATTGATCACATCATCTCCCAGTATTTTCATTGATCAACCCCAACATTACATGCTGCTAAATGACGTTGATAATGTGACAGTTCTTATTGAGTGACCAACCACACCTTATCCTAAACCCTTTGCTCAATGTTAACAGTTGTCCCTGTGCAAAAATGACCCAAATAAGCAGATTCCTCTGTAGCTAAATATCACAACACTAGCCCTTCATTAGGGTCGCTTTCCCCTGTTTGAAAAGGAATTCAATCTCTTTATTGACGGCAGATGTTACATGGGCAACACAAGAATCCTCATATCTGATTGTCCGTAATGTAATGAGACACAAATGGATTTTTAGGATTTTTTTTCAAAAAATTTGAGGGTCTCCTTTTGCTTGGGTCGCATAGAAATTTTAGGAACTTGAGACATCAAAATCTAAAAAGATATATTCAAGTGGGCAATATACGTCCAAATAAGATTTTTCTTGAATTTTGAGAAGCCTCAAATTTACCGTTGCTATTCTGTTACAATTTTTTCTTTGTCTAAGGGGAAAACATTCAGTGACTAATACAAAAACAAAATATATTGACTCAGTTACCTCTTGTTTAAAACGTCACAAATCTGAAATCTATACATTAAAAGATGCATCACGTGAGATTAACTGGGGTTGACTGCGATGGATAGATAGATAAATAGATAGATAGATAGATAGATGGATAGGTTGATGAATAGACTACTTTGATTAGTCATGCAACACGTTTTGAAAGCATGTAGTGTTGGGGGTGATAAATTAAAAATTGGAAAAGAGCCAACAGACTCAAATTATGGTATCAATTAAACAGGAACTCACATGGCAAACTAGAATCCAATTTTAACAAGTACCTTGTACACGCACACACACACACACGCACATATATATATATATATATATATATATATATATATATGTGTATATATACTAAGATACACAGATGTGAACGTATCAATACATCCTCATATAAAGACAGTTCGATAAACATAAAGCAACATTCATATAGTAATAGCATACGTGCACATACATATGTATGTATGTATGTATGTATGTATGTATGTATGTATGTATGTATATATATTTATATATCTATCTATCTGTATATATATATATATATTTTTATATATATATATATATATATATATATATATATATATATATATATATATATATATATATATATATATATATATGTGTGTGTGTGTGCACACATATATACGCACACATATACTTGGATTCACAGGTGTGAAATTATCAATGAATTTCCATTTATAGACGCCTTGGTAGCCATATAATAACACTCTTATAGTAATAACACACTGGAACATGCACAGAATTGTATGTATGTATGTATGTATGTATGTATGTATGTATGTATGTATGCCGAACAGTGGAAAATGATTTTTTCCATTTCTTATCTCCGTTAACAGAACTGGCGGAGATATGACAATAAATTGGCTTCATTCAGGATAATAAAGAACGTTGACTCAAGTTATTCGTAACAAAATATTTCAGTACTTGAATTTCGATGCATCAGATTCTCATGGGACGGACACTGTATCTTAGAAACTGATCAGCGTTATTTTATTGATATTCGTGTGAATTTCAAAACTATTGATGTGATGTATAACAATCAGATGTCATTACATCCGACATTTCTATTAATGTGCAAGCATTGATAGGTGAAAAAGGGGTCTCTTCAAAAAAAACCTCTTTTGAGATATTGCCCGGAACGCTCAAACATGAAGACACACAAGAAACACACACACATATACACATAGGATTTTCCGTCCTTTATCACTGAGAAGAAAATTGTATTAGTCAAATTGTATATAGTCCAAAAGTATCCTTTAGTCCAACCACGCAAGTCATCCTTAATCTGATCAATTGTTTAGTTATACTTTAATTCTGATTATTGGCTTCATCTTGATGATGAGGCTCATCAAATGTTTAACCATAGTCCTGTTTCGTGAGCATATATTTTATTTGAAACTCAATCAAACTGAATTCTTGTTACTTCATCAGTTGGCCTAAGCAGTATAAATAAGAAAAACAATGAAAGGAAAGGACTGCTGCAGGAATCTAACCAGCACCAATTCAGAAGCCGTTTCAATGTGAAACTTATCATACCATTGAGCAAAACAGCCCGTCGGTATGTCTATAGCCCACATAGCTGCCCTAGGTCTAAAACCAGTGGACTGTAAAGTGCAGTGTCACAGTTAGACTAACTGACCCCTTCACTATGTAATAACGGGATCCCAGCTCAAATAGAGCTCCAAATAAAACGCATTTATATCTATCAGATTATTTATCCATTTCTTAATTATGATATTTACGTGTGAGTATGACCAATCATACTTACATGAACATAAACATGCCCATTGAATGATATGCATATTTTTACGCACATTTCAAAATACGTTATCGCTTTGGATTTCTTGTTATTACATGGTGAACGTATCATTTGACCTGGAAAGTAACTGTTTAGCTCGATGGTGAGAGCAACAATATGTCGAAGGGGTTCTTTCATCGGTTGCTGGTTTGGATACCTGCAGCTATCTCCTTTTCTTTGATTACTCTATTTATGCTGTGTAGGTCAAATGATACATTCACCGTTTAATATCCGGATATCATTTCGAATTGCGTTTCTAGTTAAACAATGTATTTATAATTACTTCTGTTGGATTATATATCCATTTCTCTATGATATACTCACGCATATGTGTGCGTGTGAGTGTATTTCAACTTACTACTTTCATTAAAGATGGTTCGTAGATTTGAATTAGTATAGTGATCGTTTACAGTGACACCAATTTCAGATTCGCATCCAATATTGATTATAATGTCAGTGTTGCTACAGGTTTCTCCAGCCGTTCTTTTCAATTTCTTAATTGAGGTAGTATTTCGTTTGCCGTTTTGGAGTTGTTATTTTACACACCCACTTTGATATCACGTAAGTAAGAATGTACCTTATCTGGCTCTCAGATGCTTAATAGTAGATTTGGATGTTAGGATATTTTCAAATCAGCCTATATTCGATCGAATTTAGTGTGGAGATTACTTTAAGTTTCATTAAGTGTTTTTGTCAACCACCAGTCGAAACTAAATTTGATTTTATTTCCAACTTGTTGTCACTTAATTCATAGGAGTAAACTCTTCGCGGTGTTTGTCCTTTCACGATAAAGAAAACAATTTATGAATTTTTTTATTTCTCTACCGTGATATGAAATCACGACTATGTGATTTCCAGACCTCTCTCATTCGTTCGCCAAAATGACAAGTCTTACAATCTCTTTGTATTACATAAACAGTACAAAAGTGGCTTGCATCGTTTTCAGACGGGAGAGAATTAGAATTAAAGTTGGACTTGTTGGAGAATATTGGTCATAGAGCACGAAAAAGTAGGACTGGCCCTTGGTTATAGCCACACCAGCAGCCACCCAGGACGCCAAATGCTAAAGGGCTGCTATCATGTGCCTGAAACGGATACAATCCAAGGTTTGGGGAGATCAATTAATGACAGAATATCAAGTGCACTGAAATTTTCCCGAGGTGCTGGGGGACCCGAATTCCGAACCAACAAATTACTTTTGTCAGAAAATTAGTGACAAGTCGTGTTAGATTTGGTGCCGGCAAAATTCAATCTCAGAAATTTCGGTCATAGAGATTTTGAAGATTTATGGAAATGGTATTAGGCTGTACTACATGGACTGAGCGAGTATCAAGTAAAAAGATATATGCCTGGTAACTTACTACAGTAGTTCTGGAATCCTATAAATTTTAAGCAAGAGCAAAACATCCCTTAAATCATTCTCATAAACATCCAATTGAGGGCGTCCCCGACAGTCATAAGTTAGTCTCATATCTACAAAACAAAATCTATGAGACAAACGTAGTACTATTCTTTTTGCGTAACTCCCAAATACAAAATAGATGTTCTCGAATTTGTTGTATTTTTTTTTTTTTTTTTGTCGGGTTACTTATACACAAACGATACTTTGATTTCCTTTGAGGATGGTATCTGCAACAGTGAGGGTTTATTGCACCAAAACTGATATGATGGATCATAAGTTTTTAAATTAAAAAAAAAAAGGTTAAAGCCATTTAAATAGTTCGATATGTATAACTACATTTTCAGCTTCAAAATTTGTTGGAATGACGATAATAAACACATTATGCCATACGAGCCGTTTGTGGAACAACTTGAAGTTTTCAAAAAAGGATTCGATTAATGGAACGCCATCACAAAAAACATTACAAGCAGCAGCTTTTTAGCGTCCGTTGTTGGACATAGATTTACGAGATATCTTTATTAAGGGTATCTCAAAGCGTGTATTTTTTTTTACCTGGTTGCAATTTAAACACCATTACATATTCTGCCAGCCATTTGATATCACAGGATCAACGTTGTGAGTTGTGATGTCCGATGGTTGTCTGACATTCTTGCTGCATGACAAGCCCATGTCCATTTGTGTTTTTTAATGGATTCTATAGTGTCATTTAGCTAAATTATCAACTTTGAATGTTACGTGGTTGATCGTTAGAAAGTCACTCCTTTTGGTTAGGCTTCACATTCCAGCTCTATAGGTGACTATTGGGAGAATGTGAGGGTTATATACCCTTTTTTTTCTAGAACTTACGGGATTTTTTTTCTGTTCTCGAAAGTTCAGCTTGCCAAACTAGACATGATTCTTTGCTTGATTTATTCTTTTGAGAATTTCATGGAGAATTGTTAACCTAGGTAAATTTAGTGCTTCTTTCTTGATCATTGTGTCTTTTTCCTTTACGTGTTTGTTGTTCATGACATTCGTTTCATTGAAGTTCATACGGAGAACAACTTTCTTGCTTTTTTATTCAGTTCGTCTCGTAATTTATGGAGATCACGAAGGATTGTAACAAAAAAAAGACAATGTATCAGTCATTCAACGGAAAGTGCCTGATTTATCATTCAGTTTGAACCGTCACATGACCAACGTTTTTTTGGCAGCATGCTGTGTTAGGGGTGATCGATGAATGGGGAAATCAGTAACCAACGACCAAATTACTTGACTCACTTTTTTGTTAGGTAGTGATCTCTAAAGAAGTGTGAAAAACAAAAAAACAAAAAATCCAGAATGATTACTACAAAACTCAAACTAAGGAACTAATTCAGTGCAGGATTACATTTTAAACTAAACACTCCACAGGAAGAAAAAAAGTATTTAGGGCGATTGTTTAAATATCTTAGACGTAATGAGGAATAAATGTTTAAATTTTCAACGTTTAAGCCGCCCCCTGGTAAAGCCTGTATGCATGATGCATACATACATCCATACAAATATACAAACCACAGGACAAACATGAAAACTGAACAAAAAATGTGCCAGCTTTTCCGCTGCCATTTTTGTAAAATTTGGTATCAGAAAGTTCTCATATTCTCTTCGAAATAGTCCAAATTTCCCTCACCAATTTATTTCTGAGACAGTATTTTCTGGGCACTGTCCGACATCGTTGTCTATTTCTTCAATCTGGGTATATCTTAGAATAGCCTAGCTAAGCTCGAATTGGAAGTTCATATATATATATATATATATATATATATATATATATATATATATATATATATATATATATATATATATCTTTTGCTCAAGGGATCATGAACTTTCAATAATCCTCATGCAGGCAGTTGAATCTGTTCCACCCACATTATGCATTCGATAAATTGACGACAGTTCTATCTAGGATGAAAACCTCGATGAAATATTTGGAAAAAGACAAAAAAAAAAGGTAGAAGAAGTAGTTTTTGACAGGTATTCTATGTCACTCAATAGAAACTGTTACTTCAGAAACGTCTTTTGGCAGTATACTGTGTTTGGAGTGATCAACTGAAAAATGAACACAAGGGTGATTGATGAGTAAATGACTTCTCTCACATTTTGTGGGAAACTGGTCATTAGAATAAGTCTGGATTTTCTGCCAAAACCAACAAGCATTAGCATAAACCCAATATAAGCGATCCATTTGGAAAAAAATCATGTTTAGATCGAACCTTCCCACTAATCAGCTATTTTGGATATTCAGAAGAAACAGAGAAGTTTTTATTGACATATGGAGACCATGCTTAAATTTTCAGCCCTCGGCTGCAATGGTCCGGTCTGCTTGCATATTATACATGGACAACCAGCCAGAACAACTTAAAAACTGAAAAAACATATGTTGATGCCGGCAGTTTTGTAAGACAGCTTCTAACAGTTTCAAAATGATTCTGTCCGGCCATTTAAAACTGAACCCCTTCCCTTGACATATCAATCGATACCAGCAGCTACAACTTCCCAGCCTCCCTATGAAAACAAGCCTGAAAGTCAATCCGTTGACACTCACGTGCTTCCCCTCCCTCCTCCATACAGATAGTTGGAGGGTAGGGATGTAGGATATCATTGGAGTGTTATAGTGCGACAGTCTATCAGACATCCCTTCAGTCAGTTAGTGACGATCAACGTTACTAAGGATTCTGGTGCTTCTAGAAAAAAATGATATCCGGACTAATGCAGACATAATAATCAGAAAATACGACGAATCTGACTTCTATGTAATCTTAATCCGTAAGGACTATAATCCTGAAATAAAACTATACTCGGTGATAGTACAAAGTTCCAAAAATGGAATGACGATTACCAATCTAAAAAAAAAAGGAAAAAAATAGGTGATTTAATATATATATATATATATATATATATATATATATATATATATATATATATATATATATATATATGTCTCCAGGGGTAAACATATCAATACAGGATACACATTGAAAAAACGGAAGACCATACAGTTTTTCAAGCAAACAAAACCAACGGAAGATCCATCCATTCTCAAGAAGAGATGATATAGACATCTAAATGCCGTATATATATATATATATATATATATATATATATATATATATATATATATATATATATATATATGCATATATATATATACGTATATATATGTATATCTATACATATATATATATATATATATATATATATATATATATATATATATATATGTATAAACTCAGGAGGAACAAAGTCAGTGTCAATTGTTTATACCTGGGGCTTACATGGCATTTCTTAAAGTCTCAGATTGCGATTTTCACTGTTGCACACATGAGAATGATATTATTATCGATAATATGTGAATGTGCATAAACTTATACTATTCATCAGAAGTTGCATTCGACACATACACACACACACACACACACACACAAACACAAAAGTTCCCACGTAGAGATGGAGTAAGAGGCTGACCGATTGTTGGCCGGGGGTGTTGTATTACCACATGATGTCACAGGGCTGATTCTGCAGAACAAAGGCAATGAATAAAAAAACATTGCAAAAAGTTAACCAATGTTTTGCAAAGGGAGATGAAGGATTCTAAATTGATAAAAACGGTAGCTAGTTCCTGTTTAAATCCCCGAGTCTCTCGCCAGCTGATTGCTGGGAGAGATGTGTGTCCAGTTAGTCTCCGTTGCTGACAAAAATTACAATCACTGTCACAATCAAAATCTCCCCCATTTTGTCGCTCAGATCTATTACTGCTTTATTTAGAGAAATGGGAAAGTTCCGAGAGAGCTGACCGCAGATTGATCAGGCTGATCATACAAGTTATTTCAACAAAAAATGACGACCCAGGTCTGAATGTACAGACGGTTACGATTAGAGTTTTTCTTATTAGAATATTCAAGCAAACATCGATGTATTTTACTGATGTGGGTCTGTAAACATGATGAAGGAGAACAAGACACAAGATGTGAGTTTGAGAAAAATTGCCTGTAAGACAAATGGAGGTTTTTTTGTGTGTGCGTGTGCATGTGTGTGTGTCATTCTAAAAAAGTACCTGAACACGGATTGAGCCCAATCAAATCTAACAGGTCTACTCAATGGACTTGAGGGCGTATGTAAAATAAAGAGTTCCAAGTAAAAATATTTTTTAAAGGGTTTAAGAGGTGGTGGGTATTTAGAATGTAATGATGACACCAAACAAGGATATGCTTTCAACATATATACAAAACTATGTATAATGAAATAATGGATTTGCTACGAAGACATGTTCGTTTCTATCCTGTTTGAGCCTAAACGTGTTTGTGTTGTAAATCGATTATTTTCATTATCACATTACTTGACTTAATGATGTATGTTGCAAGCAGTTTATGAAATTAAACCTTCATACATCAGATACTGAATTACTGATTTGTAACTTGGTATATACATATATATATATATATATATATATATATATATATATATATATATATATATATACATATATATATATATATATATATATATATATGTGTGTGTGTGTCTGTGTGTGTCTGTGTGTCTGTGTATATATATATAAATATATACAGAGAGAGAGAGAGAGAGAGAAATAAAGAGAAAAAGAAAGAGAGAGAGAGAAAGAGATCGTAACCAAACAACCTGAGTATTCAGCTCCATGTATGATTATAAATTGCATTACATCAAAGCTCTCATTTTAAATGATTCCCCGTCATTACACAGTTGATATATTTTTTGACCAAAAAAAATGTAAGTTGATTAATTAGATGAAAAAAAATGGAGCTGCTGGAGGAGACGAACGTTTAGCAATCGAACCTGCGACCGATAGGGTTGCTGCTTCAACGCAGCGTTGCTCCTACCGTAAACTGTACAGACAACGGTAATGCAAAGGCCGAAATAACTGTTTCAATCATTTGAAGATTTTCTCAGTTGGAATTTGAACCCGACTCACTATTAAGTACTTTTATTGTTCGGTTAGCCACAAATCCCCTGCACGTTATCCATCGTAATCATCAGTCTCTTAACGCTCGTCGTTGGACATCGACCTTCCTCAGGATTCGCCACAATTCTCTATCGTGGTTGTTTCAGGGCCAGTACTTTCTGACTTTGTCAATCTCGTCTCTTCATCTGATACTCTATTGGCCTCGGTTGCGCATGTGATCTCTGGGGATCCATGTCATGAGTGTCAAAGTCCATTGTTTGCCTGCCAGGCTACATAAAGACTCGGACCTCTTTCAATTCCAAAAAGGGGTAAAACAAGGTGATATAAGCTCACCCAAATTCTTCACAGCCTGCCTCCAGATATTCTTCAGATGATTAGACTGGGAGGATAAAAGAATCAAAATAAATGGCGAATATCTAAACAACCTCTGTTCTGCTTGTTATCAATGATCATCAATCCGACTTAGATATTGTCCACAGTTTTGAACGGGGTCATTAACATTGAAAGTACTTTTCAAACAATTGAACTTCTTTTAATTGCTTGTGTTATAAACACGGTGTTCAAATGATTTATTCAACCTTCACCAGGATCAATGCGATTGTTGAAACACTTGGAAAAGTTTTGCTTAGCAACATCACATTCTTAGAATAGAAGAATATCGTAGAATGGATCGGCTTAAACGTCGTGTCTACAACACAAACAACATAAATGTGTTCAGTCATCTGGAAAACTCTTTGAAAAAAAAATTGTTTGATTATTCAGCAAACTTTTCGATTGTCACTCACGTTGCTGTTTTCAGATCTATTTATATGTTTAGCAAGATGATTTACTAGGATCACGAATCTTTCTTGTTGTTTAGAGTTGTAATCAGAATCGATATTAGATATTTTCATATCCGTCTATTTCGAATACAAAGCGGCCCAGGCAAACAAAGGAATATTTCCAAACTGGTCTGGTTAGTCACTCAATAGAAACTACCACATGACCAACATCTTTTGGCTGCATGCCATGCTTAATGTGATCAATAAAAGAATTTGTATGTTGTTACTTTTAAAGCCTTTTATCGGATCTCTGAAAGGTTTGGAATTTCGTGAAAAAAAAAACAAGAAACAACGAAACAAGCAGGCACAAAGTAGTGGCCAATTTAGCATAACATTACATTTTAAACTCTATCCCAGTGAAATAGAATTTGAACAAAGAGAAAAAGAAAACATATCGAAAATCCAAGTTATTCAGTGAGGAATTTTAAGGAGAACATTTTTTTCATAGACTTAGTAAAAAGTGAATGTTGAATATTTCAACCCTCAAGTTCCAAGTGTGCGGCCCGTGCCTACATAGCGAGCCAGCTGAACCGATTTAGAAACTGAAGAAACCATTTGTGAGAGCCTAAGTGGCAGTTGAGGTTTATGGTTTCTACTACACGAGATATAGGCTTGGGAGAGATAAAGGATGTAACGAGTATTGCATCACTGCACAATTCTGTCTCTTCCTTTGCCATTATCGTCTGTTTATTCTTTCTTCACACCAGCCTCCATTATTCAAACCAGATTTCTTCTTTGATATCGTTTTTGTAAAATAATTTTTCGTTTTTTATTCTGTCTACCGTTTTTCCCGTTGTCTTTGTTTTTTACGTCATTAGGTCATTAATTTATTCATATTTCTTACTTCTCAACCAATCCTCCTCTTCACGTCAGGAATTTTATTTTCGTTCTTGACGTTATTAATTATTATTTTTTTTCTGTCCAATAATCCGTCAATAATTTTGTTTATTGTCTTTGCTCATTCTTCCTCTTGCAACCTCCTCCTTCTTCTCCCTCCGTTCCTCAACCCCTCTTTTTTCTTCTTTCGACCTCTCTTTCATTTCTTTCTTTCTTTTTTCTTTCTCACTTATTCTCATCCTGTCATTCATTTTTCATCATTGTTCATTCGCTCTTATATCCCAAGCTATTTTCCTTCTTTCTTCTTTTGCTTACTTATCTTTCTTCCTCAATTTCTCCATTTCTTCCTCCTTTCTCGTTCTTCCAGCCCATTTTCTTTCAGTAAATCCTGCTATTTTCTCCACCTCTTTTGATTTCCTTTGTTTAATTCTTCTGCCATCTTTGAGATTAGTATTGATATTTTTGATTTCCTCTCTCTCCTTCTTCCATTTTTGTTTTTAAATTCTCTCCTTTTTCTTACTCTTCCTATCTTTTACATTTCATTATTTTTCATAGATATCTTTCGTTCACTATTTTTTTTAATTTACTCTCTTTGATAATTCATTTATTACTTCAATAATTAAATACCTATATTTCCTTTCCCTTTATCTTCTACCTTGAATCTTTCCTTCATTCATTCTTACAACTTCCTTCAGTTCCTTATTAGATTATATCTTAGATTTCCGAAATCTTTACCCAACATTCAATTCCCTCTGTTTTGCAATTCATTCATGTTGGGGATTTTCATTCATATCGCTACTCATTGAACTCTTTCGTTTCTTTTCATTTTCAAGCTTTCTCCTTCTTTCACTCTTTCTTTTACTTTTCGTTACTCTGTTTAACCTTCCGTATTTTATCTTCTTGAACCCACTCTTTCTTTCATGTTTCATTTCACTTTTTCTCTCTCTTTGTTTTTCACTATTTTTCTCTGTCATCTCTCCTCTGTTTTCCTTTCATTCTTCCCATTTTCTCTATTTACCTCATCAATTCTTTTCCCTTCCTTTTTTCTTTGTTTATCTTACTATTCTTCATTTGTATTTTACTCTGCCCTTCCGTTCTACACTTTCTCTTTCCTGTATCTCTCCCTCTCTTTCCCCCAGAATATCGACTGGTCATTCTTCCTTGCCTTACTATATCTTCACATTTAGAACTCGCCCACCTCTATGTTACGTCTTGTAGACAAGACATAACTTTGAGAACAATGAAAGACACAATTAAAATATCTTGTTTGTTACATTTTACGCAAGGGGGTATATTTTCTTAGAGATGAAAAACAAAATGATATGAATCAATCAATATGAAGTTTAATTCAAGAAAGTCTCATAGTTTAATCGATATATGTCGAAATCGAAAGTGTCACTATGATTAAGAAAGATCACAACAGAGTTCTGGTTAATCACTCCATAGCGGAGTTGCCAATTTCGATGTGATTTTTCAATTTTTCGATTCTGGAAGTAAATCTCGAATTCAATTTTTTTTCAAGTCTCCATTGGCAACACTGGATATAAAAACACGGAAAAATATTAAAAATCAAAATATTGACACACGCTGTATCACACTTTGGAAGAAAACAAAAAACAGACATCTAAATCTTAATTTGCAACATGATTAGCTTCTTGTGGTGTTAATACAGATATTAACGGTTTTCTGAAAGTTGCCTTTGCACTTTTCGAATTTTATGGAAAAGGCATTAGATGTAACGTACGCATTGATCCCCTTTTTTTCGTTGTATTTAATTCATTACCCCCAAAACGGCATGCTGCTAAAAGTAGTTGAATGCGTGGCAGTTTCTATCGAGTGACTCACAAAACTTGTTTTTTGTACTGTTCTTGTTCTGAAAATCATTTAAGGAGCGTAACTTAGTCTGATACAGGGTCACACGTATGCACCACTCAGTGAGTATCAAACTCACTCCAGTAGTAATGTTCAACGGGATAAACCTGCTGAATTCTACTCCACGCCTCAGTGTTCAGATTATCTGCTTTCTTTTTTTTTTAAACATATCTTTACTTTTTCTACTTCCCTGTCCGTAACAATGGACTCTTCCACAGAGAGAGAATAATTTTGCTGAAAATCATATTCTCTTGAGAATGAACTGTTCCTCTGAAACGGGGTCAGTCAGCAGTGTCTTTTCTTAGGAGAAAATCGTCTCTTACGAATTCAAATAAAATCCATGTTTTTCACAAGATTTTCCGGTAAAAACCTATTCTGACAGTTTTAGTAGAGTCTCTCTGATAGATAAAAAAAATATATACAGCAATCTGATGACAGATTTCAGTTTACTTGATTATTTTGGTAATGAAGCTACTAAATTCAGGCCCCAACATCACACGAATTTGGTCTTATCTGGGAAAAGATATCGGGTGACCCTGCTAAGAAGCAAACATACTTTGCTCTGACTGACTGATTGGAATTATCAGCAGCAGTCTTTTTCCATCCATCGTCAGATACAGACCTTCCCCAGTATCTTCAATCGTCTCTGTCATGAGCTTTGCTGGACCAATACTGTCTTAACTTGTCTAGTTCGTCCACTCTTGTATTCTGTTGACCACAGTTACGCATTTGATCTCTGGAGAAACTTGTTGTTACTCATCATGTCCGTAGTTTGCCTGCAATTCTTTCAACATGACCAGCCGACTGCCATTCAATTTTTCCAATGGATTTTATGATGTCTCTGACTCCTGTTTTCCCCCTGGTATATTGTGCCGTCTGGTAATCTTTCCATATGAGGTTGAGCATGAGTCTTTCAAGTGCACGTTGCACGTCTCTCAGATTGAGATACAAGTTGATTGATGACAGAAACCGCTTCATCTGGACACAGTTTAAGCTGAAGGTTTCTGATATATTCATCAAATATCTCTTGCATTAGGGGATTCGCCTCCAATTAATAAATATCTGCGCTAAAGATATATTTTGATATCAGAGCATATTGGTTTGTGCTTTTTGGCCAAAACACACGCAACTTCATAAGCTGACAAATGTTGAAGGTGCAGAAATGAAGTAATAGAAATAACATAAAAAATGTTGAAAAGGGGAAGCAGGGAATTAAAGAGAGGAAAAATAGGGGGAACAGATGATACAATGGAAAGGAGAGTAAAACAGGTTTAGTTATTCACTCGATAGAAGCTGATGCCTTTTGACTTGTTATGTTCAGATGATCAATTAAAAATGGAAAATAAGGTGACTAATGTATTAAACCTCTCACTGTCTGTTTGTCACTAAAAAGTGCAAATTTCAAAAGAGAAAAGAACAAACTATGGAGTCAATTCAACTTACACTTACGTTTTAGATTGAAACCCCGCCATGAACCTATTTGCAGGTGGGAATAAAAAATCGTTTTTTCTTTTTCTTTTTGTTTTATCTTTCTGGACTAAATGGGTGATTGTTTAAATTTCCTGCCTACAAACTCAATGCATTGATAACCAGTCAGCCAGCCAGCCAGAACAATGTGAAACATGAAGAAACCTATGCCGATGCTGATAATTTGCGTTGACAGTTTGTAGTGGCTAAAAAAGCTATTTAGTGGGGAGATTTGAAACAAAACAAAATAATATTTCTTCTACACAAAATAAATGTAAATGTTTTAGCGCAACCTGTACGCACGACGCATATCAAGAAAGATAGTTAACCAACCAGCCAGACTTCAGTAATTGAAATTCAGTGATTGTTACCTTTCGCACGTTAAATTCAGATATTTCCACATTGGATTTCGCTGCACTATGTTTGTCTCGGGACGTCAGAACGGCATTTCTTAACTCCCCAAACTGAAATTACCTCTGGTCATTTTTCCCCGTTTTTTCTCACGTCCTTATCGGCGAATATTCTTCAGAAATTCAATTTTCTATCCGACTCACCCCCAAAATAAAAGAGTTATTTGTTGACAGTTTTAGTGACAGTTTTAATTCATGGTGTCTATACAACAATGAACAAAAGATTTTAAGAGGGGTTGGTAAATGTTGGGAATATCCACGCATAAGTCGATTCTTCAATTATGCTTTTAGTATCAAACAAGACAGGTTATTGTTTGGGGGTTAACTAGATTCGTGAAATGCGTGAATCGAAATTCCCATAACACTTGGAACACGCTGGCTGAACGATATCAGTTCACATCTTTCAAATAAATATTGTAATTAGAGCTTCAAATCACAATAGCGGAAATGGTAATTTCATCTATTGGTTTAACATGACAGGATAGATGAACAATGAAGAGTTCATTCCACTAAAATATGTGAGGATCGTTGTTGCAGTTGTTGTTTTTGATATAGACGAAACATGAATTCAATTCCAGCCTTCGACTTTGACTGGATTTTGACAGAATTCGGTGGTTAAGAATACAGAGATAGATAGCGTGCTGTCTGGCAATGAACAAGATATAACAAATGCGAGAGACATGGAAAAAAAGATGTCAAAAAGACTGAAGACGTATTTAGAGCATTTGTCAGATTAACGTTTTACTTTCAGTCTTAGCTTAAGGTCCAAGGATTTTGTCAACATCAGGCGGTGTTCAGTCGTAAAGAAAATCGTGCCTGACCACTACTGACTTGACTGCGGATTACCATTGACACATTCTCATAAACATTTTGTTTGTATTTCCAGATGCTAGAAACCGTAAACCAAAACTGTCACCAAAACTGTCAATATTTTTTTTTTCAGGTTTTTAGTTGGTGTGGCTGGCTGCGTATGTATGTATCACGAGTACCTGCTGCACTATTGCAGCTACACGTCTGAAAAGATTGACAATTACTCCTTATAACGTCCAGAAAAAAAAATTGTCTGTTTTTTTTTGTTTTGTTTTTTATTTCATCCCACTCCTAAAGGTTGGAAAGTATGCTAAGTAGGTCCATGTTCGTGTCCGGCTTTATTCATGTCCATTTTTTTCTTCAAAATTGGACACACTGTAATGATCAAACAAAATGCATCAGAAGTAACTTATTTAGTAATCAGTCCTTATTCAATTTTTTAATTGATTAACCCCAACGCTGCAAGCAGCCAAAAAAAAGTCAGGATATGACTAACCAGACTTTAATGTATTGAATAACCCTAGTCACTAAATTGTTGATGTGTTTTATTTCTCTTTTTATATGTGCATGTGTTTAGTGTACGTATTTTCCGACGTGCAAGGCCATAAACTTTTGTCTAAAGACATGGAATCGGCACTAGTATTTTACTTAAAGAAATTTGCTGTTTTTTTTAGCTTTTGGGAAAGAAGCTTTTTTGATCCATCTTTTCTGACAGGTTTAGATTCTTCAGAATCGAAATGTTTTTCCCCACACCGTTTCCGACGTTTTGTAGTGGGAAACGTCATTCATGTCCTAAATAAAATCTATTCTGACGATATTTTATTCTTCGATGATATTTTTTTTACATGCACGGTTGTGTAATTATTGACTGTGATGGTGAGGTTTTTTTTTCTTTTTTATTTCTGAATTTTTTGCCTTTTAAATTTCTAAATAACATTTCTGGTGAACATTAACTCATGATTACGAGCCCAACTGTAATTATTATTGATTTGTTTCCCTACCAGGAAACTTTTACGTTGAACTTTCTTGCAGTAAAAGGACGAATACATATTCACAGACACTAACACACACACACATCTAATGTACAAATATATATATATATATATATATATATATATATATATATATATATATATATGTATATATATATATATATATATATATATATATAAATATATATATATATATATATATATATATATATATATATTGTCGGCTGAATACACTTAAGCTAAATCGTCTATATGAAATAAAAAACCGTGACCTTTATATCCATAAATGAAATATTTTAAAAAATACAAAAAAATTCGAGGAATCAAATGTAGCCAAATCTTGAAAGATTACTGAATTTCCCCCGAATAGACATTTTTTTTTTTCTTCTTATTTCTGTCTTGGCTGATTATTTTATGTATATGAGCTTTGAGCCAAATACCGTGTAGGTTTTCCTGTCTCAATTTACATGTACTCTGTTCAGATAGAGGCAGCATTTGTTTGTGTTTGTTCACTCTGTCTATATAAATTCTGTCAGTTTATCGTGAGGATTGCTTTTTTTTTCAAAGCCAAATTTCAAGAATTTGGCTTTTTTTCCAGCCAAGTTAGCTTCATAATTTTAGTTCTGTTTTTTAATGTTTCCTGACATTTTTTTCGATTGGATATCAGATGTTTATTTTATTAAATCATGAAATAAATAAATACAGAGAAGCAATGCTCACATATGATGTACAGAGATATAAAATTGCTTCTCCTCAATAATTTCAAAGCCTATCTCTGACCCACATCTGATAAATTTTCCATCATCACCAGTTCTCTTTATCGTTTGTCGTCTCCACACCTATCATTGGCGTCATACAGCCAATAGTTTCTGAAATTTTCTAGTTCCTCCCATCTTAAATTCTGTCGGCCGCAGTTTTGCATGTTATGTCATATATTCTTGTGACATGACCAGTCCATTACTATTTGAGTTTTGTTAATGATTTCATGATGTCTTGGAATCCTGTTTTTTTCCCCAATGTACTGTGCTGCCTTGTAGTCTCTCCTCATGATGATGAGAATAAGTCTCTCTCGCGCACGTTGCATGAGTCTCAGTTTGAGAGATAAGATATTTAATAGATCGACTATATGATATGATATGATATTTATACTTCGTCTAAGCTACATTTGCAGTTTCGCAAGGATTCAAATATGTTCTCTATTTCCAACCAGAAACGGACAAAGAATAATTGTGTAAACAACTTATGCTGACATGACTGGACATTGGATAATTGGCAATTGCAATTCTGCGTAAATTAAAATGTTCGCCGTTTACTATCATGAGACATTTAATTTGAAACAGAAAATGATTCATTGAAGTATTATTTGAATCTTAAAGTGGGAAAATAGCATAGTGCCAGCCTTCCAAACAGCGAAGGCCAACCAGCCTTTAAATTCAGTAATTGAAATTTGGTAAATGTTTCCCTTTTTGCATTGAATTTTTAAAAAAAATTACGTCAGATTCCGTTACATTATGTTTGTCTTTGGATGTCCGAACGGCATATCTTTCTTGGCGAATACCGAAATTTTATCTGATCATTTTTTCCTAAATTTTCTTCCTTTCTCTCATCCCTATCGGCGAATTCATCCCTCAGAAATCTGATTTTCAAATGAGGTAGAAAACTTCCCTATTCAAAACGATATTTTATTATATTTAACAACGAAGTATTAAAGTAAGGCCTAGTATTTAAAGTTAGTGTCTAGGTTGGGATTTGGTGTTCGGATTAGTATTACAGAACAAATGGAGATTAGTCATTTTTTCTGATGGTACTTTGATCGCAGAATTTTTTTTTTAGATAATACGTAGAAAAAATAGCAATCACCAGAAATTCTTCCTTTCATAAAGGCTCAAACAACAGCCACTGGCACTGGGGGGGGGGAGAGATACACAGCTACTTCAGCCACGAGTTTGCTGATTATTTTCAAATTATTTATTGAAACAAACGTAACATCCGTTCTAAAAAATAGTAATTGTTTGTATCAAAGTTGACCCTGAAACGTGGAGAAGAACATGATTTCATCTTCTTATATGTATATGATAGATGCTCATCAAAAATATTTAATTATCTTGGACAAGTACTAAACGAATGTGTCACTTTTACAGATTGATGAAAATTATTTTTTCAATAGTTCAATATTATACAGTGAATTTTTTACCTCAAAACCCTTTCGTTATGCGTAAATAATTCCTATTAATTATTTATTATCTCAATCCACCAGTCAGAGAAAAGTCTCCTTGTTTTTAAGCAGGGTTAACCGGTGTCTTCTACCAGACAAGACCGACTCTGTGTGATTGTCAGACCCAAATCAAGTAGCATCATAACAAAGATAATCGAAACAGGAGCCCGCCATCAGACTAAAATATATTTATATTATCCATCAGAAACCGTCAACTAAATCCGTCAAAATAGGTTTATCCAGTACTAAAGTTTGTCCAGCTGACTGATTATGTGTGTGTGCATGTACATCTGTATGTGCATGTATGTATCATGTAAACAAGCAGTACCAACAGAGCTAGAAGACTGGAATCTTCAATATTTACTCTTATTACCATGTCTACGGAAAATCATTCTACTTGTCTTCAAAATTGCTCCCAAAATAGGTTTTCAATGGCTGTTCAATTTGCAATGTAAGTTTATGCTAAATTGATCCTTTAATCTATGTCCCAGCAGTAGTGATGTTTGTTGTTTTTTTTTTTTTTGAAAATTCAAATACTTTTTTTTTTAAAGGCATTCAATTTCCTATCAAAGTTTATGTTGAATTATTACTTCAGTTTGTGCCTCACTTGTTTTTTTCGGATTTTTTTTATTGATAACTATGCAACAAGAGGCTAGAAAAGAAACACTCATTTTTGGTCCCTCTTTACCAAAACATCAATTGATTACCCCCAATGCAGCAAGCAGTAAAAATGCGTTGGTCAGATGATAGTTTCTACTGAAAGAATGACTGGAACCACTGGTTAAATACCTTGAAGTTGTATTGTATCATCCGCGGGCAAGATATTGCTATCTTTTGCAAACTCTCCATAAATACAAAATATTTTCCCAGAACTAAATAGTCTTTTTTTAGCATCAAATTTGCCCAATATTGGTCTTGGAAAATATCAAGTGTCGACCTTGTTTCTAGTCGTTATTCATCACAATGGCTCATTGCAATTTGTCATGTTTTTACTGTATTGAACAATAATGCAAAATCGTCATAAATGTCAATATATATCAACCAATAGATAAAAGCCCCGAACCATGGAACCTGAAGTTGGTGAAGATCATAAAAAAGCAATTGAACATTGAGTCATATTCACTGTCATGCTAGTATGTTTTAGGGTCTTTTTAACTCTACTATCTACTCATCTATCGATCTATCTATCTCTATCTATCTATATATATAAATATGTGTGTGTGTGTCTGTATGCTACCATATGCATGAGTGTTCGCGTGCATGTATGTGTATGTGCACTCGACCACACATGTTCTGGCTTTTATGGATACCTTCATGCCTTTATTTTGACTAACATCAAATAAAAAAAAAACAGCATTTATCTTAAGTTCGCAGCAAAGTAAATATCGTATATCCCTAGTCATATCAACATACATAAGTAAAAACGATTTTCTATATGAATTTCACTATAGATCAATATCGATGCCTGTATGTGTATTTGCATATATGTATGAGGAAGAAAAATCAACATAGAAACATTGATCATTATTGTTTCATGTGATTTTACGTGGTAACTGATGCTTTGTACTGTTCTCAATTTATTCAATGTGTGCCAGTTTGGCATCTCAGGAGAAAAGCAACCCGCGTTTATCATGGAGCTGTGTCCGGTGATAGCTTGACAAAATGCATATGTTTAAGCCATGACAAAATAAATGTTTTGTTTCTAAATCCCCAAAACGGTTACATCATAAACAATTGCTGATTCCTATAGTTAACAGAAACCATATAATACTATCGAGTGAAGCATAATAACTTCTGAAGATTTTGCATTAGTCATATGACACACACACACACACACACACACACACACATATATATATGTTAATGGGATTAATGTGATATACTTATATATATGAAGAGATTGGTTCTTGAATACAAGACGCAACATTAGCAAAAAAAGATGAGTTTAACTAAATTAAAAATCTAATTCTTAATCAATCTATTCATCTTAATAAGAACTTATTGACTGAATATTTATAAAAAGAAAAATGGTTGTAATAAGATGGAAAAAATTTAAATCAAGATTTTAATTTTTAATTTAATTAATTTGATTAATTTTTTAGATTGTGCTCATCACATTTTAGAAGTAGACTCTTTATATTTATCCATCTATCTATCTTTCTACCTATATATCAATCTCTCTCTGTGTCTATATATATATATATATATATATATATATATATATATATATATATATATATACCATGAATGTTTAAAATATCTTCTTGATTATATTCCATGAAATTTTAGATATTACTCGCATGTACGTAAGAGAGAGTGAATGAGAGATTGTAGAGATGCAAGCATATACATACATACATACATACATACATACATACATACATAAATATATATATATATATATATATATATATATATATGTGTATATATGTATATATATATATATATATATATATATATATATATATATATATATATATATATATAAATATATATATATATTGCAAAAAAAAGCTTTTCACTTCAGCATTCTTGAAAATACGATCGAATATACGAATTTATGGCTCCCAGGCTTGTCCATAAATTTACTCACTTACGTCAGCTTGTGCACTCATACACACTTACATTCTTTAATTCCACATTCCTAGTCGCACAAGGAGCAATATAAGCATATGCAGTCATCGAATTCTATATTTGTAGAATCACATATATAAGTACGCAGTTGAAAAACATGTTATAAACGTATACACAAATGTTCACAGCTAATCGCACTTGCATATAGATGTTCTAAAATATAAATACACAAGAATCTTACGCATATCATCATAAAATTTTATTTACTGAAGAATCTGTTTTATAGATTTTCATACATACACACGTTGATAAAACCAAACCTTTAGCATTTGCACATTGGTAGAATGGTTATTGAATAAAACAGAATCACAAGAGCGTCTCTTGTAGATCAATAGATAGGGTGCACGCTCCAAGGACTTTGTCAGTGATTCCTATTGTCATTCAGCGTCCACCCATTATGTCCGTGTACCAATCTTTGGGTAGACTCACATGCAACGTCCCTCAGATTACCTTGAGTCAGTGCACTTTTGGATCGAATACAGTGAACAGAGTAAGCTATCTTTCTGAGAATTTGACTCATTTTTGAATTTTAAGTATGTTCTGTACACTTTAATTCCCTCTGTGCGCTGGTTGCAAAACATACGCACACAGCTTGGAGGAAATAATCCTCGCAAGCTGTTCCTGATGAGTTGAAACTTTTGGACATACCCAACTATGGTGGCTCGGTGCCAGAATAGATTCATTTATACATACATATATATATATATATATATATATATATATATATATATATATATATATATATATATATACACACACACACATATATATATCTACTTATCTATCTATCAATCAATCTATCTATCTATCTATCTATATATATATATATATATATATATATATATATATATATATATATATATATATATATATACCTTGAGACTACTGTAGTGTTATGTTTAACAAACTAAATTTCTACGCCATCGCCTGTTCATCGCTCTGTAGGCGACAAATGTTGTTTTAAAGCAAACAATGCTTGGCTTCTTGAATATCAATCATACAACACTGCTGAAAAAGCTAGTCTTGCCATATATTGTCAATAAGATTGACTGTCATGTTGTGCCTCACACTCCTAGTCTGGTACCAAACTAGACATAGTTTAGTAAAAAAAAATATATCATTGTAGAACAATGATTAGTATTCTAGTTGCATATACAAGTGCTGGGCAATTTTTAAATCTCAGGGTGCACTAAAAATACAACTTTTGCAACATGCGTGAGGGCTGACGGTGACCTTTTAATCAAATATTTCATTTTATTCTTAATCATTTTATACTGCTTTTGTTGTTGTTGCTGTTATATTCCTGAAGTATATTTACATACATGGTCAAAGATGAGATAAGTTAGAGAATAACCTCTTTCAGACGCTCAAAGGACGATACAAATATCTTAAGAATATTTATTGACAAGATAATGCATGGTCGCTCGGAAACCTCCTCATTGAGACAGCCAATCACAGCTTCTTAATTAAGAAGACATCAGGAGAAATAAAGTGGAAAGGGGTTGATAAAATAAAGGGACGTTGTGTAAGGATTCTAAGAACGGAAGTAAGAACGAATAGTCTGTAAGTTCAGGGGCATTGCAAACAAGAGAGAGCAGAAGGGAAATAGAAGAAAAATGGATTAAAGATCATTTAGTTCCGACCCAGGTTAAAGAAGAAGCTAAGAACCCTCGCTGATGAATATGGGACAAAAAGGTTGATGAATAGAGCAGCAAAAAAGTCGAGATAAGTTCAGGAAAAGGTTTGAATGGTCTATGGGCTGCATGCCCCCTGGCAAATAGAAGTAAAACGACTGATTAACTGCTACTCTCTCATCCTCTCTACCTACAAGCCCCCATCTCTCTCTCACTATATATATATATATATATATATATATATATATATATATATATATATATATATATATATATATATTAGTCGGTATTCCGTTTGATTTCCAAACGAAGATTATCGATGTATTTACAGTCAGCCGAGAACAGAAAAATAAAAGTTCGATTTTGAATCCCCACATAAGTTTTGCGTCTTTTGTTTCTTTTTTTGCTGTAGCTGCAGTGCGTGTACATGCAATTAAAACCCATTATCCTTTACAACCTTGAACCAAACTCGACTTGCCTCGACGTTTCCCACGATTAATAGAAACCGTCATCCAAAACAGTCAATATATTCAACAAAGGTTTCTTTCGATTTTTAATGATTCTGTCTGAATGGCTATGACCGTATGTGTCACACATTTTAAGAGTTCAATTCACAATTTAAGTTTATGCTAAATCCAACCTGTTGTTTATTTAGCATTTAGGTTTTTTATTATTTTTTTTTTGTTCTTATTTTATAACTTAGACTAGTGAACCAACAAAAGACAATCACCGACCAACGAAAGATGACAGACATCATCCATTCATTGTTCTTTCTCTTTCCCTAATTTTTAAATTGATCGTCAACACAACCCATCACGGCATGCTGCTAAGAGACGTTGATAGTGTGACTATTTTCTATTTAGTGATTAATCGAACCTTTATTGATAGTTCTCCAACCTCCAGCGAAGATTGGATGCAGAGCTAAATCTTTATTTGCGTTAAATCCCCCATACATTTTTTTGCGTGGGTGGATGTAAAAATCTACCCATTTTATTGGTGTTGCTGCTGGTGCCAGGGTGTACTTACGTTGAAAAAAAAATGTGAGTAGAACGCAATAATTTTAATTTTGTCGAACTTTCTTGTGCAGTGAATTTGACAGGATGCCTGCCACTGTCCGCTGTTTTTTGGTTTTTTTTTTCCTTTTTTCTGTTTTTGTTTTTTCATTTTCTTCTAAATGATTTTTATACTGACTTTCAATCATCCTATCGATTTGGTATTTATCAATTTTTATCTGCACCCATCATCTTCGCCAGCATCCTCGCCTTCATTTTTTTCCCCATCTTCTATATTTTCTTTCTCGTATTTTCTTAATCTTGCCTCCCCCACACGCACACACTCCGACTGAACATCACGTGAAGTGAGCGTGGCTCCCTATCATCCATCTTTCGCAGAGCATAAAAAAAAAATGCTCGCTCGTCTGTCCCTCTCCCTCTACGGGTAACAGTATCCATGGAAACAGTTATTGGCAATCGCATAACAAATCAGGACTTTACAACAAAGCAACAACAGCTACATTTTCCATAACTTTTATTGATGGTGTTTATTTGTCTGACCACGAGGGCAACTACAACATTTATTCCTTTATCTATTTATTGTTGCTTGCAGCCAGGCCAGTAAGAGGGTCCTTGAGCCTACAAAAGGGGGGGTTTCCATTATTGAGAGTCATCTAGAGTTCGGTACCCTTCCAGGAAGATTATCGGGATCATAACATGACGTTCCTTGCTGCTTACAGCACCTGGTTTTCTTAGACCGTCACCAATGCGGGTACTGACAAAGTGTAATGTTGCTCAACTTTGTCGTGCAAGAACCAGTGTATCGGTTTGGCTTAAATTCCAGACGCGTATGGATGGGTAAGGGCAAACATTGTCAAGCCAAATTTACATGGGCGACCCATGATATTCTTCTATAAAGAACAGGGAGGTGCTGCCCCAGAGTAGGAATCGCCGGAAACCGATTGACACTTTATTCATTCACTTGAAAACATTTTGACTCAGCCTATTGGAAGATGAAGAGGAAATAGGAATACTCTGCAACTCTGACAACAATTGACAGACGCATCGAAAATTGGCATTCAATTTTCATTTAATAATTTAATATTATTATTTTTTATCCTTTATGTTGATAGTATTAATGGTATCATCATCATCATTATCATCATCATCATCATCATCATCATCAGTAGCAGTAGTTGTAGTAGAACGAATACTAGCGCTACTATCGATTTGAATTCTAATACCGATAACAAGGGAGGCTCAAGAGGAAAAGACTACTATTCATTTCAGAAGAAGTGGAATAAAATTAATAGTAGTAGTAGTAGTAGTAGTAGTAGTAGTAGTAGTAGTAGTAGTAGTAGTAGTAGTTATCAAAGTCCTTGTTGCAGTGCGAGATAACGTGTATGAGGAAAAAAAAACATTGACTGAAGATGACTGAAATCTTTCAACCGCTAATGGTTCAAATATACTTCAGATATACACAGGTCTCTTCCTTTGAAAGGTCAATTGTTTATCAAAACAGACTTCGATCCTACGCTGACGACCTTTTCGGGGTAAATTTGAAAAAAATCCCTAGATATGATGCGGAGTAAATGCTTAGATTTCCGGTTGTGTAGCTCCAATGGTGCGGCCTGTGTGCATGAAATGTACATACATAAAAAGCCGGCCATCCAGCCATTCAGACTTAAAAACTGAAGAAACCAATACTTTTTAGCCAACACACTTCATTTTATAGTCAATGCAAACGAAACAGACTGTCAGTAAAATAACTATATCAGAGAAAATAGTATTTGGAGAGAATACATATCCCAAATGACCTATATCATAGCACGGAGAATGCAAAACTTATTTTGATTTTGCTAATTGCAATGATATTGCTTCAAACAGAGGAAAAGGAGAGAAACCCGATGAAGTATAGATCGATACCACTGGTGTCTACTAATAAAGATCAGTACCACTCAATTTAACCAAGTAAAGATTAGTACTACCCAGTGAAACCAAGTTAAGATGGCCACCACCGGGGCGAGATATAGAAGTGAGGACCCATCACAGAAATGTACACCACAATTGAAAAGTTTGGTTCCAAAACACCAAAAATCGAATTCTGGATTTTCTCTTCTTTTAATCTTATCACAACCTACTCGTTCATGTGTGTGTGTTGTGTGTGTGTGTGTGTGTGTGTGTGTATGTGTGTGTGTGTGTGTGTGTGTATAATCTGTATGGTTTCAACGTTTCATGTTTCGGGGCCACACCCATCAATTCATTAAACCTCATCCAACACATTGGAGCCTGAACAGTTTCAAAAAGCAGGTCAACATGGGTCCGCAGGGGGGTGTATTCACGATCTCTTTGAATGTTCTCATAGTTTAACCAAACCAAACAAAGATTAATGCCACCCAATTGAAGTAAGAGAAGATTAGACCCAATTGAACCAAATAAAGATTAGCACCGCCCAATCAGATCAAATAAAGATCAATACCCCAAAGAAAAGTATAGCATTGATCTTTAGTTGACCTGGCAGAATTATATTTCTAAAGATACTAAATTTATTGTACATTGATTGAAACAATGATATAATGCTGTGAAATTAAAGATAATAACTACTCGAACAGAATATAACTTTCAATTCATTGTCAACTTTATGTCTCTCTGCTGTTAATCATAATTGTAATAACAAGAGCGACAAGAATGATTACACAGGACAAGAAGTCGTATTACACCGGGTATTAAAAGGAAATGATAGTAATTATAATGAACCGTTCAAAAACAGGAGAGACAAGAATAGACGAACAAGAAGTTCGAGGAGAGTAATATTTAAGAGGGGCTACACCATTGTTTCTTAACCTTCTTTGCACTATGGCCAACCTCAATAGCTCACGTTATCTCTTGCCCCCTTACTATAAAACTAATTTAACAGCATAAAGTGCAGCAATTTCTTCGTAAATAATACTGATATATGAACTTTGGGGCACTTGAAAATAATTTGTAATTAATTTTTATTGTGTGAATCTCTATAACAACAACATAGTTCCAATATCGATCACCAGAAATATGCTATGTACATATAAAATTACGAGTAATAATAGTATAGTAAAAAAAAGTATGGAGTTTGAAATACACAGATACTGAGGAAGAAGTGATGACCAATGACTACATCCAAGAAGGACTAATTTCCAAGATAAGAAACCTATTAGGTCATAAAGCACAAAGAAATGCAACAAAAACCCTGGTGTATTCGTATTCAAGTCAACAAATTAGGAGGAAGTTATGGAAAATTTTAAACATGGAATAATATTGGGAGGTGTAAGAAATGTTGTAGACAAACCAAAATGATGTGGATTTGATTAATGGTTATGATGGTGTTTCAAGCATATTCCAATTATCTTGACTCTTTCAGATTGCCATGAACTGCAGAAATCTTGAGAGCAGGCCTTGTGACTCTAACAGACTTGGTGTCATTCAGTCAGCAGCGATGAAAATAGAAACGTAGAAACTCTTGAGACTTCATGTCCGAACAAACATCATGTACCTTGACTTGAGCTTAGACCTAGAATCAGGATACTCTATTTATTAGGAATAAATTACTTAATGAAATAATTTTATATTCCTTAATGCTAATCCATACATAATTTGTACGGACATATTATGATAATAATGATCATAAAACCATATAATGACTTCAAATGCCGATTGGAATATACCCGTCCAAAATGGGAGTGTTATTTATGCAAGGATCGGTACTGAGGGAAGTAAATTTATTTTATCAGTTTTTATTTTTATTTTCGATAATTCTATTCCTAATTTTAAGTCTTCTTGGAATTTCTACTCATCTTTATTATGCTATGACCACGCATAAAGTCTTGAGAGTTTCTATGACGTAAATTTCATGTCATAATGAGAAGGTAAACCAGCAAATGAGATCATTCCATTCAAGGAAAAATAAACCGAAAACAACTAAATGAACAGTATGATTAGCATACGATCTCATGGAGTGATATCATTGGTTGATTTACGTTCTTAAAATGACGTAATAAATATTACGTAATAGAAACTCTTAAGAATACATGTCTCGTCACTATCCATCCGAACAGCTGGAATTGAGTTGAGAATTAGAATAAATAAAATTAGGAAACTTGAATCATTGAAAAATAAATCATCTAATAAAATAGCTTAAGGTTCCATAGCGTTTATCAATACATAAACAACCCTGTCATTGTGGATGGGTATAAGCAAATAATAATAATAATAATAATAATAATAATAATAATAATAATAATAATAATAATAATAATAATAATAATAATAATAAATAGATAAAGAAGAAGAAGAAGAAGAAGAAGAAGAAGAAGAAGAAGAAGAAGGAGGAGGAGGAGGAGGAGAAGGAGAAGAAGGATTCTAGGAGACTTACGTTTATTCGGGCCTCAGCAATAATCAACGGGCATCTTGTGTGAAACTATGAACCCCAGTACTGTTTTGGATATTGAAAGTGTAGACAGGAGGGGTTGTAAACTTGAGGAGACTTGCTGTTACTCAGTCTCTGGCGGTAATCAATGGCCAACTGGTGAGAAAATTTAAATAATAATAATGATTATAGTAATAATGATGATAATAATAATAATAACAACAACAATAACAATAATAACAACAACAACAATAAAAATAATAATAATAATGGAAACCATTAATTACTCTGCGACTGTGACATCCAAACCGACCACCTTATCTAGGCAAGAAGACCAGACTTGATAATTGTAGACAGGAAGAGGAAAACTTGCCAAATAGTACACGTGACTGTGCCTACAAACCATAGAGTAAAGAGAGAGGAGAGTGAAAAACTGGGAAAATACCACGATCTACCAAGAGAACTGAAGAAGATGTGGAACATGAAAGTCAGGGTAGTGCCAGTCATAGTAGGCGCACTGGGAACTGTCCTAAAGACACTGAGGTCGAGACTGGAAGAGCTTGGGATAAAGGGAAGGATTGAAATTGTACAGACCACAGAACTGATAGGAACTGCACAGATACTGAGGAAAGTGCTAGAAATATAAGGACTGCAAAACTATTTGTAAGCAGTAGCATAACAGAAGAAGGGAAATGAAAGTGGAAATGTGAACCACAGCACTGGCATGATAGGCAAAGGAGAGAAGAGATGTTGGCTGAAAACCTGAGGAGACTTTATTGTCACTCAGCCTTCAGCAATGACCCCCCGGGCAACCGGTGTGAAACTTTAAACTACATAATTACTGTGGTCTATGACAATGAGATGAGGAGGGCTGGAGCTTTGAGGAGTCTTGCTGTCACTCAACCTCCAGTGGCAAACACCAGGCAACTGGTATGAGATTGAATAATAATAATAATAATAATAATAATAATAATAATAATAATAATAATAATAATAATAATGATAATAATAATAATAACAACAACAACAACAACAACAACAACAACAACGACAATAATATTTATCAAAATGATGATGACGATGATGATGATGATGATGCTGTTCATTGTCTCACATTGTTTTTGTTATTGAATCAGCCCCAGTTAAGAACTAACGGCGAATCGAGAATTTTGGGGGAAAAAAAACTCAATGTAAAACCGGAGAGACTTATTTATCTTTTCAATGAAATGTGGCCGCGAGACAAACGGGCAGCTGAATAAAGGCTGCAATGAAATAATGAGACAATATCAAGAAAAATGGAAACAGATATGAGAAAAATTTGATAAAAAAATCTTATAAAAAAGAAACGGTTAGATTGGGAAAAATTAAGGGAAAAAAAAAGAAACTTAAAGAAAATAAAATGGAAAAAATGGAGTTATGTTCGGAGAGAAAAAAAAGCATATATAAAAGTCTTGACAAAATATGAAAAGAAAGCATGATAGTAAGGGAGATAAAAAAAAAATAAGGCAGAAGAGGAGACAGGTTTGGTTAGTCACTCAATAGAAAACCATCACGTGAACGTATTTTGGTGGCACGACGCATCGGGTTGGATCAATAAGGGTATATCAAATTAAGGGGTGATCAATGGAAACGCTATTTCTTCTTTTTAATTGATAAGAAGAAATGCAAGCAGAAATAAATGACCGATTTAGTATAAACTTTCATTTATAATTTGAACCCACTAAGGAGAGAAAAAAAACAACAATGTTTTTGTACACAGAATAAAGAGTGAGTGTTGAGGTTTCCAGCCGTCTAGCTCTAACAGTGCGGTCTGTGCGCGTGATAGATGAATATATATACAACCTGACAGCTAGCGAGTCAAACAGACAGCCAGATCAGCTTAAAAAAATAAAACGAAAACAAACTTTTTTTTGGCAATTTTGGTTGACGGCTTCTAAAAGGAAGGAAGAAAAAGAAAAAAAGGAAAGAAAGAAGGCTGGAACAAAGGTAGGAAGGAAGGAAGGAGAGGAAAGAAGGAAAAAAAGAAAGAAAGAAAGAAAAGGGGGAGGAAGAAAAGAGAAGACAAGTGAAAAAAGACGCGAAAGAATAATTCCGAATAAGTTGAAGGAATGATTTATAAGGAAATCGCACTAAAGCATCGAAACAAGGGTTAAAGGGTTAAAAAGATAGCTTTTATCAGAATAACAAATGTAAACGGAGCATAAGTGATAAAGAGATGCAGACAGATAGATAAACTAAGATGAATATTTGCAAAACCTGACGAGATCAATTTGGAACAAACTTGGGAGTCAGACCTTAAATGCACTAGTTCGATCTCTTGTGCCTTCAAACGCTGCTTCCTCTAGAAGCCCATTCCTTTCAAAGCTCCCAAAGCTAAAATGTTCTTTCTTCTGGAAGAACCTTAATTTAACACTGACATAGCAGTAAAAGAAATGATCATTCATCCAATTGACACGCATTTGTCTTCTGTCCAA
Source organism: Thysanoteuthis rhombus (assembly GCA_963457665.1). Taxonomy (NCBI): domain Eukaryota; kingdom Metazoa; phylum Mollusca; class Cephalopoda; order Oegopsida; family Thysanoteuthidae; genus Thysanoteuthis; species Thysanoteuthis major. Next base: position 42,622,187 of record OY735228.1, on the reverse strand, counting down.
GTAAATTAGAATTCCATGTTCAGATGACTCAATAATAAAATGTCATTCCAGCAAAATCAGATTTTTAGAAAGCGGGGAAGGGAATGTTTCGAGTGGATGAGGCGTTATTGCATCTAAAACAACTTCTTAGTAAACTGATATTACTAAATAAAAAACACTAAGATAGATAGATAGATGGATAGATGGATTATGATAGCCCCGTGTTTAGCTTTTTTCCAGTCTACATACAGTTGAGAAAATCCAAAGCTAGATTGAGTTATGCATACATGAATTAATTGACGCAGAAAGGTGTTCAAGTGGAAAAAGTATGAAATGAAATAAGGAAAGAAAAGAAGATAACAGTGTTCGGCACAGAGATGATTTTGGCTGGGACAAAATGTCATGAGGTATATTGAACAGAATCCGGGGAATAATATGAGGAAAAAAAATGACGTTGCCGATGGAGGAATATCGGGATAAGACTAATGTACTCAGGGCAAGAAATGTGAACGTTGAATTTAATCCTGCACAAGAGACGAACAATAGCCAACGGAAAGCGAAAGCAATAAGCAAAGGGGAAAAAAACAGTTGGCCTCTAAAAAAAAGAAAAAGAGAAACAACGGCATGCGGTCACGATTTCGAACGAAAATGCTAATAAGAGACATCTATATGTGATCTTCATCTTCTATCAGATATAAACTTTCCAATCATGATATTGGGTGTGTTTATCACGAACTGCTCCGATAGTATCACTATCAGTGCCTACTACCAAAATAATCCTCCGTCTTGTGGAAACGTGAATCCATCTCCATGGTTTCTGTATTGTGCGTTCACTTATTCCTGAAACTTGAACCGAACGCACGCCTTGTACTGCTAGGGGCCCTTACACATATTCTCATGTCTTCGACGAGTTACCGAATGAACACAAATATACACATAAAAACTCTCTTCTTGTATGAATCACAAGAAGGAAAATATATTTGGTATTTATAAAATGGTATGAATCTGAGTCTGTGTTTCTGTTTTAACCTTAAAGTAGTCGACACAGTGCATTGTAGCTATTGGCAATGAATCAAGGTACCTTTGAGATACCATAACTTGAGATTACCGAAGTAAAATTCAAGTAATTATATTGTTGAGTTTTGGTTCGCGCTAAACTTTCTATCTTTAATATAATGACCAATTTGTAAAGAAAAGTCACCATTGAACAGTAATTGTTTGGAAGTATTTTCCATCGATTTATTTACTTACAACCATGTTAAATCAGGGTCCATATTTACAGCAAAACGAGTCACAGGATTGACAAGTTTTAAGTAACTTCGGAATAGTGAGGACAGGGCCATTCACTGGTTGAACCACCATACTGCAAAAAGAGTTGTTAATCCTCAGACTACGGCAGGTACAAGGGCACACAAGTCTGGTACAAGGCCACAGGTAAATTGCTACAGTTTATTGCCCTCATTCATCACTGAGTACTCAATATTTGTAGCGTAATCCCAAGACTGAGGTACATTATAGTAAAAAGACATCGAGTAAGAACTGAACTCACTAAAATAGAATAGCAGAAAATACTAAAAGACTGTAATTGTCACGATCGACTGAATTAAAATCAGTGCGTATATAACTCTGAGACAGAGAATATTACAGTGAAATATGTATGGTATCCTGCCAAAATTCAATCAGTCTTTTTCTAGCTCATGGTCCACCTTTCTAAAAAAAATTCGGTGGCATTCATTGAGAACTTTCAGAGATATTGTGTAGAAAACATGAACGAATGTCTTACTTTATAGACCAAATGAAAGATATCTCTGAATCGGAAGATAAATCCTTGAATCATTTACAAAATCCAATCAATTCTTTGTTGTCCCAAGGCCGAAAATTCAAGAAAATTGAATTGAAATTCTTGAAGAATATTTTGAAATATCGTGTGGACACGCCGACGAAAGGTCGCACAGACAGACGGATGGACATATACAAGGATGGACAGATAGACAGGCAAGTGTTAGCGCACGTACGTACATCACCAAAATTATGAGGAACAAACCTGCTATCCATTTCTCTATTGTGAAAACTACAGATATTCACAAAGCTCAGCAATACACTTATCGATAACTAATCTTATTACACTTGAGAATGAGCTGTGTTTAGTCTAGTGTAAGGCAGTCCGTCACTTTCGACGGACACTTTCGTTCTTTCAGATACCTTATATAAGTTTCCCATTATGAGAATGATCTAATTTAGTTTGACATTCCTGGCTTGTCATTCAGTGCTCATAGCTGGTCTAGGTTCTGTCAACGGCAATCATGCCCCCCGCTGGCTTCATAGGCCAATATTGGATACACACGGCTTGCCATCTGCTGGACAGGCTATACTGTCCCCAGGAACCGTGAGGCCTTCAACCAACCTTTGTCTGCATGCGCACTTATGATTTCTCGCTACCGTGCCGAAGATCCACATACGCCTGGCAGATCAAGTAACGCCAGATTTAATGATCAGTCTGGTTACCTCGCTAAACATCGTAAACAGTTAACACATATGAAATATTTTCATCTGAACTAGTGTTTCTCAACCTGGGTGGTACTCTCCACCGATGGACGATTTTAATTCTTGGGTGGGTAATGAGCAGTCCAGCTAAAAATGTCGAATGTTTTGGAAATTTTGTGGGTGGTCGTGGATCTTGAGTATTTAAGTTTGTCCTCATCCTCAGTCTTTTAGTGCCCGTTGTTTGACATAAACCTTCCCCAGAATTTGGCACCTATCTCTATCGTGGGCATCGCGGGGCCAGTACTTTCTGAATTTGTCTAGTTCGTGTCTCCATCTGATACTCGGCCGGCCTCAGTTGCACATGTGATACCTGGGGATCTACGTCTTAAGTCAAAATGTCCATTGGTTCTCTGCCTTTCTTGCAAGATGGCCAGCCCATTGCCATAATGGACAATAAAAATGAGTCAACGGTAAGATTTTCGATTATTAGTTCACCAAGCAGTGCTGTGAATCCGTACATTGTGTAAACTTGATATGCAAGTTATAACTGTGTCTCACCAGGCACATTGATAGCATCGATATGTAAAACTTTATATATGTTCTAAACATTTCATGTCATTATCTATATCCTTATCATTAAAGATGAAAGGTTGAAGTCTCTTGGTTTCGTGAATATTTACCATGCTGGCGGACAGCGTGAAAAAATTCCCGCAGGGCGGTAGAGCTGAAAAGGTTGAGAACTCCTGTTACGGTGAGATAGTTGAACGGTCCTTGAGGAGCGAATACTATGCATTATACTAATTTGTACTCAGAAAACTGCAAAGGGAAGCAAATTTGAATTCATGCTTTATGAAAGTTTGAAAACCACTTCAGCAATAAATTTGCGTAGCAAAGATTTATTTTTCTCGACGATAAGTTATATCAATGTGGGTTTTCTCAATGGCTCAATTCATTAATCAAAACATAAGAGGGGGGGGAAGGTGAGATATTGATTAATTAGCGTGTGATGTTGGGTAGACAATAGGTTGAGATGGAAATTGTGCTGATATTAGCAGCAAAAGAAATAAATAGGAGAGAGTTTCAAGTACACAACCCTGATGATGAATATTTCCAATGGAGAGTGCAGAAGGATGACAATAACTTGAAAGATGCTGAGATAATTAAGACGATAAAAAAATAAAGCATTCTAGGCGTTATTCTGGAAACTTCACTATTTTATTTCGTTGCTTTTGTGGTTACCATAACGTCTCAGCCAATCTATTCTACAGCCTTCCGAAGTCAGTATACCTAGTATTGATTTCTATTGCATTCTGATTCTGTAAAAATAACAGATACTTCTCTCTTTCCTCATGGGTTTCACATCTGGAGAAGTCTGTAGAACTGATCGGCTGAAACATAGGTAACACTAGATATTACTTCAAAAGTCAAAACATCCCTTTGAATGATAATGGCTCTTTATGTCAAAATTGAAAATAATACCGACCAATGATTATTAACTTTCAAGTAGTACGCTTTTTGTCATAATTTCATTTCGCTTTCTGCTCAACTATTCAATTCAGTTGTTACTAAATAATGTCGATCAGAATTAACGAATAAACACCCCGACAAAACGCGAAATCAATATAAGGAGCTCTTAAGCGATACTGTCACCAAAACTGTCAACATAGGTTCTTAAAGTTTCAAGTTTATTCTATTGTCTGGCTATGTGTGTATTATCACGTGCACATGCTGAACTAATGGAGCAAAAACCTGAAACTTTCAACAATTACTTTTTATCATGTTTATGCAATGCTTTTCGGAAATTCCGACAAAAAGCAGGGAAACCGCATCATTAATTGTTCACCCTTTTTCCTTTTTTCCTTTTCCCCAAACATGGCATGCTGCTGAAAGACATCAGGTCCATGATGGTCTCTACTTGTTGACTAACCAGACTTATTTTTCTTTATATTAAATATATTTGTAAGTTCAAGTGGGGAACCCAGTGCTTATGGGTAGAGATTGAATGACAGAATGTCTCTCCAAATGTCCAACATTTTTTTTCTCAGCTTCAGCACAGAGCCCAGCAACAGTTTCACCTTTCCCTTGAAATCTCCAATTTTCCTAATATGGTTTCCAATGTTTTTTGGTTCCGTTCCAAGTGTGCCAATTATTAGGGGCAAGACCCCAACCTTCATGTTCCTCGGCTTTTTCAGTTCCTGGTCGATGTAAGGGTATTTTTTCTATTTTACTCAATTTGTTTCGTCTCTGAAACTAAGCTCTACTGGCATGATCACATCTACAATACATCTGATAGATTTTCGTGTTCGTGTTCATAAGTGCCAGACCCCCAATATTCTTGTGTCAATGGGGTAATTGGAATGGATTTCAAAGACCTAAAGTACTTTTCATGTTTTAAAAAATGCCAGGTACAACACTTAATTTGAGATGATACATTTTTTTTTATATTGTCCAGTCCTTTGCACGACTACCAGGTTATTACTGCTGCTAATGTATAATGTTTATATATCCAGTATTCCTTTTGAGCCCATGTCGTATATTCACTTATGATATGATTTACGGCTACGATTTCCCCTTCCCCATATATGTACTCCTCTCTCTCTCTTAATATATATATATATATATATATATATATATATATATATATATATATATATATATATATATATATATATATATATATATATATATGAAGCCTGTTGTGTTTCTGTATTTTGTCTATGTAAACAAAAACAAATAATGGTGAGAGTACGAATCACATTACTGCTGTGATAGGTGGAGGAGAGATGAGATGAAAGGAAGGCTGAATACCTGAAAAAACTTGCTGTCATTAAGCCTTCAGCGATAACCACCGCGCAACTTGTGTGAAACTATGAACCACAGCACTCCTATGGACTGTGAAAGTGTGGAAAAGAAGGCTCGAGACCTGAGGAGACTCAATGTCACTCAGCCTCCAGCTGTAACCACCAGGCAACTGGTGTGAAAATAATAATAATAATAATAATAATAATAATAATAATAATAATAATAATAATAATAATAATAATAATAATAATAATAATAATGAGAAGAAGAAGAAGAGTTATTAGTATGAGAAGTAGTACTAGTATCGGTTATCGTAATATTTGAATGCATCTTGTCCACATATTTTGTCCACGTATATCAAGTGATAGCAATCCCCTTCAGATCAGCACTTCCCTCGGTGCTCCTGATGATCCCAACCCTGTTATCGACTATTCCCCCGTATACCCACCCCCAATTATTATCATCCTTGTCATCATCATTTTCCCGGGTAATCACCGTCATGATAATCGGCATACGCGGTTAGATCAGCTTGCTGCAGGTCAATTGCAGACTTTTGATCTGAGATAGTCACTGTATAATGCTCGATCCATGAGTGATTAATGGAGAAGCATCGCGTCGAATGCATTGACGAAGACACAACCTTTTGTGGAAGAATCAATTTGTTCTGTTGAACAATAAAAAGAAAATAACTGATGTCCCAACTGATATACATTAGTGGCAGTTTCAGCTACGTTCGAACGAGAAATGATAGAGGAGGGGGTGATCGGTTTATTAAACGCAGAGCAATTTATATAAAAAAAAATAGTATCAATCTTTGTGAATCTTGCAATATAACTGCCTTATATAAACATCCCATAAAAAATCATATTTCCTCATTCAAAGTCTTTATTTGATTTGCTGCTTCACGTTTAGATAATAACCACCAATAAAAAGAGCCAACAAGATGATAAATCTTTACGACAAAAATACTAGATGCGATAATAGAAACAACTTCGATAAATTAATAAATGCGTGCAGGAGGGAGAAAGGAAAAAAAAAGATATTCTCACAGATATATAAATCATCGATAGTAAAATTGAATCTATCTTCTTGGGGCATTTCTCGGTATTTCTTGAGCGTCTCCGTTATTTGAATACAGTATTTTCACAATAATATATGAATACTGTAAAATTCCGATTATAGAATTAACTTCGGTAAGGGAACGAAACTGATTCAGGCAGAACCATTGATCAGAGCAAGTAAATCGAATAGACTTTGAGTTCTTGCAGCTATGAACAGGCGTGTCTGTTATTATAGTTAATGATAGGCAGCGTGAACTGTATGAAAATCATTTTAATACGATCCCCTAGGAAAGATGGTGTTTATAGCTTTGGAGGAGATGTTTTTGAGTTTTATTGTTCACTTCTCCAAGGATGGGTGAGTGAAATTTCGTCATCGTTCATAACAGTGAATAGAGACACAAATATGAAAATGTGGTTTGTTTTTTTATATCTGAAAAGGTCAGAGTACGTTTTTTTGTTTTTTCTGTATTATCAAAAACTGTCATCTTTTTGATAACATGTATGTCAATTAGCTGATACAAAGCAATTCCATTTCTTTCTTTTTTTATGTCTCCAACATCTGTATAACTCACTTTGTCTGTCCACATTTAACTGACGTCATTTATATTTTTTTGAGAATTGCTCCAAGTTAACTGACGTCATTTATTCTTTCTTTCAATAAATTCTGGCGATAGAAAGGTAGCACTAATTTTCTTCCAAAAGGTGACCCAACCAGTCACAGGGTTGACATGTTTAAACTAACTCCAGCGTGGCAAAGTCAAGGCAATTCACTTGAGTGATCTCATATATGATCAAAACCTGCACAAAAGTTTCACTACGGTGGGGATCACATGTCTGCGCCAAAGTCACAGTTCAAAACAATATTATCTTGTATTCCCACGTATCTACGGTGATACATGGAAACAGAGGTACTCTCAGTGAAGAGATTTACGATTAAATTTATTTAAATGCACAAATGCATCAATGTTAATTAAATTTCAGTGATCAAGTCTCACAGACTTGCTACAGTGTATTTTACTCATTGCTCACCAGATGCTTGTGCAAAGACTAAGGTATATTACTATAGCTAGTGAGGACAGAATTCATAACAATAGGAAACTAGAGAGTACTCAAAGAGAACATATTCAAGCCAATTGAATTATTACTAAAAGGGACTGAATGGAAATCAGTAAATATATAACTCAGACAATGCAACTGTAAAATACATCTAGATATCTGAAATGTCCCTTCCAATGGAATATCCCTTTTCTATCATAAAAAATCAATGATTTATTCTTTATCAATCAATTATATATATATATATATATATATATATATATATATATATATATATATATATATATATATATATAAGGAGAGTGAGAGAGAGAGAGAGAAAGAGATAGAAATGTTTTTTTAGTCAAGTTTTTTGTTTGAGAAGATAATCCAGGCGTCTTTGCTTACTTCCAAAGAGAACCACTCACAAAGTGTAACGGCGTGCCAGTACTATATTCGGTTCGAGTGTGTTGTTCAAATTCCACAAAACTTTGAGTAAGACTTCGTAGGTGAAGTATTCTGTTTACGCTGGCTCCCATTGATAGTACTTGGAGCCATAACAATGGATACATTCAGCAAAAAAAAAAAAAAAATATGAGAGATCATACCCCAGGAGGCAAACCAAAACGTTGGATGTGAGAATTCAGACGTGTAGCGCCACCTGTCCCACACCGAGAGACATAATTCGACAGCATTCCCCCAAGTGGTCTCTTATAATTCCGCTTAAATCATGGTAAAGTTAGGAAAACTTCAGACTCCAGTGCTCTTGGTTGAAGTATATATTATCTTTCTGTCAAACTCCGGCTGGGGGTTGACTTTAATTTCCTCTTCTAATAACAATGACAATTCCAGACATCCGATAAAGACTAAAAATGCGGAAAGTTTTAAATGGTGGATGGAGAAAGAAGGAAAAGGTGAGCCAAGGATTCTATTTATATCAGTCAACGAAGAAGAAAAAAGAAAGAGAGATAGAAAGAAAGAAAGAAAAAAAGGATGAATGAATAAATGAATATATGGAAGAAAGAAACGGGATACAGGGAAAGAAAGAGGGATAAAAGGGAATAGAATGGGGGAAAAACATAAAGAAAAAACAAAATAGAAATCTATGGACGCTAATTTTCAGTGACACCTAAATTCCATCTAAATATTCCCACGGTTATCTAGACTGTTTAGGTATCCATGCAGACTCATGCAACCCTCTCCCCATTTTAGAATGGCAATTTATTTTGGAAAATAAATTGCGTTGTAACTCCCAACAGCTTCCGTTTTTGATCATCCCTAATTTTTTACCTGGTAATACAGATCTAATTTTGGTGTCAATGGGTGGCGCTAATTAATCCTAAAGAGAAGGGTGTATAACCAATGCATCCTCCCAATAGTCACTTATGGAGCTGAAACATGGAAGTTTACCAAGAGACAGACCCGTAAGCTGAGAACCATGCAACGTGCACATGAAAGAATAATGCTGGGCCTCACATGGAGAAACCACAAAACAGCACAGTACATCTGGGAAAAGGCAAGAGTTAGAGACATCATAGAATCCTTAAAAAATCTCAAATGGCGGTGGGCTGGCCATGTTGCAAGAATGGCAGACAATCGATGGACATCACAACTCACAACATGCATTCCCCGAGATCACATGCGCAACCGAGGCCAGCAAAATGTTAGATGGAGAGACGAGCTAGACAAGTTCAGGAAGTACTGGCTCTGTGACGCCTATGATACAGAAGTGTGGCAAATCCTGGGCAAGGTCTATGTCCAACGACGGACGCTAAAAGACTGATGATGATGATGATGATGATGATTATATTGAGCGATACTGATCACAATTACAGTGGCGTAAACGTTGTTGATCTTTACTACATCTTGAAAGGTTTCTGAAAATGCAGCAATATAAACAAAAATGAAGATTCGAACAAAAAATAATATGCGTTGAATAATAAAGATATTCAACTCTTGAACTTCACACAGAAATTGTTGTGAAGGGATTCTCAGTACATTGAAACCTTGGTTGTATTCCAATTTTACTTTGCCGTGAACGAAGTCTTATATACTAGGTTTATCACTAGGCAAATGGAATTTGTTCCAGGATTTCTCGGAGTAATAAAACCAATACATGTGCGCTGAACTCACTAATTCATTACAAACCATCAACAGAAACTGTCAAAGTAGTTTTTTTTTCTATTCTTTAATGATTCTGCTAGGCTGGTTTGCTGGCTATGTACATATGTATCACCTGTATATATCACGATAACAGAGTTACTAGGCTTGATTTAAACATTGACCCCTTATCTCATCAGTAGAAAACTTTCTTTTTAAAATTTCTTTTTACTTCCCTCTAACCAGAAGAAAATGAGTTGTTATAGAGAGGGTTCAATTTACAGTTTCTGCTCAATTTGTTCTGTAAATTGTGTTCGACAGCTTCCGTACTATTTTTAAAAAATTCGGACCATTTAATGATTTACCAAGGAAGTGGGGGTGATTTATTCATTGACAACCCCTTTTCTTGAATTTTTCGATTGATCTGTTCCCACACAATATTCTGCAAGAGAAAAAAGCACTGTTCACGGAACAGTTCCTATTGGGTGACTAACCAGAGCTGACATTGTTCCTAAGCATAAATCACGAGCATCCAAACAGAAATTTAAGCTATTCCTGTTTTTCATATTTACGAGGATATATCATGAAGTCTGTAATGTAGTTTCACATTGTTATTTGCAGTATTGTTAACAGATTTCCCTTCTTCAAGTTCCAATGTCCGTGATCAATAATCACCACTGAATTAAATGCGTTGATAAAGAAAGAGATTATGTTGGAAATAATGCTCTTTTCATCGATAGGCTTCAGACTTATCAATATACTTTCGTTCTCCATAAATGCCTCACGATAAATTAATTCTCTTTTCCCTTTTTCTTTTAGGTAAGTGATTCAAGTTATCAGTTCCGCAGGTGTTTTGTCCGCTTCATGTGTGGTACAATTGCTGCTTCCAAAGGTAATCAGTTTTGTATGATTCCATTCTTATATGTTTTATCAAGTGGATTTAGAAATATGTTATGTTCCCTTTGATTTCGCCTATGGGATTTATTGCAATGAAATCATTCTAATCCTTTTACATCTTGTAACACAGCAGATTTTCTCTCCAGGCAAAATGGTTAATATGCGAATTCGGGAGGGACTCAGCAAAAGCTATCTGCGTCATGTAATGTGCATCTCATCATGAAGTTGCGTACCAATTAATATATTGACGTCTAGCAAATTTGGTAAAAAATAGAAAAATCATTTGCTTCTTAATTACAATAATTGACAGTCAAATCACATCGGATACACTGGTTCTCGAGGGATCACCGAGATCTTTGAGCCTGTTACTCACCCAGAAGGGTGATCGTCTGGGAATTCTAAATGCTCTAATTAACAAGAAGATCGTTTTGCAGCCGTCTCAGCCTATTATGCTGCGCCACCAATTATCAGACCATTTTGCCAATTTATGGTGTAATTATGCATCTGGTCCTTTCTGACGCACACACTCTTCCGTGAACAACACATAATAGTGTGCTTTCCTAGGTGCAGCATCAATCGTATCGAATGCAAGCGATTACTCACTCGATTACAGTAATGGTTTTCTTTATAAAAAAAGGTTCTTTTTTTTTTTTTTCACGTTAAAAGAACATCACCAACGGGTTTTATTTTAAAGTTAACTTAATCTGTCTTCCGAAGCCCCACGTATTGCTGTTTCCAAATGATTTAGTGTCCATGTTGATGATCCCATCGACTCTTCTCGATATAAAGCAAGTTGCACTTTCATGCTGGATACCGCCCCAGTTATCCCTGCTTGGGTTCCACATTCACCCCTAAATATTTCAACCGGTTTGTGAATGTGGAAGACTTTGAAGTGATATGCACCAGATTACGTGTTATTTATTTCACCCTGCACTATTTGCCCCACAGTTCAGAAATAAGATTTTTGATGCCTTTCCCAAGGGCATTGATGCGATATTAACACATGAGTTTCCTAGTTAGAGCTCTTACTTGGCTCTCTGAGTCCATTTTTCGTGTCGTTACCAGCTCAGGCAGATAGAGACATAAATTGTGATTATAGCATTTTCTGTGGCAATTACATTTACAGCCGTTGTTATTTGCAGATTCTGTTTGTTTCATTACAGATCATAATTTATATAATTTTCATTGTTTGTTTATTCTTCCCTTTACTCATCACAGTCGCAGGACATCGCTCATTAGGTGCAAAGCCGAGCAATAAAAGATATGACAAGTCAACGACTAAACAAAATCAAAGTATACAAAAGTAAGAATTGAAAGAAACAGAAACTATTGAATAAAACATGAAAAAAAAGATTCAGAAGGAAACAAGCCTCGAATCTATCTTATTGATATCAATAATAATTATTCTTCTGCGTGTTTCTTCAATGGAGTCAATTTTTTTTAAAGACAGTACACAATGATATAAAATCGTCGTAACAAAGGATATGCCGTCACTGGTAATACCAATATAAACAGAGAATAAACTATAAATGCTTATTTGTCTGGCTTGTATAAATCTCAATAGAAGAATACAATATTTAAACATCAGATTTTGAATGATTACTTCCAGTCCGTATGCGAGAAATGTCATCATCATCATAATCATTAGCAGCAGCAGTAGCCTTTTTCCGTTGTTGGACGTAGACTTTCCCCAAGATTTACCAGACCTCTCTATCTTAAGTGTCATGGAGGCTATGATTCATGCACTAATTTTATAAACTATCAAAAAATATTTTTTTCTATAAGAAAATTGTGAACATAGGCTGTCTATGAACACGCATATGTATCACGCGTTCCGGTTTCACCAACGGTACTAAGAGGCTAAAAATTGAAATTCACCATGTTTATCAACAAAAGTCATCTTTTTGTTCTTTTACTCCCCTGAATAGATTTTCATTGTTGGGATTCAATAAACAATGTAAGTTTATGCTAAATTGAATTCTATTTTTGGCCTGACTTTTTCTTGAAAATTCTGACTTATTGTGATAACTGTCCATACAGAAGACGAAGGAAGTAAATTATTCATTGATTGCCCCTTTTTTTTAGTTATCACTCCTGACACAGTATGCTTCTAAAAGATGTTGGTCATATGACAGTCTCTATTAAGTGATTAACCAGACTTGTTCTTGATGTTTTTCCATTATTTTCTTTTTTTTATGAATCACATTATTTTTTAATTTGGGAATAAATTAGCCACTAATTAGGCTGTAAACCATTTAACCTCACTTAATTTAGGGGAGTAAACTCTCTAACGTGTGTCTGTGCAGTAACGATAAATACTTGCCAACCATGATTCGATATCACGACTATGTTATCACTATAGAGCTCTCTCACTGACAGAGCAAAACTGATAAGTTTTACATATTTACGACCATCGATGCCACAGATGTTCAAAGGCTTATTTCATTCTCATAGATAAATGTATTCACACTAAAAAAATGAAAAAGTATACGATTTTTTTTTCTTAAAGTTTATTTTATACACAATACACATCTTGAAGTTATCATCTTGAATAGGAATGGAAGTAGAAGAGTTGAACCCAGCGGCAGCCAAGCCTGTTCTTATAGATGAGTTAATCCGTCAGAGATCCATAGAGTTCATGAACGTTTCCTCATGAAATACATCTATTTGGATGCGTACGCGAAGTTATATATGCTGCAAGAATGTTCATACTAATTCTTATTGCTATCTTTTCTACATGAATTACTGACGCTTCGTAATTTAAATCCTGCTTACTCTTCGATCATGATCTTCATCCACATCTCATGGATGATTCTGAATTTTTGTTGCTAACTAAAATCTTCAATATTAGAAGTCTTAAATCCAAAATTAACCAAGACAGTCAACATGAGTTTCTCTCGGATTTCAGGCTGGCTGTTTGCCTGGTTGGCTGGCTGGCTATGTTTGTATCACGTTTACAGACTGCACCAAATGAGCTAGAGGGCTGAACATAAAAAAATCACTCCTTGTGATGACTAGAGAGAATAGTTTCGAGGGTTTATTTCAAATCTCCCACCAAGAATTGGGTTTTCCGTTAGTTTATGCTGGGGTAAAGGGGGATGCAAGGTAGGCCTGAGGTATACATATCCCTTAACTTGTTTCCAGACTTCCGAAATTCAAACTTGTTCCAGTCGTCACTGCCAGAAAAAAAAGCAAAAGGAATAACAGATTCATTGATCTCCCCCTTTTTCCATTTCTTTAATTGATCATCCCCAGCACAGCATACGGCCAAAAGACATCAGTCGTTTTACAGTTTCTGTCTCTTGACGTATGACACAAAATTTATGGACCTTTTCTTACAACTCTTTTCTTTCTCTTTTTTCTCTTTTTCTTATCAGAAATTGTGAATGCTGATTTTCAAAGCAGGAAGGCTCTGCCAGTTTTGATAATGCAATATTAACATCAAATTCTGTCCTTATCTTTTGCTTTGCGAAACTTGATACATTTCTATATTTACATCCACCCCTCGTTTTTTGTTTTCAGTTAGAAACAGTCAATCAAAAACAGAGTTGTCAACTTGGGTTTCTTCAGTTTTGAAACTGGTCCAGCTAGTTATGTATAAATACATCACGTGCACAGGCCTTGTCAATGAATCTAGAGAGCTTAAAATTTCATTTTTGTTTAAAAAACATTTTTTTTCCAAAAATTCCGTCCTACAACAGGTTTTAGAAGAGGGTTCAATTTGTAATATAAGTTTATACTAAATTGATCCTTTTGGTTTGAGTCACGCCTATTTTCTTTTTTTTTTTTTGAGGATTCAGATTTTTTTAATTGTTTATTGGCCAACTGAGGGCATGAACCGTAAAGTATTCATTGGTCGTCTTTTTCATAATTCTCAATTGATCACCCCACACGAAAAAACATGACAGTTCTATTTACCAGATATATGGCTTTTCCGAATGTATTTCTTGATTCTGGTGGTAATAAAGATAAAGAGTAGGTTTCAGTTTTCTTTACAGGAACTAAGCTACTAAACGTGGTTCTTGGCCACTAATAATGTTTATTTTTAAGGTGACAAAGATTATTGTTGCGAAGGGAGGAGAATGCAATTGTTTACTGTATTTCTTTGGCTTGTCTGCCGAGTTATTGATTTTCTTTGATTTTTCTTATTATCGCTGTTACCTCACCCCCTGTGCTCCTTTCCTCTCATTGCAGTCACATTCCACAAAAGGAACGTGGCTCGAGAGATGAGATAAGAGAGGAGAAGCAAAAAGGCAGAGACGACCTCGCAATTTGATAAATGGAAGATCAATATATTTATAAACGAGTTTGAAATATAAAAATCATCCGCTGATATATTTCTAAAAATAAACCATTGATTTGCGCTCTTGTACCAATACTGTTGATGCAGAAGGCGGACGTTGACCGGAGAGCTTGGTTGAGGCTGATTGGAGGAAAGACAGCGAGGGGAAAGACTTCCTGAGGTTAGAGAAGGGGATGCCGTGGTATCTAAGCGTTTGTTGTTTCTCCATCAAAACTGCTGATTAAGGGAGTCCGTACGTAAACGGGAAGGCTAGTAGAAACTAGCTCGGTGGTTCGGACGGTAGCAATAAAATTGCTGTGGAACGGAAGAGTCTAGAGCAAGAAATTGTAAATACTAACAAAGATACCGTCTATCGTTTTGAGAAAGGTAATTTACATCTGAAAAGTCGTATAAGATTTAGATATTAGGAAAATTTTTAAAAAATAATAAAAACATTTGACCCCTACGTTATCAGTATTGCTGCAATTATGGAAAAAATTCTAACTTCTACAACATCCAGTTATTATACCGAAAGAAGTCCGTTGAACTGATCAACTGAAACGTCGTACAAGTAATGCAAGCAAAAAAAAGGTATTTTTTTTCAAAAAGAAACATTGATCTAAGAAGACGGTTTTGCGTAGGTAAATGAAATGGGGCTTTTGAAATATGAGGATGTCACAGGGAAACAAGAAGGGTGATTCATGCATGTGCATAGTATAAAAATGTGTTTGGGGTGGGGCAGTCGATTTTAAAGAGTTAATATTTTCGTTATTTTTAGAACTCAGTTTTTTTTAAAAACTTGAATACGGTATCAATTAGTATGCAGAGTGTTTTTGCTTTAGAATAAAAGTGTCGAGAAAATAAGACTGGACATTATATCAAATGAAAAACAAAAAGAGTGAATTATATCAACTCGCTGAAAAATACGTTCGTTGTTTTCTCTGTTTGTCAGTCCTTCTCTCTCTCTCTCTCTCTCCACCTACTTACCTGAGTATATATATATATATATATATATATATATATATATATATATATATATATATATATATATATATATACATATATATATATATATATATATATATATATATATATATATATATATATATATATATATGTATATATATTTATGTACGTGTGTGTGTGTGTATAAAAGTGTGTTTATATGAGTACTTATCATAGTGAGAAAAGTATATTTGTGCGTGCGAGGGAATATACTTATATACATTTTTTACAAATCAATTATATTACGTGTATTTCAGAACATGTCTATCTATCATTGTTACTGATTCTTGTTCTGTTTTTCTTTGATCACTCATGACCATATACAGACGTACATTGAAAAAATAAGCAAAAAGATAAATATTGTATCATATTTAAAAAGTCATTGGCAGAAATTGGTCATCTTTAAAAATTACAAGACGTAATTGAACGAACGTCGGATTATCAATTTATATCCTTATTAATTGTAGCCTCATTAATTATGATGAATGATGTTTTCTCTGGCATCAATGATGATGCACTGAATGATCTTAAGCCACTCCACATGTCTGTGTCTTCTACCGAAGTGGTGCGGTCGTAGAGTGCAATAAAAAGTCTCTAATCTGGCTCAGTTGAAAAGACGGACATTTAACATAGCAAGGACGAACCAGAATCTGTCAACGTTTTTGTCAAAGGAAGCAATTGTGTATTGATCCACAGAAAAAAATTAAACAGTTCTCCAAAAGTGTATCGTCTAACCTTCAACAAAATATCACATATCTATTGAGAACTTTTGGAGATATTGTGTGGAGAGACGTAACCAGATATATATATATATATATATATATATATATATATATATATATATATATATATATATATATACATATATGGATGGATGGATGGATGGATAGATAGATTGTGTTTAGTTGTTTATCGAAATAGGCTAATATATCACAAGGTCAGATAATACGGACCCGCACACGTGTGGGTAGATGTGAAAGGGAGTACCCGATTCCAGCCGATTGAAGGCGACGGAACTACCAAAAACATGGGGTTTTTGTGAATAGGGGATGTGCTGCCTAAAAGTCGGGATCTCCAGGAATCATACACATCGCAACAGATAGATAATTTACACACACACACACTCTCCCTCTCTCTCTCTCTCTCGCTGTCTCTCTCTTTCTCTCTCTCTGTCTCTCTCTTTCTCTCTGTCTCCCTCTCTCTCTCTCTCAGATACGCACATTTGGACGAGGACAGATATATAGTCAATAGAAAAGTAGGAGTTTCAAGAAAAACTTGCAATCCAAAAGAAATTATAAATCACCGTCTTCTCCATTATTTTCCTTTATACCTCGTAAATAAAGCAGAGAAGGCGATAGAATTAATTTCATGAAAATACTACCAGATTTATGATTAAAAGAAAAAACAACACATAGACATAATCTGATGGGCTGAAAAATTAGATAAAGACTCGATGGGTGTGGGGGCTGAAAAATAAAACGAACATTTTTTCCCTTCTCATCGCAGAGAGAATGTGCGCAAATTCCAAGTTTCTACTTTGAACGGTTAGAGTTGGGCGAAGTCCAGAGAGATAGGTTTATATAAAAATAGATAGCTTTAAAATTTTAGAGCAAATAACCTAAACCCAGCAGCTGTGATGAAACCTGCTTGATGTGGGTAGCAGTGACTGATTAATATACATTTGATCGATAAATACACGTTTATCAATTTACATGCAACAGTTTTCCTTTCCCTAATTTCTGGCCTTTTCTTTGGGATCAAAGTGTAGTATCTATTCCAAGGCAGAGCCTGAGGCGCAGTTACTGACACTTGCCTGTCGAATGGGCCGGAGATTGGCGTATGGGTGGTGTCAAAAACCGAGAGCGCCGGTGCAGTGTGTCAGCCAATGAAGTTATACTGAGGCTGCCACTGCAAAGCGCATTGGGGAGCCTCTGAACTCGTCCTTGGGCTCTCTCATTATTACTCGGCCCAGCTGCAGGGAATCCGTTACCCCGGGGCAACACTGCTCTATTACAGCTAAAGGAGCAGGTCCTCCAGTGGACGCTTTCGTGGCGGAGGTAGTCTAGCCATTACGATGCGCTTTTCAACCGTAGCTGCGTCGGCTGGAGCCATTTTTGGATAGATGGATCCTATTCTTCCCACGTTAAGCTCGATTTTGTGTCACATTTTGCTGCTGTGGGACAGCAAATAAATACCCCCCACCCCTCACAGGCAACAGTTTTCATTATTTTAAGGGTTCTTCTAATCAGTGTTGTTTTCAGTAAAATAATTATCGTTGTTATACAAGAGAACAGATTGGGAGATCTTATATATGCATGGCAGTTATTGTCGCCTGCCACACTCAATATTAACAGCAACAGGAAAATGATGTGAAGATATATAAATCAACAACCAAAATACTACATTAGTCCTTTTTCAAAAGATTTGAATTTGTCTTTTGATCTATATTTCACAAAAAATCTTATTATAAAAAAAACATTAGTATAGGCATTTATTTATAAGGTAAGGGGGTTATTTCGATCGATTATCTTTCATTGGATCAAAAACTTGGCTATTTTCTGTAAATTCATTCAATTTCGTTTCACTTCGTTGGTACGCCTTTTAATTGTGCTTGGAAAACACGTTTCTGTTTATCCTATCGTTGCCGACCATTGCAAATGAGACGTCTTTATTTGAGTGTGACATATTCCCCCTTATATTTTTGATAAATCATCATTTAACAGAATCGAGAATGATAACCATTAAAAACTGTCAACTAAAACTGTCAACACAGTTTCAAGTTGGTATGACGGGCTGGAAGGCTATGTATGTATGTATGTATGTATGTATGTATGTATGTATGTTTCTGTGTATGTATGTTTGTATGTATGTATGTTTATATGTATGTATGCATGTTTGTACGTATGTATGTACGTATGTATGTACGTATGTATGGATGTATGTATGTATGAGTGTACGTATGAATGCACGTATGCATGTATATATGCATGTATGTATGTGTGTATGTATGTATATATGTATGTCTTATGCATACATGCGGCACTGGGGTTGTAAATCTCAAATGTGACTTTTCTATTCCCCGACGATGAATTAAAAACATCCAAAAAATTTCCTCCTTTTTATTATCTGAAAATACCTTCAGTGTGTGTGTGGGATGGGGGGCAGTACTCACAATGCATATTTGTAAAAAATTGATCTTCAGTCCGTATTAAGCAGAATACATGCTATTTTTTGTATCTGATTTTTTCAGAGAGCGATGCCCAACAGAAGGCGACAGAAAACAATTTATCCATTAATTACCCATTTTCTCCGTTTTTAATTGATTACTCCCCACATGTCATGGTGGTCAAAGACAATGGTTGCATGACGGTTTCTAAGAAGTGACGAACATGACTTCTCCTGTTATTCTTTTATAATTAAGAAAAGGTTTGTAGGCATGTTTTGCTGCTTTTGACGATAGTCTGGAATTTCTCTCAAAAGCTTTTGTCTAAGAAAACACACCGACTATGCGAGTGAAATCAAGTAAAAGAATTTAGAATGGCGACAAATTGGCTAAAGTTTATTGATTTTGTTTTGAGATTGTCGCTGATTGTATATATTTTCAAGGTAACCAGTATTCGACATAACATAATTTATGTGGAAAAGTAGAGCCATAAGCGTGTGAAAGTTAATTCCTTTTTACAACTCAGAATAAAAGTGGGAGCAGCTGAGATGTCTGTAATCTCTTATGTCTCTAGGGAGCTCTGTTTAGAACATAAAATCTCAACTATACACAAACAAGAATTTCAGTATATATATTTATGTATATATATATATATATATATATATATATATATATATATATATATATATATATATATATATATATATATATATGTATGTATATGAATGAATCAAACGAAAATGAACAGAATATTGACTGATTTAGAAAAGCAAGCAGAAAAAAGGTTTAAACTCATAATAGGTCCGTCAAAGGTTGGGCACATATTTACACTAGGCTATGCCCTTCTCTCCATATATATATATATATATATATATATATATATATATATATATATATATATATATATATATATATGTTTGTTTGTTTGAGTGTGTGTATGTGTGTGTGTGTGTGTGTGAGGTGTGAAGGTGAGGGTGAAGGTGTATGTTTGTTTAATTTCGCATGCATTGTGCAATGTACATGTGCGTGTGTTTTTGAGTGTGTGCGTTCATTTGTGTGTGCGTTCATTTGTGTGTGCGTTCATTTGTGTGTGCTCAATTATATATATGTGTGTGAGAAATTTGCTACACAAACACGTTTATGTTTCAGCTTTGTTTGGGCTTCTTTAGTCAAATAATCCGATTTATTTTAGGTCCCACTGTAGGTCTTTTCTTCAGTATAATATGTAATTTTCTAAGATGGAGAACCTTTTTCTTATTGTATTTTACACGGTGAAGATACTGTACTGTCTGTTTGTTATAAATCAGCATGAGATGCTGTAGACACTTTTGTTATCAGTATGTTGCTAAAACATCAGCTATTTGTGATATTTTTCCTCTCTGAAAGTATTTTATTTTTACTTTATTCTATTTCCCAGTGCTTGAGATCACTTTTGCATAACCTTAATTGTTAGTTTAATTGCTTCATTTTTTTTCTGAGTTTGTTATGTTTATGTATATATATATATTTAAAATCATTGTTAAAAGGTAACTTGGTTGTTCTCAAAACGGCTGGGGGTATAAAATAATGATAATGTTAAGGTTGATAGTCATGCTGCTATAACCCTTGTCAATTAAAGAAAAAAAAACGAAAAGCAAAATTATTAAACAGAAAAAAACAAAGAAATGTTGAAGGATGATGTTATCAGCAAATTTGAAGTTATTATGTCAGTCGACGTATATTCAGTTTTATTTCCCCAGTGGAGGTTTCAGGAGAACATTACGAGGCAGGTTATTAAGAGTTTGGAAGGGGGATATCACCCTGTTTTACACCCTTTTCGAGCTGAACAGGCTCATTGTCTTTATGCACCCCTATAAATGAACCGCTGTGTCGGTATGTATATTGCAAAACTAGCATATACAGGGTCTACTCTTTGTTGGAAGATATGTTTGGGGATTTCCACTGAGTCAAAGGCATTATTAAAGTTAACAAATTATCACTGAATGGAATTTTATATTTTGCTGCTCTCTCTTTTTGTTGAGATGGTTTAATCAGCTGTAATTTTTTTTTGTCTTCAGAGGTCCCCTTCCTATGTAATAGCATTATGACTGCTGTATTCCAATCACCAGGAACTTCACTCTGTCTTAGGCATAAGTTGTATAAGATACTGGTTTCCTGGTGATCGGGGGATTTTCTTTATTTTTTTTTTTTTTTTGGTAAAATTCACGGGCACAATGAACGATTTAGTCAATATCCATTGTTAAGTCTCAATTTTCTTCAAACACTTCAAATATTGAGAGCTATTTTGATAGTTTTTAAGCCCTTACTTCTTTCGAAAGTGCTTTCAATGACAGCTGTTTGGTATTTTCTTTATTTTTTCTTCGTTCTTTTTAGATCTTTTTGTTTGATTCAGTTGCTTCAAACTTTTCTCTTTTTGTCGTCGGTGGATTAAGATTTCTGCGTTTTTCAATGATATTCTCGTTTTTTCCAGAGAGTTTACTGATGGTTTGAAAATATTTGTACCTTCTAAGAGAGAGGTCGTTATTTTGTTGTTGAATTCGATGATGTGCTCTTGAAAAATTAAGACTGCCTTGCTAAACTGAGTCAAATTGTGTAAAAAGAGAAAAAATAACGACCAGACACTAGGGTTTAGTTATATAAGGAGTACTTAAAAAATAAT
>OY735228.1:42585720-42595720 GCA_963457665.1 Thysanoteuthis rhombus | reverse complement strand
TCAGCGATTTGCATACAAAATATTGCAAAACAACAGGCTTTATTAGATATTAACATCTTAAGCTTGTTATAGTACGAGTAAAAAGATGTCATCTAACAAAGACAGGAGTATGAGTATCAATGTTCATAGTAATGTTCTGAGGAACAATATCCAGTATCGAAGAAGGACCGATTAGATGAGGTGCCATCACCTATAGAGCTACCATTGACCGATTTGCGTTTTTTCCCGAGACGGACATAGAATGGGCAATGTGTCTCATGCAACAACGAAGCGCTATAGTCCCAGATGAGCTGGTGCAGTACTCGCTATTGTTATTCGCATATACTGATACTCTTGAAGAAACCCTGTCTGCCGTCTAGGTGGGGATTTCACTATTGGAAAAATCATAGAATTGGCCCAATAGCCGTGATTTTTTCAAATGACAATTTGGTGTGTATTGAGAAAGATGGTTCATTAATCTATCTTTAATTGTTGCTTAGTGATATTGAGATTCTGAATGTCTTGAAAAAAAAAAGTGATGTACTCCTTACATGGAGCAAAAACAGATCTCTTTTCAAATTACTTAGGAATCAACTGTTTTTAATGGCTGTATCCAAAATGTGATGAATCGTGATTTTTTTAAAAATCGTTGAAAAGATTATTGTGATAGAAAATTGTGCAGCCGCCTTGTTTTACCGAGCATCTGAATAAGAACACAAACTTGAGGAATGGGCTTGGTGTGCACGAGCAAATCTCAACTTCAAACAAACGGGAAAAATGAAATCACAACCAATCAAGGGCTTCTTTTGTCTTTCGTGAAAAGATTTACACTGAATAGTCAAGTTCTGGAACAAGCTTAAAGCCAGCAAAACATAGACAAATAGCTTCTCTCCTGATCCTGAAGAAAGCAACAATAGTTTTTTGTTCTGTTCTTGAAATAGACGCAAAAAATCAAGTTGACGCGCAACTGAACTTTTGCTTATCCGAGCGCGAAGCGACACATGTTTTTGATAGAATGTTGCATATAAATAAGTAATAACTAAGCTTGCACAATTTTCCAGCGTGAAAAAATATATGTCTTGCAGCTATGGGACATACAAGATAGAGCATAAAGAATCACATGACTTTTTAAACTTCCAGAAATACTTTTTTGGATTTTAAGAAAACAAATTTTTTTCGAAAAAAAATTCTTGAAATAAAAAAATAATGCTTCTAGCTATATCAAAAATAAATGTCATGTCTGAACTTAGATAAGACCAATCAAAACTTGAGACCGGGAACTGCAAACACACACACACACACACACACACACACACACACACACACACACACACATACACACACACGAAAATAATAATTTGCTATAATGGGAGACTAGAACAAAATAAATTTCAGCAAAATAGGTCAAAATTTGAAAAAAAATTCCCAATTGTAAACAAAAACATTTTTGCGTATAAAATGTAAACAAACAATCAGTTTGGTCAAAACTCAGCCCACCTGCGTAAAATTTCTCCCCCGACCCTGGATACTACATTTCAAAGGAATCTACCGATGAATAACAAAGTTATCCAATTGAGAAAGAGGAGACAACTGCGATGAACACCTATACTGAATGAATTTTTTTTCGAAAAGTACCAAACCCCCCCCCCCAAAATCAGTTTTGTTACCACGCGCTGAGCGCATAAAAACTTTGTGCCAGTTGATTCTATTCACAAGGTTTTGTAATCGAATCATCGATTGTCTGTTATGAGATCAAGTGTGAGGTAAAATCTGCGTGTTTGTAACACCTTTTTTTTTTTCAAAAAAAATGTTTTATTAGCGATAAATAACTCACAGGATTTGTTCGATTGAAAAGCAACTAATGTTTCATTGCCGTCTCTGTTGCCAAAACGAAAAAGAGAAAAGTGGGTCTGGGGATGGATGGGGTGAACAGAAAACATTGAAATTGTTAGTTTTTACATACTTTCAACTTCTTGGTTTTCAGATGGTCTGTCAGGCAAAGAGTATATTGTTTATTTGTTTTTTGCTAAGAGATCTATTTCAAATATCTGGAGCATTGCCCTTTTCTTATTTTTTGTAAATAAATTCACTTGTTTACCTTTATTCATATATATCTATATCTGTATAGATATGTGTGTGTATGTGTACATATGTGTACGTGCAAGTATATGTGTATATACATTATATATATATATGTACATATATATATATATATATATATATATATATATATATATATATATATATATATATATATATATATGGGTGTGTGTGTGTGTGTGTCTGTCTGTCTATGAGTATGTGTGTGTCTGTATGTGTGTGTGTGTGTGTGTGTCTGTCTGTCTGTCTGTCTGTATGTATGCATATATATGTGACGCATATGACCAAAGAATTGAATTGGCTCATATTTTATCGGACAGTATTAGAGTGAAATGACAATTCAAAAAGGCTTGTTTCGTACAAATGAGATTTCTTAAAGTTTTGTTCGTTTTTTTTTTTCACGTTTTGCAAGTTCATCATGGCTTTTCAGAATAAAAAAACCTACTAAGCACTTGAAAAGAAATCAACCCTGCTTCCAGGACAGATCGACTGAATCTCAATATCAGAATACCTTATTTGATTAACAATCACTAAACCCAACAATGATTAGACATGGACAGTATATAACAGACACTTTATTGTATTTGTTCATTTCTATTCTGAAAAGCCAGGATGAACTGGTGCAAAATCAAAATCGACCATGAGATCTAATTTTTACACATGTGAATTGTCATTCCACTCTAACATATCCATTTACAGACAAAGTGGCTGCTATTGCTGCTGACGATAGTGATATGAATATATATGCGCCAGAGTGGATATGTCGTAATTATAATAGTTGTACGTATCAATGTTGTAAGCTTACAAGTGCTATGTGTGTATATATGTATGTTGGCGAACGGGTGTGTGGGTATTTGTGTTTGACAAATTAGATGTATTCGATATTCATGCATGTCTATAGTTGCATACAAATTTTCACTCAGTCTTGTGCAAGACCATTACTTCACTACCCTCACAATTTAGTATGCAAAACAAGTTACAAGTTTTCTCTCTATCTATCTATCTATTTATCTATCTTTCTCTCTGTTACAGTTTCTTTTTGTATATATATATATATATATATATTATATATATATATATATATATATATATATATTATATATATATATATATATATATATATATATATATATATATATATATATACATGAATATATACGTTGTCTACGTTGAGTGATAAATTAACCGTGTAATGACGGCAGATCACTTCAAATGAGTTCCCATGTTATATATTGGGATATGTAATCATTCTGCCGGGTCATATATATCCATTTCTTAATAAATACACACACACGCACACGGACGCACACACACACACACACACACGCACACACACATACAAACACACACACACACTCATATATATATACATATATATATGTGTGTGTGTGTGTTTGTGAGAGTGTGGGTGTATATATGCATACACATATATTGGTTCATGACAAGGTATTAAACTCTAGATTGCCTTCATTCAGTTAAGCAGCCGATCAAAATACATCAGGATGCAGTAAGCCTACTTTGCTCAGCCTTTGTTGATTACGAAACCATTTGATTCGGTAGAACACTCGACTGTCTTCCACTAAATGCGAGAACAGGGTATCAAAGATAATCATATAAAAGTTATTCAGAATATTTATGGAAATGGTTCGCGATGATTAAACTGTATAGAGATACGTAAGAGATAAAGAGAGAGGGTAGGGGAGACCATGGAATACGATTTCAGCCCGAACTATTTGCAGCGAGAAAAACGACCGGAGAAAATAGAAGTAAACATAGACAGAGAATATTTCAACCAATTAAGCCTTTTCCGCCTTTTTTTCCCCTTTACTACATGAAGTATTATAAATCATTATTATTTTTTACCAGTGTGTAAACAAACGATTGGGAAGAAGGATGGGTTTAAAGATGTTATTTGAGTTTCTGCTAAGTGTTGAAGTCATGTTGGCTCAGTTGGTAAAGCTGGCCGGTCTAATCGGTGCTCCCCCTTGGGTAAGTGATCAGGGAATGGATCCCACCATATTATTATTCTTTATTTTCCGGTCAACACTATTTTTTTTAATGATTTGGGCTTATTGGTCTGAGCAAAAACAAACAAATGAAATTAAAATCTTGGTCAAATGTTCACATAAATTTTTTCTGATATAATTAGAATTAAGCTTCGCTAAGAAAATTGGAATTGTAGCGCAGATCTTCATATATGTTACGAAACATAGCGATCGGTTTGAGAGCATTAACTATAGATCAGCATCTTGTCAATGTGCTTGATATCATGAAGAATGCGATGAATTCTTAATATTAGATATGATGTACAGATGCAAAACGTAGGAATTGGAAGAACCATTTGAAAACAACGAAACGTATCATACAAGTAGGTGACAAAAATAGAAATGGTCTTTACGATTATATAGCAAAGAAGATAGCAGATATAGCGGATAAACAGCGAAAAGAGGTCAGTGGACGGATACGGAAATGAGAAAAAAAGTACAGCCATAAGACAACAGGAGATATCGCATTCAAAGTCGTCATAGTCGTACAAGTCATCCGATAGCTGCTAATTTATGTATATATATATATATATATATATATATATATATATATATATATATATATATATATACATATATATACATATATATATATATATATATATACATGTATATATATATATATATATATATATATATATATATATATATATATATATATATATATATATATATATATATATATACGTACCTGTTATTCTGTTTGATTCTCTCATTCACTTCTTCATATTTCAATATTCCAAGGCTGTTAATAGAACAAATAAAAGTTTATATCCAATCAATTTCATCTTCCATTAAAGTATGACTGAATTTGTTTAGGTGAAAGAATCCATTGTGTAAAATGGGGGATACTGGAAAATTTTATCAGCAAAATCGTTGCTCATAAGTGGAAGAGTCGATTGCTAGAAATAGAGAAAAAGTTACTCCGGTGACTGGACATTTCAAATTTTACAAAAAATCTGATGCCATAGTCTATCTTCAAACCTCTATCTATCAATAAATAACACAATTTTGGTGATGAAAGAAACGAATGAAACAGATACGGACAGTGAACAAACAAGATGAGAATTTGGAGTCGAGGGAGCTATTTAGGCCTTTGCGTTGCTCAGTAGCCCCATTTTCTTTTATTGTTTATTTGATTTGCACTGTTTTGGCCTGATGGTACACGATGGTATACATCTATCCCTCTATCTTTCTTTCTCTCTCTCTTTCTCTCTCTCTCTCTCTCTCTGTATATATATATATATATATATATATGTATGTATATATATATATATATATATATATATATATATATATATATATATATATATATATATTGTTGCCATTGAATAAAACATACCATCAAGTTGTTTGTAATATTAACTCTCTTAGTAGTTTTTCTCTTGAAAAGAAACCTTCAAAAAGATCATCAAAACATTCCTTTTCACCCACGAGCAGATAGTTTGTAAACAAATCGAATTAAGGAATTTTCCATTTCATATTATGATTATGAATGACGGTTTTTGCGTGTCAGCTTCCAAATGGAACACACGTAGGTTTATTTCTTTTGCGTTTTAAGCTGAACTGTTTTCGCTATTCATTTTATTCTCGTCTTTGTCGACCAGAAACGATCGATACAAACCGGCACTTGGACAAAACACCCCAAAGTAATTTCCATCGACTAATCATCACTCAATACTTTTAAAACGCATTTGAAATAAATAGTTTTGTATGCTTTACTTGAAGAATATCGGGCGAAGCAAGAAATTTGAGATTATTTGAAAATCTTTCTCTCGCCCAAGACTTGTTCAGAAGGGAATTTACAAGAAAGGTCTCTCGGGATAGGATATTAAACTGGCATCTTCTATTACGATGTGAGGGATATCGAATAGCTTGAGCCCAGAATTTGAGAGATGCATGTCTGTGAGCGAAACCATTTGAAGATGTACACACAAGAATATCCTGGCGTGATAAATTCATCAATGATGCATATAAAACATCGTGTATTCCTTTGAATGAAAAAATACCCGCCTTAATTTTTCAGATAGAATAAATGATTTAGTACACCTTTCCTGGTTTATAGCTAGATATCGAACTTCTTGGACTGCTTTGATGCTAGATAATCATTTGATGAAACTTAAGGAACAAAGTGTTAAATTGACAACATTTAAAGAACAAAGTGTGATATTCACAACATTTAAGGAGCAAAGTGTTCAAATGACAACATTTAAGGAGCAGAGTGTTCAAATGACAATATTTAAGGAGCAAAGTGTTCAACTGACAATATTTAAGGAGCAAAGTGTTCAACTGACAATATTTAAGGAGCAAAGTGTTCAACTGACAATATTTAAGGAGCAAAGTGTTCAACTGATAACATTCAAGAACCAGAATGTTCAATTAGCAACATTCGAAAGGCAGAGTGTCCAATTGAAAACATTCGAGGGGCAGAGTGATCATTTAACAACATTCAAGGAGCTGTGTGTTCAATCAACGAAATTTAAAGAGCAGTGTCTCCAATTGATGGGATTTCAGGAGCAGAGTGTCTAATTGATAAGATCAAGCTGAATGTCAGCATGTTTCAGTGACCTAAAGAATGATTCCTATTCAGAATATGATATAAATAAGTAAAATCAAGATATCACAACTTTTGCCTAAAAATGAATCCTGTTGACAAGTTGCTCATTTTCTCTTATAATCATCTCTATCTACAAGTCCTTGTTTCTCAGTCACTTAAGACTTGACTAACCTCCTACCCCATCTTCATATTTTGGGCAGTGAAGCAAAGCTACACAAAGCAGTGCATTACTCGACAAAATCATAGACATCGACCAACTGGTGTTCTCTCTCCTACTTGCTCTCCCTAGTACTTTGTACTTTCTCTCCCTTTTCTCTCTTTCTCTCTCTCTCCCTCTTTCTCTATCTATCTATCTATCTCTCTACACTCACATATATAGGTGCTTGTGTGTGTGTGTGTGTGTGTGTGTGTGTGTGTGTGATTGAGAATTAGGCATATTTAGTCCAACTGAATAAATAATGAGTTTTTCCATATTATATAGAAACTCATTTGAAATGATCTCCCGTAGTTAAAGGTTAATACATCTTTCAATTCAGATAGTGTGAATGGAATATGCAATAAAAGAGAGTGGGGCTACTGAAGAAATCGGACGAGTCACTGATAAACATTAATATATCATTCTAACGAAGTTTTTCCCATAAACGCCTTAACATCATGAATGATAAGCCACGGTTATGACGTAATACATTATTGTACAATGGAGTATATTTTTGAATATAGCACCGTCCAAACGAGTTGAAGAGGACAAACTTGAGAAAATATGGAAATGCTGTCTTCTAGAAGTTTGCTGCTTGACTATAAATAGGAATTTCTAAGGCTGTGCACCAAAAATTTAGATTTAGACAGGTAAA
The DNA here is from genome assembly GCA_963457665.1 of Thysanoteuthis rhombus. NCBI lineage: Eukaryota > Metazoa > Mollusca > Cephalopoda > Oegopsida > Thysanoteuthidae > Thysanoteuthis > Thysanoteuthis major. The sequence continues at coordinate 42,588,188 of OY735228.1, read as the reverse complement.
GACGAATGAAAAGGGAAGAGTACCTCCAGACTATGTTTTTTTTTTTTGGTCGTTAGGTTGGGTCAATGACTGCGGTTACAGTGATTCAATGAACTATATCTAGATAAATTCTAAACCTCCAGATGAAAATGTCCGTCATTCGTTATTATTAGGATTTGATCAGTTATATGATGGGCGGTGGACAACTGTGGTCAGTGAAACAACCTTAGTGTCTATTACCCTAGGGAACGCATCCTGAGTAGCCATGATGTTACCTGAATTTTAATGGGATATCACCATGAAAAAAAGTACGTTAAACTTAACGTCTGCTGTCTCGTTCAATGTTGACCTTTGTATACAGTGATCACAGCAGCATTGCCATAAGGCAAGGATGTGTCTTGCATTCATTTTGCGAATGTTGTTCAAGTCACTTAAAATCTGTTATGGGTTATCCATTCGTCATTATATAATTTTTCTTTATTCTAAATGATAAAGGCTTATATAGAAAGTATTTTGTTTTTAGGATTTTGAATGGGAAATTCGTGGAAGCTGTTTGGCCATGTTTGAATAACAATGATTGTTAAGACTTTTGTTTGTTGATCAATGAGGCAGCTACCCTGGAAATTACAGATAAACAATTAATAGCTAAAAATAGCAAAGCGATCATAGGATTCCTTGTATAAAGTTTAATTAGTACACCAGAAATATAATTCCGGCCTTGACTGTCGAAAGCGGAAAAAATGTACGGTCCAGGAAAATCAATGCAAGTGATTAATTCTAACAATATGACAAGTCGTCATCTAAAACTGTCACCAAGACTGTCAACGTAGGTTTTTTCCAGTTCCCGAGTGGGTCTGGCTGGCTCTGTATGTATCAGTAAAGTCAGCAACAATTTGAACATGTACTTCTTCGAATGTCTACTGGTCTTTTTTTTTCATTTCCTCCTAAATAGGTTTGTTCAACTTGCAATGAAATTTCAACATTTTTTTAAAGTGATCTCAGCCCAGCAGATTGCAAAAGAAATAACTTGTTAATTGATCACCTCATATTGGAAAAAGCTTCGTGACAGTTCCTATTGAAAAACTATCAATGCCCAATTTTGCTAAGTTTCCTTGTATATATTCAAGTAAAACTGAAACTGGCACATAGACGAAAGCTTTTTTTTTTACTTTGAAATTAGCTAAAATTGATTCCATTGAGTTATACAATATATATATATATATATATATATATATATATATATATATATATATATATATATATATATATATATATATATATATATATATATATATTGTAGTCTTTCTATGATACTTTGGAGGGTCTATGCATAGAGGTCTGGTCAGTGATTTAATAGAGACCATCAAGTCTTACGGTGATATGTTGTTTGGGGTGATCAATCTAACGATTAGATAAAGGGGTAAATAATTGGTTAGATACATCTCTGACCCGTTGCTGGCCAGAGGTCATTGAAATCAGTCAGGATCTTCAAAAAGAAAAAGTTCAACACAAACTGAAAAATCAGTTTAGCATAAAATTATATTGGAACTTTCCACTACCATAGAATTTGGGGGGAATCTTTTGTGGACACAATGACCAAATGACCATATTTTCTCCCCTTCAGCTACATTCATGTGGGCGGTACATGTAATACATACAAAAATATAGTAATCGATCCAGCAAGTCAGTCAATGAGGCAGACTAACTTGAAAACTTAAGAAACCTATGTCGACAGTTTTGGTGGAAATATTGTTCGCCAGTTTATGTATGAATATATATATATATATATATATATATATATATATATATATATATATATATATATATATATATATGTATATATATATATATATGTTTGTATGTATGTATATATATATATATATATATATATATATATGATCATGAATTGTGTGATATAAAACATTGCTTGAGATGATCACATGGGTAATGTATCATTCCCCTGTAATCAACGTATATAGAATAAACAATCAGAGAAAATGAGGCAGTTGCAGGATTCGAACTTTCAGAGTATCTGCTTCAACGTAGAGATGCTTTTGCCGGTAGTGCAAAGGCAAAAATAACCACTTTCATACCTATTATTAAAGTTATTTGAGATGACCTCCCATCATTACACAGTTGATGTATCACTTGCCCTAGACAAGGTAAATGTTATAAACAATTATCACTACGTTGAAGCAGCTATAGGTGATAGGTTCGATTTTTGCAGCAGCCTTATTTTCTTCGATTGTTTATCCTTTAAGGTTGTCTAGGGTGAGTGATGCACTAACCATGTAGTGACACGACATCATCTCAAATAACTTTCTGTATGATAAAGCGCAATTTATAATCATTTTTTTGGATCATATACGTCCATTTCTTATTACATATATCTATATCTGTATGAGTGTGTGTGGATATGTGTGGCAGTTATGTGGAAAGGAAATTTAGACATTCTGACCATTTTAAAGAGCCAGACATTGAACATTTTA
>OY735228.1:42545720-42580720 GCA_963457665.1 Thysanoteuthis rhombus | reverse complement strand
AAAACTGTTTTAAATGAAAATAGGAACCAAGCATCATTTGAAGGATACACACACACATTAATACTCATAGGCACACACACACACACACACATACACACATACATAAAAATGTACACACACGTACACAAGCATAAAAATTCTCTCCGGAGTTATGACCGGAAATGAGTCAATAATTCCGGTTATTTCTGGGAACTCTCTTTCTTTCTCTCTCTTACTCACTCACGCACCCATCACTCACACACACACACACACATATATATATATATATATATATATATATATATATATATATATATATATATATATATATATATATATATATATATAAGAAGTATAAATACACACGTATATTATAATTTTAAAATAAAAAAGTAAGACAGCACGGAAGTGGGAAGGACTGAAGGAGATATTGGAAAAAAAGGAAGGAGGAAAGTGAAAAAGTAAGAAAGAGAGGAATGAAGAAGACAATAAAAAAATCAGACCCAAAAATCTAGAGAGATAGAGCAAATATGAAAGAAAAATAGAAAGACAGAAATATCTAAAACGTACATACTTAATTAGGATGATTTAACGAGAGACTGTGCATATATATATATATATATATATATATATATATATATATATATATATATATACATATATATATATATATATATATATATATATATATATATATATACATACGTGAAAATTGATTATCCGGGGATTATCCATTCACTGTTTCTATTTCCAACGTTGTTTTTGGGAGAGGCAGTTTTTTTTTTCTCATTATAACCATGGCAAACTGGTTTGTTAACATCCTTCAAATGTTTACATATGTATAGCGATAAAAATTTTCCGGTTACTATGCCTGATTTACAAAAAGGGACTGTGTTTTGTATAGAAACTATAAGAGTAAAAAGATATCTAGTGTTTGGTTTGTTCCTGGTTTACAGCAGACATAAAAAACTGAAAAATCGTATTGAGAGAACAAAATAAAAGCAATCAATTTGCAATACAAAAGCGTTTTTATTCCGTCCATGGACTTAATGGAACTCTAAAAAATTGACTTTTCTATCGTATTCATTAATATACTACTTTTTACTTGTTGGTTTTAATGAAAAATATAAAAAGTGACACTTAATTCGAATCTCAAAAAGTTTATGCGACGCAATCAAGATATGCACAGTCTCTGAAGTTCATAGAGAGAATACGCGTAAATTATTCAACTTCTACACTTGATCAAATAAATTGACGAACAAGAACTGCGAATTCTAGTTGAAAGCATTAGTGTTGTGCGGTCAGGTTTAATGCTCTCAATATAAACCGTTGGAAATAAGTAATGTATCTACAGTCAAATGTACTCAGTCAACTCTAAGAGCCTTAGTGACTGAATGCTCAGCATCATGATGTATCCCGATTCAGCGTATTTGCTGGCATTTAAGTGAAAGTTTTTTCGAAGGGCCTACTCTTGTTCACTAAAAACTTATTATTCTGAAGAATGACTAAAGTTAATGACTATCAGCATAAAAATCAAAATCAGCTAATCGGGTTCGAACTCAGTCTGGGTTTCTAAATGTTTACTAGGCACTAATTCCCTTGCAAGAAAAAAAATAAATCCAGTTCTCTCCATTTTCTGTATAACAGCCTGACTTCTTGATAAAAAAAAAACATGTCTTTTCTGAACAACGTTCCAAAAAGAAAAGAAATATAAATGTAGTGTGACTATTTCAAATGATTGAAAACATAAAAAAAACAATTCTTGTATTAATTTTCCAAGTTAATTGCATCATAATGGATACACACACACCCATATATATTTATACATAGTTGTACTTCTTTTCAATTTATCATAAATATCATATAAAAGTTGCAGTAATCATTTTCATTTTGAACAAAAGAGTGGATTTTGATCCTACATCGATCGGGCTTGTAAGATATACATTGATATTATATTTTGAACAGCAAACCAAATATTCCGTTCATACAATTGACTCCCGGTCTTGATATTCTCAAGACACTATTCAACAGACAACGACTCAGATATCTATTTTAATCAATTATTCTAACAAAGTATGATGCTTTCATCAATTTCGCTTCCTGATGAATAAATTAACTCGCACAATTACATCTGATTAATCACAGACTACAAAGTAGGGCTTTTTCGGATATTCCCCCAAAATAGTTGGTTTTCATACCGTCCATATATAAGTATTGTTCCCCAACACACATACACACACACACACACACACACACACACATATATATATATATATATATATATATATATATATATATATATATTTATGTGAACAATAGGAAATGAGACAGTCTCACAAGTGTGAGTGTATGAAGACTTTGTTCATTGATTAAATAATCTGTAAATGTAAATGAATTCATTGGTATGCTATACATGTTTTGGAGGTGTTCTTGTCTTCAGTATTGTGTGGTATGTGTACACATGAGTGAGTTCAGTGTACGATATGCATTGTCATAAATATATATATATGTGTGTGTGTGTGTGTATTATTTCCCGTAGAAAATAAATTCACCATCTGACGTTGTGCTTTGAAAGCCAAAATTGGAATCGAGGAAAAGGATTCTCCTCAGGTCATCGTGATGTGTGGGACTTTGTTCAGTCTGTGGTGAAGTCTTTGTTGGTCTGTGATTGAATATGAAAGCAGTAGCCATAGTAAGTCTTTGAAATGCCATAAGATTCCAAGTTATCAGGTAGCAGTTTTGTTTTAGATCGTCTACATAGGTTTGAGATGGTGCAGATTTTGGGGTATAATATATATATATATATATATATAGTTCATTGTTAAATTTTTGATTTGTAAGAATAAGAGGTAAGGGAACAGATTCTATCTGTTGTTGATGATATTCAATTAACTCTTTTGTTAAACACGAAAGGTTTATATTCACTGGGTATATATCCTTGTAATATATATATATATATATATATATATATATATATATATACATATATATATATATATATATATATATATATATATATTGTGTGTGTGTGTGTGTGTGTTTGTGTGACTACAGGCATGTATGTAAATATATTTTGTTTGCGTATAAATTCATACATGATGTTTTACCCCTTCGAATGAAAATCCAGGAGAGTTTTCCACATCTTATAGAGTCGTGGGAATGTACGTGAATTGCTGAGAGGCCATTGTAAGGGAATTCTTAGCTTGTATATGACATATACCAGTAGGTAACATTGTTATCTCAAACCTCAATTGTAAGGTGCGCAAAGTTATTTTGAGCATAGTTTTTGGTTTAAGAAATCGACTGTCTTATATAGAAGCAAAAAGATATGCATTAGGGTGAGTATATATGCTTGGTAAGTTGATTGATCAGTAAAAAAAACACATTCTCAACAAAATCAAATTTGGACCATATCTTGAAAATTAGTGCCTTTAAATAACCTCATAATAATGTCTTTTTTCAGTGTATTTGAAATACAGGCTAAGTATTATCCGTCTCTTCTTGCTTCAGCGAATGCCAGACAACAATAAAGCAATTTACTACAGTTGTTAGTTTTTATTCTCAGTCAGACATAATTATGACAAACACCTTTGCATGGAAATATATTCTCTATGCACTGTCCGCATCGAGTATTCCTTCCTTGATTCACTCCAAACGACGACACCTGCGAAGAAAACCTGTCAAAAATGATTTATTCCCGGAGGAAATGAAATTAGTATTTCAAGACTGAAGTCACCATGTTTAACACCTCTAAAGGCTATAAACAAAATCTCCGACGCCAGCTGAAAGGTTGTGTAAATTTTGGATTGTGCTGTGGTCAGGAGGCTTACTTAATCTACATCCTGTAATTAGCATATATGCCATTATTCTATTGACTTTTATGAGAAGCTGGTTGACAAGCAAGTAGACCCCTTTCAATCTTTATTCATGTCTTCAAACATTCATACGCATATGTAAGTGTGGATTGTCCACACAAAATAACAAAGAACGTCTGGTTACTTGACCTGTAACACCAGTTCACAAAACGTCGCTAACAATGGTTTCCTCTCTCATTTCTGTTCATAACAGCTTCTACTTCAGGGTGCAGATAAATATGTAGTTCAATGATGAATAAACATACGTTTATACCCTCAGAACACCTCTGGTTGATCATTTTGACGATCTAAGCTAAGAATAAACATACGTTTATACCCTCAGAACACCTCTGGTTGATCATTTTGACGATCTAAGCAAAGAATAAACATACGTTTATACCCTCAGAACACCTCTGGTTGATCATTTTGACGATCTAAGCTAAGAATAAACATACGTTTATACCCTCAGAACACCTCTGGTTGATCATTTTGACGATCTAAGCTAAGAATAAACATACGTTTATACTCTCAGAACACCTCTGGTTGATCATTTTGACGATCTAAGCTAAAAATAAGTGAGTTAGATGCAAGACAAATTTTAATTCCTGGAAGAGCTCTTTGATTCCATTACTTACCAGAAAATAGATCAGATAACGGCAATGCCAACGCTAGGATTTTTCTTTCTTACCAAGACCAAAGTTTAAAATATATCCGTATGGAAAAAATGAGTTTTATATAAATTATACCTCGTTGAGTATTACTGAAAATGGGTCTTGGTTGAATAAAAGGAACCACAGGGAACAACGAGAAACAATACAAAGATAACATCGGATACCAGTAATGATTACTTAGATTTACGAATAACCTAAACCTTATTGAATAATCTAATTAATCACCAAAATCTCTGTATTTTTTTAAATTACATTGATCTTGGTTTTTCTTCTTGTTACGGTAGAGGCAAAAGAAAAAAAAATATTACAAGGAAAATGACTCCGATCAATTAATGAGCCTCTCAATCATTGATTGGAAGCAAAAATTTGAATTGATGATTACAATATTTTCCGGCAAGTAAGACGCACAATGCCTATATTTTCGCAGGCATATCCTCAAAAAAACCCCCAAAAAACTCTTTCAACCCTGATCTTCATAGCCCCCTACACTATGGGGCTATTCTATTTCCTTTTATGTATTCAAATCTGTATTGATCTAAACAGTGGCTTACTGTATACATTATTTGCGTAACTAAATAACGTTAGTTAACATCTGGTAAACAGTTCACCTCCCGAGACAGAAGTTAGAAAAAAGCGTGTCCTATACGCCGTAAAATGCAATAACCACGTCAGAACTCCAATATTTTTGTTTAGATAATTATCACCCATTTGCTTCCTGTGGCTTCTCGTTCAGTCCCATTGCTTGTGGTATTTCACAGGAATATTTATTTTTCGCCGCTCTAATATAGTAGATCGTTTATGCACTTGTTCTAAGCAGCTATGACGGGAAATCCAATTACCTTTCCAGAGATCCTCGGCGAAACCATAACCCTGATTATTCGAATAAATTGATTAATACCCAGAAAGTAGAGAACCTTTGCCAATGCAGCTCGTCTTGAGCTCTTTCTTGAAGGATCAGAGAATTGAAACTATACGATCTACGGAAAGTTCAACATTCCTTTTTGATAATTCCATCATATATGAAACCTGTTGATGAAGTAATCTCGCTCGCCTTTCTTGATTAATCATAATCCCTGCACTGCATTTGTTCAGACGATATGAATGGCTTCTTTTAATCTTTGTTGAATGGAATTTCGTGGTGATGAGTCTCGTGATTAGAAACTCTCAATCAAAACTGTCACTCAAACCGTCAACATTGGTCTCTTCAGGGTTCAAGTTGGTTAGGATGGCTTGCTATATATATGTATGTATCGTGCGTACAGATTGTACCATCGGAGCTTAACGGCTTAAAATTCAAACGTTTGCTCTTTACTGTGTCCAGAAAAAAAAAGTTTTTGGAGTTCGGTTTCGTAAACCCCAATCCCCAAGTAGGTTTTTCAGTGTGTTTCTTCAATTGGATTTTTCAGTTATCCAGCGAAAAGATGAGATTTGTAATTTTACTTTCTGATAATCCCATTTTTAATTTTTGTTTTAATTGATCACCCCTTACACTGCGTGTTGATAAGGGACGCTGGTCACACGGTATTTTCAGTCATGTGACTGACCAAACCTATTATTATCATCAGTGTTACTCTTATTATTACTATCATTATCACTATCATTATTATTATTTGTAGTAGTAGAAGTTGTAGTAGTAGTAGAAGTAGCAGTAGTAGTAGTATTAGTAGTGCTGTTGTGCTGTTATTTCATCCTTCGTCTTTTTTATTCTGTTTCTCTTCTCACTAATATTGTTACCGTTGTTAAGAGTATGCAACGTGCGCATGAAAGAATTATGCTGGGCCTCACACGGGGGAGACCACAAGACAGTACATTCGGGAGAAGACAAGAGTCAGGGACATCATAGAATCCATTAAAAATCTTAAATGGCTGTGGGGCCGTCCATGTTGCAAGAATGGCGGACAATCGATGGACGTCACGACTCATGACATGGATCCCCAGAGATCACATTCGAAACTGAGGCTGGCAAAATATTAGATTGAGAGATGAGCTAGACAAATTCAGAAAGTACTGGTCCCGCAATGCCCATGATAGAGAAGTGTAGCCAATCCTTGGGAAGGTCTATGTCCAACGATAGACATTGGAAAACATGATGATGATGATGATGATGATGAAGTCGTTTATCATATTTGATCCTTGTTTGTTTTCTCATTCCCCTTATGTTTCCCTCATTGCCTCTCTTATTTCCCTCTTTTTTTTCCTTCCCTATCAGTATTATGATAATGTCTTTGATAATTATCATCGTCATCAGCTTTTATCTTCATCTCCAAATCCTGTCCGCCCTCTTTCACTACTCCGTCTTCCCTCCCTTTTTTCCTGCTCGATTTTCGAGAGGTTTCATATAATACTTGAACATAACTCCTTTGGCCGACGGCATTTTTTTTCTCCGAATTCCCACACAAAGAAGATTTACGCTCCAGCTAAAAATTTCGTTTTGAAGGCATTGAACATCAGAAAATCATTAAACAAAAAAAAAAACACACACATACGGAACAGTCCATTCAAAGATTCTCTGTGATCTTCTTTACCTCAGGCTTTGTAGTATTTTATAAATCACCTGCGAACAAATCACCGCGTTTTACAAGTTTGTAATGAAGCTAAATCATGTTTGACACTCAAAAGTACCATCCATCTATCAATCATTCAATTGGTATTTCAGTCTGGCAATCTACCAGTATATACATACACCCATGCACAGAATCACACGCACACGCACAAACGTATATAAATGCATACATACCTGTAGGCATGTATAGCTTTACGGAAACTTAGACACAAACAGGCTTCCAAAAGAAAATAACAGCACGGACAACAAGGGTTTTTCATGGTTGGATGATCTCAAGATATGTGTGAGATATCTGGTGAAACAGGGGAAACGCTTTAAAATTTGACTGATTGACAAATCAATGAGTCTGTTATAATTTCCCGATTTCTTGTGTAGCACCTCGTATACACACTTCCAACATTATCATGATCACCAGAGTTAAGCAGCCTCGAGCCTGATGTGTACATCGATGGGTAATGTGATTGTTTAAGAGCATTAGATTCTGTCACCAAGGCTCTATACGAGAATAACCAAAATCTAGCATAACGCTATATCCTTACCGATGGACTCGCATAATTATTGGAATACACTAAAACGTAATTACTTCTAGAAACTATCAATCGAAACTGTCGATATTGGTTTCTTTGGTGTGTCAGTTGGTTTGGATGCCAGACTGTCTGACTACGTATGCATGCGTGTATGAGGATTACAGGATGTACCAATGGAGCTAGAGGGCTGAAAATGTGAAGGTTTACACGTTATTACGCCTACAGAAATCAAGTTTCGTCACTTTGAAGTCCCCTCCCTCTAAATAAACCTTCAGTAGGGGTTTTTATTTACAATGTAAATTCATGCTAAATTGATTCCGAGTTTACACCAGCTAGTTTTTTTGTTTTTGATTTTCAGTGATTCAAGAGGAGTAACTATCGATTGATCAACTTTTTCCCCCGATTTTCGATTGATCACCCCTAAGAAGTCATGTTGCAAAAGTTGTTGGCCATCTGCTGGTTTCTATTGAGTGACTAACCAGACGTATTTTTATGTATATTTTACGCCTCCATTTATAGATAGACGGGGATTAAGGACAGGAAATCAATAGTTCAATGCCATTAAATAAGAACAAAGGTTAGCAAGTAGGCCACTCCTATTTATGGAAGGAAAACAGAAAGGTTTGCTTATTTATACAAAAAAAAATCAAATAGCATAAAATCACAAACGTATTTTTAACTTTCGTTATATAATCGATTTGCAGGTATTGTTCTTTTCACTTGTCACTTTGAAAAGACGTATATGCCATAGGCACACACACACACACTCACACATACATACACATGCACACATACAAACATATATATATATATATATATATATATATATATATATATATATATATATATATATATATATATATATATATATATATATATAAGAACAAAAGAGTTGTGAGACAGATTTGTTGCAGGTTTCAGTCGGTATTGAGTTTACACTACCTCTGTTTAAAAAAAATGGTATTTAGCACTGTATGTATACGTACATTTCACTTGCAATATATATATATATATATATTCATACCGATATATATATAGATGTAGATATTGCATATATATATATATATATATATTACAAGTAAAATAAATTTCTGTATACGTTGCTCATTGCCATTATATATATATATGTGTGTGTGTGTGTGTGTGTGTGAGTATGCCCATGTGTGCCTGAGTGCATGTGTGTGTGTGTTCGAAATAACCTTTGGATATTAGTATCTGAAAATGTGAAGAAAGAAATGAACCGAATTTTATTTGAACCAAATTATTCACAATGGTGGAAATGTACAAAATAGATTCCAGGCAGGATCTCGAGCCACACCCATTACCATGGGAGCAGCTATGTAGTCCATGTTAGCACTAACCGATCAAGACGCCGAGACTCTCACGGTAGACTGAAGTTGAAATAACATCTTTGCTCCGATTTTAATGGGTGTGGGTTCAAATCCAACCGCAGGTTGAGTTCTCTATACCCCAATCAACGCTGCTGTTTTGTTCACCACTGTAAATGTTTCGGTTCAAGCAAAATCAATCCCCAAAACTTCCACACACACACACACACACACATATATATATATATATATATATATATATATATATATATATATATATATATATATATGGAATTGATGAGATTCATTCGTGATAATAATGAATTTGATGGACAATGTGGAAACAAAAAATCTGAAAATTGCACACTATTTATTTTCATTATATGTTTCGAGATACTTTTGTCTTTCTTTGTCAAACATCAAATGAGAAAAAATAAAAAGATTTTGCCAATGGCAAGATTTCGGAATAAGTGTGGGAAATGATGCAAGGTAGTTGTTATTTAAAATTTCTTGTCGTTATCGGCAATAGTAAGAATTGGAAGGATTGTGTACGTGCATGTATGTGTATAAGTAGCTGATTCTAGTAATGATTTCATCAGTGAATTATTCTCAATATACATTCCCTAAATACAACTAGATATACACACACAAATACCTTATTTCTACATCGAACACACACACACACACACACACACACACATATATATATATATATATATATATATATATATATATATATATATATATATATATATATATATCGTAACCATTTGTATTCCGTAAACCAGACAATGTGTTCACTAAAAGCAATAACAAAACATAAGCAGAACTCAAATACGAGACGAGACACAGACACAACCTTAAATTAACTCCTCCTGTTCTTTGCATAGACGCCATTTGGCAGAAATTTCCTACATTGTCCCATTTTTTAGTTAATAAATAACCTCTTTTCTTTCTTTAACCACACTTAATTCTATTTCCCAGTTTGTTTTTTTTCCTTCATTGAAACCATAGAACTCAATTTACCTCTATGGCTTTTGTTGCGACAAGACCGAAATTCAAGTTGACACACAAGTAAACTTGGGTATTCAGTACAAACATAGACGTTCCTGCAATGTATACTACTCCACTACGTGTCACGAGTCGACACTATTCCGTGCCAGTCTGCAACATGCAGTGATTCAGATATTTGTTCTGATATAGCTAATTTTTCTCGTATTAACAAACGCAGACTAGATTCCCCATTTCGCAGTGGTTGATAGAATAGAATCGAGTGTTTTTGCAGAGGTTGGTTTTCGTTCAGGGGGGTTTGTTTTTTTTGCTGCTAAAACCATCGTAATTCTTAGAAAAGCTTTTGAGGAAGGAGCTCCAGTGGGCACATGAGTGTAAAAGAAGTATTCACGTTTCAAACATAATGAAACGTCATTTGACATCCAATGCAATCTGACTGACCTTCAACTATCCGAAAAATTTAGAATTGGTGAGATACCTGAGCCGACAAGTTTGTCTTGGAGTCTATGTCCGCGAATGTTAACAGATTTGAAGATAAAACTTGTTTCCTCAGATATCGTGCAACTCTCGGTAAGTATGATCGACATTCATTAATTGTAAGTGTAGTTGTTTATCAGAATGCTTGTGCAAATTTTGGAGATCACAAGTCCTGTAAATGATGCACACGCGGAGAATGGGATCGGTGGAAGTTGTGTGCATTATCTTTGAAATCTTCGGGAAATTCACAAACTCCCCCTTAATTATAGATGACTCGAAGGTAATACACAGCCCTGTAGACCTGTAAGGCAGTCCGTCTAAGAGAATGTTTCTTTGAAGGAAAGGAGAAACCACAGCTTGGCAGTTGCCATAGCTGATCTCAAGGCCAGGTAAAGAAGGAGGTCCAGGCGTTAGGCCAGTAGTTCAAGTCAGTAAAGTCGTATTTGCTGTATTGGCAGTATCCAGTTGAAAAAAAAAAACAGAAAGGTGTTCAATAAATAGGTTAACTTCCTTGCCTTTTGTTAGGTAGGGATCATTAAAAAATGTTTGAATCGAAAAAAAAACAAATCAGACAAAAATGCTAATGAGAAAGTCTAAGTGATAAATTCAGCAAATAATTACATCACAAGTTCAACTGCAACTAAGAACCAATTCACATAAAATGTTCTTTTTTTTCTCGGGGTAATTTTGAAAGTTTTAGCCTTCTAGCACCATTGATATTGCCTGTCTGCGTATTTACATACATACATACATACATACATACATACATACATACATACATACATAGCCAGACAGCCAGCTGGACGAACTAGGGAATTGGAGAAACCCACCACAACAGTTTTTGCGAAGGTTTTGATTGGCGATTTTTAACAGAAATGTGCTCTTCCCTAATTCTGTCGTCCTTTATATTATCGATGTTTTCAAGTATTGATCCTAGTTTCATTACCATTAACATCTTCATTAAATCGATTGGGATCACCAATATGATCATCAAATATACTATCATTATGCATCATATTACTAATATTATTTCTTCCCCTAGAATTCGACCAGTAGTTTTCAGCATTTGCTTGCTTTACAATTATGTCTTTTCTATTATAATTACATTACATACAATTCTCTCATTATTTTACTGATATTCTTGTTCGTCTCATTATTCGTATTCTTGTTCTAGTTACTATGTTTCTTATCTCGTTCTTTTCAATATCACTGCATCCGTCTGTTATGGTTGTGGCTGTTCTTAGTTCAGTTGCTCTTACTTTTTGTTGTTTTTTATTTTGTGGTTGTTATTGTCAATCGTAGACACTACAGACCCTTTTCACATAAAGGCCAAATTACAGGGAACGTCGTTCACTTAATGGAAAAACGACTCTCTAATTAAGTCGACGGCTTTCTGGAACTTGGAATACTTTATTGCGTTATTCAGCGATTTTTGTCTCATTTCAACTGAATAAAGTGAATTCAGGTACTCACTGAATAACCTCAACAATACCTTGCTCCAACCACGTCCTGTATGTTGTCCTTCCTGTCCTCTAACTCTTCGTTCTCCACTCTCTTTCTTTTTGCTGTTGTCCTTATTCCCCCTTCCTGCTTGTAAATTCTTCAATTCAAATTATTCTTTGCTTTTCCAGCTATGAGTCTTGTATATTTTATTTCCTTTATCTTCTCTCGTTTCTCATCCCTTCTATCTCGACCTCTGTTTCACTTTTCCTCATATCTGGTTTTCCACAAAAAATGACGTTAAAATGTTTTAAATCACTCTAAGCAATGCTATCAATTGTATATGCTTATTAAGAGATTTCTTTAAAACATCCCAATTTGTATTTACTTGGCTCATCTTAGATTGGTACAAGGCTACGGCTTTGGGGAGATATAACCAAACACACTACGGTAGGTGAGCTTGCAAAATGTCCACATAATCACCATTGTCTGTAAATACAGACGATCCGTGAGAAAATAATGGAAGGTCATTTCAAATTGAGATCCAAGTAATGTAATGCATTATTAATTATTCTGTCGGATTATATATCCATTTCTCGATAACATAATTGCCCACATTGAGAAAAAATTGAGCGTATATGGACAAGGAATGAACAATAATGAGAACTTTGGGATGGAGCGATTGTTTGATGGTAAGTGCAACGTTATGTTAAACCAGCCACCAAATTGGTCAACGGTTCGATTTATGCTGCATCCCGACTTGTCTTTAATTGTATATTCTATTTATGCTGTCCAAATGTCACATTTTCCATGCAATTACAGGGAGTCATTTCAAAAAGACTGTCAAATAATTACATGCATTCATTTATTTCTCTCTCTCTCTCTCTCTCTCTCTCTCTCTCTATATATATATATATATATATATATATATATATATATATATATATATAATGTGTACTGCAGAGAGTGAGACAGACTCGGGAGTGAGGTGTTTGGAGGTAAGGTTTATTAATCCTTACAAGTAAATTGTCCATACATGTTTCGGGATTCTTCCCATCATCAGTGGTGTATGCTGTGTGAGTGTGTATTAAAATGTCCCATGTGGAACCAGAGTCCACTGCCAGGAGCTATGCATTGTGGGTAAATTGTGTATATATATGTGTGTGTGTGTGTCTTTGTGTATATATTGATGTATATATATATGTGTGTGCGCGTATTTATTCAGTAAGATGAACTCTTTTAACTACAGATCTCTTTCACATACTGCTGCATAAGATTCAGCCTGAGATCACACAATAATAAGAAATAACCAACTTCTATGTAATTAATAGGATTACCAATATGAGCTCTGTTTAGTAACATTGACTACTCTAAACAGACTAACAAATTATGAAAGATATTGAAAACATCAGTATATATATATATATATATATATATATATATATATATATATATATATATATATATATATATAGAAAGTGAGAGAGAGATGGATACATGGGTCAATAGAGAGATATAAATATATATTTTTGATTCAGATTGGGAGTAAAAACCGATCTGCGTTTTTTGTTTTGTTTATACAATTATCAACAGTGATGTGTTATTTTTAGTTTCATTCTAACTACTTTCAGAATTTCTCTTCGGGGATGTCATGTGTTTTCTCTCGCAAATCTTGAGTAAATATTTCTCTGATTAATATATTGAGTGGCGTTCAAACGATTAAAATATCTGCATTATCATGTTTGGTATCAAATGCGTAATGTAAGCAATTTGAAATGATCGAGTAGCGCCTTTAATAGGTTATAGATGAACGCTTTCATTACTAAAATCTTAGGTGTTTGAATAAGGTCCCAGCGGTTTTCGCTTATGTATCCAGTCTTTAGTTCTCACAAAGTTCTCCGTCAGCAAATTTTCACTCAAAATCTAAATATATGCATGAAAATATTTCAGATTAGCCTATTTTCACGATCTGACACATTTTGCTTTCAAACATTCAATAGAAAAAATCAATAAACCATTAATGTTTTTTATTCTTTCCCGGTTTAAATATTGTTCTTCCTTTCTTCCATTTCGTAGATGTTTCATTAAAGTTTTTTCAGAGTGGAGTAAAGAATAACATTTTCTCAAGACAAAATGTGAACTTCTCGTTTTACCAAATGGTAGTATATTATCTTATCAAATGGTAACGGGTTATGACCTCCTAGTTTATTAAGGGATTTTGATGCCTTTTAAGTAATCTAATTGCTTTATTGTTAGATCGTGGTATCAGAGACTTTCACTTATATTTACAGACGAACAATACGTTGATATGAATTGTTTCCAAGTTAAACATGAGGAGATAATGAACTTCTAAAATCATTCATCATCATAAGCCTGTTAACGTCTGTCATTTGACACAGACCTTCACCAAGATTTGTTGGGAGTAGGTTTACTTAACTTGCCTAATCCGTCACAGCATCTGATTTTTTGCCGGATACTATTTTTCATGTGATCTTTGGGTGTCCATTTTGTGAGCTGTGAAGATCAATGGCCAGTAATAAACAGGCTTGCTTACAATATCACCAGTCCCTGCCATTTAGGTTTTCTTGTGAATTGTATGAGATCTCTGCCTCCTGCTTTTTTTTTTTTTTTTTTTACTAATATAATGTGGCTTATTTATCTCTCCATGTGATGTTGAGGGTGATTCTCCCTCATGTACATTGCATTGTTCCCAATTAGGGGCTGGTTTGCTATCCTCGTTCTTCAATTTTAGAGATGTTCATTTAGCTTAATCTGGCCACAGTAGATCTATTAATTATATGTTTAGTCTCTGTTATGATTTTCATTTTATCCCAAGTGGGTATCAATCCGTTTCCCCACGATAACAGAAAGGGACACAGTGTTGATTTAGAGAACAAACTCATGTGCACGTTGGTAGCTCGAGAAGTTTTCACGTTCCCTCGACATTTTTGGAACGCCTCAGGCACCAAGCAAGAGCTTGACCCTGCTTCTTTTAGTGCAATTGGAAGCAGCCTGGAGGGACAGCCATCTTCGAGCTAGAACTTAACGTTGTCCCGGTTATTGGTCAAAAGACCGGAGGGCAGGGTAAGTTGAAAGTAACATTCACTCAGCAGTGCTGAGTTTGGTACGAAGCCAAGATGGCATTAAAGAGTAAGAAAAATGTATCGTTCAATTCGTGTGAGTCGAGAAAGCACACCTCCCTGGCAAATAAGTATTCTAAATCCTGGTCTGGACACCAACTGATGCCACTGGTAGGAAATACTTAATCGTATCAGTCAGAAAAGAGGTATCTGTGTGCGATTGATATAGGTTCGTTATTTGCTGCGCTAACCTCAGCATGTCACAGTTTATGTTTGATATGTTTTAAGTAATATCTCTCTCTTTCTCTTTCTCTATCTCTTTCTTCATCTATCTATCTATCTATCTATCTTTTATTCCCACTATCCCTCTATCTCTCTGTTCCCGTCTCTCTAACTCATCTGTATCCCCCACTATCTCTCTTTTCCTCTCTGTTCCCGTCTCTCTCTCTCTCTTTCTCTCTCTCTCTTTCTTTCTCTCACTCTCTCTATTGCTCTCTCCCTCTTTCTTTCACTCTCTCTATTGCTCTCTCTCTCTCTTTCTTTCACTCTCTCTATTGCTCTATCTTTCTTTCTTTCACTCTCTCACTCTCTCTAAATGTGATCAGCCCACTTTAAAATTTGATTTATTTTCCCAAAAGAAAACACTATGGATTACAATTCATTCTAAACCAGGGTCAGCATTCCCACGTGTCTTTGTAAGAAGCCACAAATATAATTAAAAGGAGTATACGATTTTTTAAAAAAAGTTAATTTAAATCTGATTCTCCAGTTGAAGCTCTCAAACAAGTCTGTTGGATGTTGCAGTCTACAAAAAAGACGAGACAGTCATTGATTAACGAAAGAATAAAATCAAATAAAACTCAATGTTCAGATATATAACTCATATCAATAGCATCAATTCTTTTATCCTTACTTTATAAAAGATAATCAACAGACTGGGTTATTAAATTTCCATCGTGTGCTCGATTTTAAAAATAGAAGTGCTGTAAAATCTGATTACTAATTAGATTAATAGTAAATCTCACAAATAAACTGTGAAAACAAACTTCTAATTGTGCGTATTTTCATTATTCACTTTCTTTCAGAGTCTAGCGATAAAAAAGGCGTTATTTTTCCTTTATGTTCGAATATAAAGATCGTTGATATTAACATTATCCAACGTGTTAGTATACGTAAGAAATTCATAATTTCTCTCTACGTTTTGGCATATCCAGTCTAGTGCCTTGTGATTGTCGATGAAATTCCTCCGTTCTTACATGAAGTTCAATGTGAGCTATCAGGATGACTGTGGCCCTTTTTTCCCATCTTCTGCACAGGACAGCACTTTTAATAAAATCTTTAGCACATCCCAATATTCTTATTGACCTCAAAGTTTGGTATTCTCAGATACGTGTACCTCTCTTTGCCTTCCAATATCTCCCAAAGATTTCGTGGTTGGGCAGTTCAGTTCCTTCTATTGTCCCTTGTTTTCCTTTGTGTATCAGCATTGCAAATTTATCGATTCAAAACTCCATTACAATATCGTTAATAGACTTTAAACCCTTTATTTTCCCTTTAATGTTGGCGAATTGTTCTAACTCCTTCTTTATATCTTGAATGATTGAGTCGTTTTTGTATTCCAGAGAGAGAAACATTAGAAGTTGAATATTTCACCACGAAAAGAAAAGTTTAAGAAAAAAAAAATCCTGCGGACATTGAGGATATGGCACTAATCCAAAAGCTATTAAATCTCAAAGTGTTTATTTTCTTTCTTTTGGAATATCTTTAAAATGCTATTTTGCATTAGTTTGGTTTCATTTATTCTCACGTTTTTGAGCTACATTGTATTGCACGACTTTTTAATTTGATTGCTTTCATTAAACGCAAATTAGGGTCTAAACATTCCCAAGCAATCTTCGTAAACTGAAAAGCTCCTTCAATTTCATTATAATCATTAATGTATAAAAAAAAGTCAATAAAAATTAATGGTTTATCCAAAGACCCAGTGGGACTCGACCAACACCGAGCAGTTTTTTTTTAATCGTTATAAAACTTGGAAAATCAATCAAGCTCAATGCGTCCTATTAGTTTCAGCCTGTGTGGGGCGATAACGGTAATTTTCTTGACAACAGCGGCAGGACATCATGCCTTCTGGCGACTTATTTCTTCCGTTCAATTAGTAAGTGAAACTTCTCGATGCCAATGTTCATGGACCTTACCAAAAGATCGGCTCTGGAACTAGGGACTATGATACGTTCACAAGAAGAAACCATGTTTAAAAGCGCATTGGGAGATCACAAGACAGCAAAACATATTAGAGAAGAACAACAGCAGTATAATATCATGCTTTTCAGCGTCTATTTCTCCCATCCAAATCTTAAATGAAACTATTTAATACCAATATATTGCAGAACCTAGCGAAATAAGAAGGGTATACAACCAATACATCCCCCTGATAGTCACTCATGGAGTTGAAACATGGAACCAAACGAAAAGATTGTCTCTCAAACTAAGACCTATGCAACGTGCACAAGAGATCGTATTTAACTGCACACGAAAAGATCACAAGGCAGCACAGTATATAAGAAAATATCAGGAGTCGGAAGTATCAATCAATTAGGAAACCCAAATGGCAATGGGCAGGCTATTTTACAACAGTCAAACATCAGAACGTGGATCCCAAGAGATAATATTTGGATCCGTGAAAGGCAGAATAGAAGATAGCTAGAGAATTTAGACAGGTCCAGGAGATATTGACGCACTGCAAAGGCTGCAATTATAAAAAATCTGATAATGATGATGAAGTTGATGATGATGATGATGATATTTGTTTCTGAAAAGTATTGTTTTAGTAAGCTTGAAAAGAGTATTAGACACATTCACTGGGCAGGTTGGGGCAGGGCTCACTGGACTTGATGATCATTGTCGTAAAATAACACCTGCCAATTTCGCATGATACAGAGCATCATGATGAGATTAAAGATGGTAGGTAATATGAGAAGTTTTCGGAATATTTAGTAAGTAGAACAAGGAGGAGCCAACCGGATTTTGAGTTCGTTGTCACAAATAGTGAGTTCGAAGTCTGGATGAGAAAGAAGTCGTTGATTACCTCGAAATAAAGAACAGAAAGACAAAAAAGAAGTATGAAGAATCCACTAGTACAGTTGCAAGAACAGATATATATACAAAGCAGTTCGTCAATGGAAAGGCTGAAAGCAATCAGCATAAAAGCAGCTTCGGAATATTTGCAAATGAAAAAAAAAAAAAGAAATCATATGGTTGGTTGATTGACTCTAGTAAGATGAAGTGTGACAAGTAATTTGCAAAGGCTTTTATTGTTACCGGCTAATATGGGCCTAGTTGAAAGAAATGAACGTAATTGAGCGTTTCATCGCTCCTCAGGAGCAGTTGATTCATGAGATATGCAACAAGCAAAATATTAAGTGACATCAGAGGAATTATGTGTGAAGAATATTTAGTTGAAAGTTAGATATGCACTGCTCGTGCAGGTGGATATTTTCAAAGGAGTGTTAAATGATGCATACAATTGTGAGAACATCTCTCTCTTTCTCTCTCTCTCTTTCTCTCTCTCACTCTCCCCTCTCTCTCTCTCTCTCTCTCTATATATATATATATATATATATATAGATAGATAGATAGATAGACAAGTAATGAGGCAGCAATCCTTCGTTTGAAACAACTTTGCCAAAAATATCTGATAAGCAACAGTTTTTGTTGTTTTTTTTTTGTTGATTTTCCTAGTTTTAGGTACTAACCATTCATTAGTGTTGTTGAATTTTTTTTCAAGAAGTTCAAAGTTGATCGTTTGAAATCGTGTTGTTCCTGTTATTTCTAATATGGTATACATATATATATATATATATATGTGTGTGTGTGTGTGTGTGTGTGTGAGTGTGTGTATGTTTGAATAGAGAAATGGACGTATTTAGGATGAATAATAAATTGCACTATACCATACAAAAAACTCATTTCAGATGATACCATGTCTTTACACAGCTGATGTATCACTTGCTCTAGACAACATGAATAGAATAAACGATTAAAGAAAATCGGACTATTGCATGAATCGAACCTGCCAACAATAGTGTAGCTGCTTCAATGTAACGATGCTCTTACCATCGATTTAAACAGCCATCAGTAATGCAAAAGCCCAAATTACAGGGGTTTTTTTTACCGAAAATCTCATTTTGGTCATTCTCGTTCTATTTGCTTCTTATGTGTATTAAGAAATATTTGGTCAAACAGAATGGATCTTATATTGTGTTATATTGTATAGAAATATATTGTAAATGATTCCCCGTTGTTGCACAGTTGATACATCACTTGTCTAGGATAACTTAAATGATATAAACAAATAAAGAAAAATGGGACTGCATTTATTGTATATACGTTGACCAGGGCAAATGATACAGTAATTGTGTGACGACGGGAGATCATCTCATAAGCTTCCTTATAACTCTGTGCAATATCTAATCCATATATATATATATATATATATATATATATATATATATATATATATATATATATACATACATACATAGTATTGAAAAGATGTGAGAATCTGACATTACGGTGGAAAATGACAATTTGGAAACCAAATGTCGATATTAAAATCAGTACTAATTCATATTTGACAAATATGAATAAATGCACTTGATTGACAGTTGGTTTTTAGTTTGTGTACATATATATATATATATATATATATATATATATATATATTATATATATATATATATATATATATATATATATATATATATATATATATATATATATATATATATACTCTCAGGAGCAGCCATCTTGAGTCTATTGCTGGATATTAGCTCGATCCATGTCGACCATAACTATGCTAACATTTGTCGTATCTCAACGAGAAACCATTGTATGTTGTGTTTCGATTTTATGTCCGGTCTTCTACTATGCTTGCTATCTTAAAGACATCAGAATGTTGTATATATGTTCTCTACATTGAAACACACCAGCTGCACCTCTTTCAGTCTTCGTGAATTTGGCATTTTCGATTTGTTTCATGATTATTCCGTTCCGTCGTTTTGTCGTTGTTCGTAAACATAACACCAACAATCCATATTACGACTCTGGAAGGACAGTGGTGGCCATATCCGACCCGTTTCCCCGAATTGAGGTGCAAACTCAAACGGTTGTTTTTCATTTGAGGGTAGTCAAGGTGCAATCTTTTCAGAAACACGTTTCACTTCTAAATCTTCTGTTATCATTATTTGCTTTGATCTGATATGAACTAGCCATTTCATATATCTCCATAAATGATTTGACAGTCATCTCTATTGATTACATGGCGAACCTTTCCAAGATTTCTGTAATTTTGGCGGATTAAAGGTAGGGCAGATAATGGTCGTTCTCCAAGTGGCATCTTACCACGTTCAAAACGCGAATACCATTTGTTCACCGGTGATTCACCTGAAGCTTTTTTTTCTTTAAATGGTTTTGGATGCATTACACCAGTTATGACATCAACTTCCCCAAAAGAAGATATTCCACACACGCTTTGCCTTTTTTTTTTCAATAGCCATTGTATCTATCACCAATCGTGCTTGTTAACAACAGTAAAAAACGCCACACGAAACACATAAGCCAATCAAAAGCCACGCCACGCGGCAGACTGGCTTAGAAATATCGGCAGGTGATACCCAGCGGCACATTGTGTAACTCACGTCCAAATCACGCACCACATTCGAATTCGATTTTTTGAGGGTAACCGCTCGTATAATGTAAAACGCTTTACTGATCATTTTACTTTAGAAATGCATGGAAGATCCAGGAACAATTGTATTGTCAGTGGCTAGGAATTAAACGAAGCGATACTCAAAGAAAAACACTGTTGCATGAACTGCTTCGCAAAGGTGTGAGGAATTCGAACAGTACAAGCAGCCTGAATGTAATGAGGTTTTATCTTCCATCGGTTTTAAGCAATAATCTTTGTAATACTTCTGCATGCCTGCTCGAAGTAACAAGTTTGAGGTTGAAGAACAGAACAAAGAATGTTTGTCCAAAAAATCATTAAACATTTTTTTAAAAGCGTTATTTTAGGAATCCAGATCTCATCCTTAGAAACGTTCAACCAAAACTTTCACCAGAAATGTCAACGAGAGATATCTCCTGTTGTCAAGTTTGTCTTGCAGGCCGGCTGGTTGGTATGTATGTATGTATAGATGGATTCATCATGCGTAGAAGCCCATAATAGAACTGGGGGGGGTTGCAATGTAAATCCATGCTAAATCTGTCCCTGGTTTGTGCCTGCTTGTTATTTTCTTATTTCATACATGTTTAGGGATCATTGAACAATAAAAAAGAAAAAAAAATATTCGCTGATCACCCCTTTTAGAATTCTTAATTGATCACTTCAAACACGACATACTGGAAAGAAGACTTCTTTACATGACAATCTCTATGGAGTGACTTACCCGACTTAATATACCTACGTTTGAACTTGATTAGGGGATTTATCACCCGATCTTGGAAATCATTCATTCGTTACAATTTGTTGTTTAACGATTGGAGGCAACTTTCATCAGAATGAATCCTTAACGAAAGAGAAACAAAATACAAATTGAAATAAGACAAATGACTTTAGATTAATTCAGTCTTTCCTTTTTATTTTTTATTTTGACTCCTGTGGACTCGACTGCTTCGGCCCGATAATGATTAAGGATGCTTACGTGGAAATTGTTATCAAGGTAGGCGGATGTTAAAACAGGTTTGGCCCTGCTGCGAATTTCTCTCTCTCTTTCTCTCTCTCTCTCTCTTCGAGGACGCCCCCATTTTCTCTTTCTGGATATCTGGTTTGCCATGATTAGTGACGATCCAACCCGCCAATTGCCAACCAGCGCTCGCTCCGGCCGTCCATAGCTTCGAAACTGTAAGTAAATTACCGGTGATTGATATTGTTCCCGGCATTTGAATGCCGGTCGCTTATAACTCATCTGGATCAGTGATAGAGGCTATTGATTGCCGTACTTTCGACTCTTCTCCTGTCAAATCTCGGAGATTTGACCTCTGACCGAACGTTGGTCAGCAAAGAGCTTCCCATTGCTCGATCATTGACCGGTGCATAATGCGAATAAGAAAGAACAAAAGATTCAATATATATATATATATATATATATATATATATATATATATATATATATATATATATATATATATATATATATATACGTTTTTGTTTTCTTTCTGTGCATATAATCATTGTACTTCTTTTTCTTTCTTCTTTCTTTTTTTGATAAGGTGTTTCGTACCTTCTTTTTTCCCTTCCCCGTTTTCCATATTCACTTTCCTTCTTTACTCGCTATTTCCTTCTTTTTAATATTCTTTCTTCCATCATTTCGTCCCTCTCTCCGACTGGTCTTATTTCCTACTTTTCCTTTTTTTGGTAATCATTTTCCTTCCAATCTATTTTTCTTCCCAATTTTCTTTCTTTCTTGAAGCCATCAACTCAAACCGTCACAACAACAGTCAACTTAGGTTTATGTCAGTTTTTAAGCTGGTCTATCCGTCGGACTGGTTAGTTATATATGTATCAGATTGATACATGGAGTAGTAGAACATTCAAAATATCACTCCTTAGTATATTTTGTAAGACCTTGTTGTTTTTCAACCTCTTACCTTCGAGTAAGTTTTCAGGGAGGAAGTTCAATTTGCATTGTACAACAATCTTAAATTGATCCCTTAATTTGAGCCCATCTATTTTTAATTGAGACTTTTTCAGTGATCACTGTCCAAAGTAACCAAGAAAAGTAACTTATTAATTGACCATCCCTTTTTTTCTAGTTGATCTCCCCATATGGCATGCTGCTAAGCGACATTGGTTGCATGACAGTTTTTATTTAGATACCAGTCTTTCTATTAGTTTTACATTTTCGTTATTTCCTTAACTCTTATATCCATCATTTCCTCTCTATTCTTTTTTCTTCCTCTTCTTCTCCTTCCACCATCCTTTCTCTCTTCCTTTTTTCTCTTCTTTTTGTTTCCTCAACCCCTTCTTTCCTTCCTTCTTTCTTTCCCTCCCTTTTTATCCCAGTCCTTTATTCTATCCTTCTTTCTCTGCATGTTATTCACCTAACTACTTCCCTCTCCCATTTTCCTTCCTCCATTTGGCTCGGTCTGGCACAAGTCAAAGAATATTGCGCACTAGTAGAATATTGAAACCACTGTACTTACGATCAGGGAGACATGATCCGTAACCAGTACTTATCAATAAGTTGTCACTTGATATTTTTCCTTGTTAAGTGAAGAACAACAGAGGAAAAAATGGAAGGAAGTTGATAAGGAATAAGCGCAGCGCAAATTCTTTTAAAATCGTTAAAGTGCGTGCTAAGGATTATATGTCACTGTCTTTAAACATGGTTCTAGTTGGAAGAATTCTCAATCCTAAAAGCAGTGGATATTACGTTGGATTAAGCTTAGCCAACTGCATGCCATTAAATTGCATGACTGGAATAGATACCTACTGATGATATCACTTTTGATGGCATATATATATATATATATATATATATATATATATACATATACATTCATATATATGTATACATACATACATATATATATATATATACATATATATATATATACATATATACATATATATATATATATATGTATATATATATATATATATGTATATATATATATATATATATATATATATATATATATATATATATATATATATATATATTCGAATGGAAATATCAACAATTTGGGGGGTTAATTATTTTTTAATATTATATTTTGACAATATCCATTTTTGATATAGGTGTTTACTGAGATTTATTTCATATAGCTCGAGAGCAAAAGATTACGATGTAGGAAAGATCTGTCACTGCTGTGTCCTAACAAGGGATGGCCTACTTAGCCAATGTATCATTCCATAATATGACGGTAACTGTGTTCAAACATGATCTTTTGTAAAAGTTTGACAGTTAACATCGTGTTTGGATGCTGGAAAATTCACACTTTTCGAATCAAATATACTGTGAAAATAATTTATATCGGTTTTTATCGCCATTTGAAAAAGAATTTGTTTAGCTACTCAAAGGAAAAACAAAAAAGAATTTTCCTCACAGTTTGGTCGATCTTTTCACCACCAAGAAAGATAAGACTTCCCGTAAAGTATTAACCAAAATTGTTTATGTTTGTTTCTGCAGTTTTTCAAGTTGGCCTGATTTGCTGGCTATGTTTATATACATCATGCATACTGGTCACGGCCAAAGCTATAGGACAATACTTTCAAACATTTACTTTTCATATTTTGAGAGAAATATTATTTTGTTTCTAGAAATACCGCCCCACTTAATAGGATTTTTTTTATCGATGGTTCAATTTGCATTAGGAGCTTATGCAGAATCAATCCCTTAGTTTGTGTTCGACAGCATTGGGTCACTTTTTTTAATTATGAATTATTTAAGTGATCACGACTTAACTACTCATTCATTGATCACCCTTTTTTCCAATGCTTTCACTCCTAGCACTGCACGCTTCCAAATAATGTTGGACGGATAACAGTCTCTATTGAGTTGCCAATTGGACGTATTTCTTTCTATTTCTCTCCCTAATAAATTTTCAATATTTGATCCTTCCATTCCATACCTCGATGACAAACTTTCAGGAGAGCTAAATAGAAATTACAAGGCCACATCCTGGGGCCAGTCAACAACATCCCTGCAAACAAATTAGATTTTTATCAATATAAATCAGATAAGGAGAGATACAAAGGAAGGTCAAGAAAAACCCTGTCATTGGAATTTAAAAAGTGACCTAGATAAACTGAAAGATCAAATGTCAACAAAAGGCTTAAAATTGAAACAGGGAATGGTTTTGGGGTACTCTGACGACCAACTAGCTGGAGACAGAAAGGCGTGAAGAATAATCCTACACAAGTGTGTAATGACCAAGCAGTGACTGCTTTGCCATATCAATCGTATAGGCAATAAAACAATAACCAAGAGTAAACAATGTGTCCACGGTCCTTGAAATTAGTAGCTGATAAAGGAAGAGGCAAAAGCAAAAAATCCTTCACCGATTCAAATAATTCTAACAACTGAAAAAACATACAGCAAGCACACAATCTGAGAGTAATATTTCCAACACAATGGCCATTTTTGACATTTGGGGTCCATACTTAGCTTTTTAAACACATAAACGCCGATCACGCTCATCCTACTATGGCATCATAACAGTTGGTTTCTTAATGATCTCAGACACTTGATCACATCACACTGCTTCCTTCCTATCTCTTTTGTTTAACGTAACTTGGACCGACCGACGGACCGACCTTAAAGTGTCTTTTTGGGATGTACTGGCACATCTAGAAATGTTTCCTCCCCTTGCTCATCCTCTCTACTTCTATCAACAATTCCACCTTTCTATTTGTTCTCTTTCCTTTCTTCGTTATCGTCATACTAGTGTAAGCCAGTGAAAATATCAGTTTGATTCACTCCTCTGGTCCAGGGTGCCCTGCCTATAATCAAAGTGCAGCATTTGTGCGTTCATTGAGACATGTCACACACGATTGGAAATTATCAACCAAAACTGCACGCGTATGTATCTTCAGTTTCAAAGTTAATCTAGCTTGCTAGTTATGTATACATGTATGCATATATGCATGTATCACGTATACAGGCCAACATCTGTAGAATTAGAGGGCTGGAAATTTCAATATTTATCCCTCATTGTCCCAAGAAGTAAATGTTTCTTTTTCGCTTTTGAGAGTTATCCAAACCTGGAAAGATTCAAGGGATTTGATTTGATATGCAAGTTCATGCTGAATTAGTTTCAGGTTCATGTCATGATTTATCACAGATCGAAAAAAAAAAGCTAGTGTGTAAATAGGAAAATAACATATTCACAGAACCAATCGCGTAATTTGCGACCAGCAGGGAGAAAAACGTGACAGACGTACTGACAAAGAGTGAGGGGCTGAAAGGAAATTCAGGGTTTTAATATAAAGTTGAATCGCAGAATCTTTTTATTCAATGTTAACAGAAAGTGGATAACAAATATGGTATTTTTGTTACTTGTCAAGCAAAAGTTTCGCAGACCTTGCTCTTTGACTAAAGATCATGGGGATGGATAAATAGAGAGGAGAGAGAGAAAGAGAGAGACAGAGACAGAGACAGACGGAGAGAGAGAGAAAGAGAAAGAAAGAGAAAGAAAGAAAGGAAGGTTGCCCAAAAATATTCATTGTCCTCAAAGAGTAGTAATGACCTTTCTTCCTTTCTGTCTGTATTCTTTTTTTTTTTTTATCTTTTTAACTATATTTCCTTGGTAATTATCGCCCCAACCTCAGATCAGTATCAAAGGAACAAATAAGACATGGCTAGTTTGAAGACATTTTCCTTATGTGTCTTTTCACAAAAGAAGTCTGGAATTTTTGGTTCTTTTAAAGCAATATTTCCTTTCGGAAACAGGATGAAATCCACGCCTCACAGGACAGGAAAAAAGATTTCTTACGAAAACAATACCAACTTCCTCCCGTTTATGGTTAACACAATTATCTATAAGGTCCCCCTTGTCGGTCAAAGAGTACCAGCCAATGAATATGAATATCCCTTGGCGAAGATCAAACGAATATATGGAAAGACTCTGGCCGGCAATGATTCGTGTTTATTTCCCTCCATTTAGAGATCGATACTTATATGGAATTTTTTTAAAAATGGTCAAGTAGGTTCAGCAACCAGTGTCCCCCTTATAAGGTACTTTGTTTGAACTCTATCGCGATTTTCGAGGAAGTGTATGGATGGCAGGAGAGAGGACGACACGAGAAAAAAATATCCATTTTTTTCTCAAGCAAAAAATTATTCAGGGTTTGTCAAAAAACAAAGAAATATTTCCGATCTTGGAATACCATGGATGCAGCTTATACATACATACATACATACATACATACATACATACATACTGCAAGATTAACTAAGAAAGCTTAATAAATCTATGTTAAAAAGTCTGGTGATAGTTTTGATTGTCAGTTTTTAACAATGAAAAGAGAAAAAGAAAAAAAATATATCAGACATATTTTGGAGATGGGCTAAAATCTTGGAGGACTGGAAAACCGAACCGTTTTCATTGACTCGAGTACGGCCCTCTCTAGGCTCGAACGTCGACCACCAGCATCGATCGAATTATATTGTTATCTCAGTCACGAGGCGAGCCCATTTTCATCCGTCTATATATACATCCGATTGAATATACAGAATTGGAAACAATCCTTCCTGTATAAACAACATTGAATAAATAAACAGTCATAAATCACCACTCCCCTTCAAAGCAAACGTAGTAAACACTTACGTACACCAACTAACGCACATTGATCCTGTCTCAGATCCAATAAAATGGTTTTCACACACACACATACACACACACACACACATATATATATATATATATATATGTATATATATATATATATATATATATATATATATATATATATATATATATATATATATATATGTATGTATGTATATATTAGCATATCCAAAGTCACATGTGTGCGCTACTGTAAAATTAAGATACAGTCATTTTTATCTATAACGAATATTTCGATAGCATTTAATCGAATAGTGTTTGTGAGTTCCGCTCATACAACCACTTAGTCCTGCATACACAAGTCGATTTGTGGAAGAATATTAACACATAACCTCTTTCATCAAAGACATTTGATCAAATGATCCAGGCACAAAAGAAAGTGCAGCACCTGCTTAAACATACATACATACGTACGCTCATATACACACAAGCACTTACGCGTATATGCATACGCTCAAACGAATACACACATCTCAAATATACACAAACACACTCAAGCAAACACAGATGAACACACAATCACATTTGTGTACACATGCAGGCATACACACACAAACACACATCCTCATCTCACAGACACAGACATACTCAAAGATACAAACACACTCACAGAAACAGACACACTCACTGATACACAAACGGGTACATACACGCATGCACGCACGCACGTCCAATTCTTGCAGATTCTCACGGAGTTTCAGATACATACACACATCGAACTCTCACACACTGACAGATACACACACCGTCACAGATATACACACGCACGCTGATACACACATGCACTCATACATGGACACACTCTCACTGATACACACACACACACTTATAGATACATACACGCACACATGCACGTACTCAAGTCCGACTATCAAAGATGCACACACTCTCATAGATACATACACGCACACATGCACGCACACACGTCTGACTATCATTGATACGCACACTCTCATAGACACAAACATGCATACATTGGAGCATACACATCCAACCCTCACAGATACACTCTGAGTCCGAGATACATACCTTCGTGCGCATACTCTTACATACGCACACATTTAGACAATCAGTGTGGCCGTCCCAAGTTCAAACAGACAGCCATCCACTTATGACCTGTCAAAGCTAAAAATACACTCGGTATTCAGGAAAGATTTTCGATTTTTCCTGCTTCAGCGATGTTCGATGATAATGTTGGGTCTTTTATTCTTCCGTTGGCGGCACTGCATTTCGCCACATTCCCAACAGTGGAATATTCGCATTTTAATCGAAATTCATTCTTTTTTTTTTTCCTTCTTTCTTTGTCTGCTACAGGGTCTTTCAAATAATTCTTCATTCTAAATAACTGAAAACCCACCCTATCGAGCGATTATTATCAACTATGTATCATATATATATATATATATATATATATATATATATATATATATATATATATATATATATATATATATATATATATATATATATATCATAAAATACTCACACACACACGCTTGATATACACGTGATACATTCACCGTATACCAACACGGGATCATTTGAAACGAGTTTCTGTATGATATAGTGCTATTCATTATTCATTCCGTCGGACTAAATACGTCCATTTCTTAATTCAACCACACATTCATATATATATATATATATATATATGTATATATATATATATATATACATATACATATATATATATATATATATATATATATATATATATATACATATATATATATATATATATACATACACACAGATATATATATACATATATATATATATATATATATATAGTCACACACACAAATATATATATATATATATATATATATATATATATATATATATATATATATATATATATATATATATATGTATATATATATATATACATAGGATAAAGCTTTATTTTTTGATAATCTAAATGTAGTGCAATTGAAACTCCAAAATCTTGCAATTCTTCCTTGTCTGCTGCTACGTTTTTTTTCCATGATTGATTCTCCATTCTAAACTAGCTGAAAAACCACCCTATCGGGCGGTTCCCAGATCGTAAGTATTTGTATTTCAAACACACACACACACACACACACACACACACATACACACAAATATACACATATGTATGTGTGTGTATCTATGTGTGTGTGTGTGTGTGCATGTGTGCGTGTGTGTGTGATACTATTTACTTTTTGAATAATTGAAAAAAAGTGCGGTCTGTTCTGTTTAAATCAAAATTATTCAATGAATTATTAATACAATGCAATATTTACTTAAGATTACGAAGCACAAACATCATATATATATGTATACATATACATATGAGATAACATATATTATTTATCAACAAAATGTACCGTGCGCACGCTTCAGCGGAAAGCAGAGGAAGAAACAGAGAGTAATGAAGAGAAGGAACAGAATAAGATAAAAGGTAAAAATGAAGAGAAAAAGAGAAAGTTGTAAGCTACGGACGCTAATTTTCTTATCCGCCTCAAATTATATCTAGAATTATCTAATTTTCCATTTGATCTATCTAGAAAAATATCTATATACTATTTTAACAAGTCACTTTCTATATCAACGGAGAATGATTTTACATAATTCAAAATATTTTTTTAAAATCTTTTAAGCTTCCGTCAGAGTAGACTTTGACCCTGAAGCAACTAAACTTGTCTATTTAATTCTCCTTTTCTTCAGTCCTTTTTTCTTTCCTCTATTTCGTTACCTGATGTTTAATTTTTTCAAATCCTTTTTTTTTATTTGCTCAATTTTTATCACTGTAATATCTTCCCTTTTCCTCTCTTCCTCTGGACTTCCTCCTTTTTCATTATTTCTTCATCTTTTCTGCTAGCTGATGTTTCATTTATCCTTCCCATATTCTATTTTTCGTTCCTCAAACCAATCCTTTTTTTCCTCTCCTCCCTCCCTCTCCTTTGATCTTTTATTGACACGTATATTTATTTCCCGCCTCCTAATTTTTCGTTCATTCTTCTGCCGTTTTCCTAAATCCTCATCTCCTTTCCTCCCTTTTCTTCCATTCCATTTTCTGATTTTTCATTCCTCCTTACACTCCCTTTATATTTCCTGATTTTTCTCTCCTTCTTCTATTCCATTTGCATTTTCTGAATCTTCATTCTTCTCTCCTTTTTTTTTCCATTTTCAGATTTTTCATTCCTCCTGATTCAATTTTCAGATTATTCACTCTTCTTTCTTTCACCTTCTCATTTTCGAATTTTTTATTGCACCCCCCTTTTTCTTTCCATTTTCAAATTTCATAATTTTACTTCTTCTCCAGACCAATTTTCTGATTTTCCTTCCTCCCACCTTTACCTTTCCGTTAAAAATTGTTTCATTCCTCTTTCCTCATCTTTCCCATTTTTCGGTTTTTCATTCTTCCTTCCATTCCATTTCCATTTTCTGGTTCATTCTCCTCCTACCTTTACCTTTCAATTTTCCAGTTTTTCATTCCACTTTTTTCTTCTATTTGATTTTTCGATAATCATTTCTCCTTCCTCTACTTTCTCTTTTTCGAATTTTTTCTCTCCTCCCTTCTCTTCTTCTATTTTCAAATTTCACATTTTTTCACCTTTCCCGTCTCATTCCCTGATTTTCAGTCATTTTTTCTTCTCTCTTTCCATGTTTTGATTTTCCATTCTCCATTCATCTTTTCTATTCTCTAATTTTCCATTCTCCCTTTTTCTCCCTTTCCAATTCCTGATTTTTCATTATTACTTTTCATTCAATTCCCTTTTTCAATTTTTCATTCCTCTTATTTCTTCTGTCTATTTTTCTTTTGTTTTCATTCCTACCTCTTCTACCTTCTTTTTTCTTCCAATTTTTCTTTCTATCTCTTTCCCTTTCTATTTGATTTTTCATCACCCATTTTTCTTCCTTTCCATTTTCTAATTTTTCATTCCTCACCCTTTTTCCTTCTTTCTTCTGATTTTCATCCTTCCTTCATCTACCTTACCATTTTTTTCATTTATCATTCCTCCTTCCGTTCCATTGTTTGATTTTTTCATTCTCCTTTCTTCCTTTTTTCCATTTTCTAATTATCCATTCTTCATTCATCTTTCTTTCAATTTCCAAATTTTGTTTCCTCCTTCAATTTTCTGATTTCTCATTCTTCTTTCATCTTCCTTTCGATTTTCTGATTTTTCCACTTCCCCAATTTATCCCCCTTCTCTCATTGTCTTTCCTTTCATTGCTGTTTCATTCTTCTATTTCTTCATCTTTGTACTTTATTTCTTTACTTTTGATAATTTCAAATATTTCTCTTTCTCTTCCTTTTTCCTTCATTTCTGTTATTTTCTCTTGTTTTCTCTTCATTCTATACTTAGCATTTTTTCTTTTACATCTTCAAGTTTTTCCTTATGTGACAACTAAACACTTTGACAGACGTTCCCTCTGTATTCACCTTCCCTCAATTTTAAATACATTTTTAGCTAAATCAGTTGTTCACACCTAATTTATAATTCACCAAGGTTCAATAATTTAACCAACGTATTCACAATAGTTCGATATACAACTACGCATGTGTGAATTCTTTCATTTTTTATTATTGTCAACAATAAGGATGGACAATGCCATTGTCCACTGTTGTCAATAGCCAACGCTATAGAGTAAGACCTTAGCTATTGTGAGCTTGTTCGACTAATCTTTAACGATCTGTCATTTGTAGCTGGAACCTTAAAATGTAGGACATAAAACTATTCAACGTTTCTTTTAAATACACAGAACCCCATCGATTATTATCTGTCGCTTACAAAGGAAATTTCCGACGAATCCAATGTTAATGACACGTGATTCAATGCATTCAAAATTATTCATGACACAATATTGTTAAGTAGAATAACTGTTTCGGATAATTTCGACAAACTAGACGGCATCCCAAGGAGTAAGTGGTCACAAAGACTTCAAAGTGATTGTCAAGCTCTCAAATCTATTACACATTGTTCACAGCTTATTTGTAAATCTGTCAAACACTTTCCATATCGACATGGGCTCGTCCAGTCTCCGCTAAATTGTTACATCTAACTATAATTCAACATATATGTGTGCGTGCGTGCGTGCGTGAGCGTGCGTGCGTGTGTATGTGTGTGTGTGTGTGTGTGTGTGTGTGTGTGTGTGTGTGTGCACCAAGATAACTCGACAACTGGTCAATGTACGAAGTCGGCATACATTATATACGTAGGTTAGTGAACCATGAACTGCAATGCTGAGTTTGAAGTTATTTGGATCAGCAGTCCCCAAGAAATATTTTCAAAATGAATGATTAAAATGCAGATTATAAATCTTTCATCTCGACATTTAGATCTACATTTAAATATATAATATCGAAACTTGCAACATTGAACTGGGGTGATTAAAATACTTCAAAGCTGTAGTTTTGTATGAGGGGCGGAAAATAATTTCAAATAACTACTATGGCAGGTTTTTTCCGAACACCATCAACCTTGTTCCATTCAAAACATACAATTTTGAAACTTGCACTGCCTTAGTTAAAATAAATTTGGAAAAAAAAATTAAATTCCCAACTCCATTTTCATTACAAAAAAGTAAAAGCTTACTAAACACTAAAATGTTGACGCCAATCTTAAAGTATAGAAAGAAATATAAAATATAGAGAGAAAGAACTATAGACATCCCTGTAAAATGAGTCATTCATGTACCATTCACACCTTATTCACGGTTCTACTTTCATACACACCCCAAAAAAATTCCTGTATCCATGGTTTAAGAGACGCTGACTAATACAGTAACCCGATTTGGAACTTCTGTCCCCAACGTATCTTGCAGAGTGCCATGTTGGAGGTACATTCTTGAAATAAAGGTGATTAATGGATAAGTTCTTCCTCACGACTTTTATGTAAATAAAAAAGTCTGAATTCTCAAAAGACAAACATGAACGTAATTAGCGAAAACTTGCTTGAATTTAGCATAAAGTCACATTGCAAATTGAGCTGCCTGCCGAAAGTGTAATTAAGGGGAGGCTATAATTACAAAAAAGAAATGGTGATTTACAGACATAATGTTCAAACTTCTAGGCTTCTCACTTCGTATGAAACATTTGTACAAAGCCTGCCAGTCTAGCCAACCAGAAACTAAAGAAACCCCTGTCGACAGTTTTTAATTATCGTTTAGCCTTGCTAAGTCCGGCATTGAAAATCTAATAGTTGATTAGAGGTTCGAATGACTTCTGGAAACAATTTGATAATATCAAGAATTTGATCAGTATTAGTTTCCATACTACTTTAGCCTTTCTCTGGACAAAACGAAGCTCGCTGAATACCTCAAAGCGAGACCTATCACGAATCAATGGTCAGAACAATAGTTCCTTTTCCATTATGGCTGAAAATAGTTCGATCCTAACTTTCTGGTCGTACATTTGTGGCCTTACATTTGATGAAGCTGAGTTTTATGAATATTGATCCTATCCCAAAACAAAAGATCTTTCTCAAATAGATATATATATATATATATATATATATATATATATATATATATATATATATATATATATATATATATATATGTATACACCAACTCATGCAGGGTCACATGTGTACGTGACTATACAAAGATAAGGCTGTGTCCATTTATACTTGTTGCACACATTCCAATTTTCCATAGCATTTAATCAAATAATTTTTACAGTTCCACTTACCGTCACTTAGTTCTGCGTAGACACGCCAATTCGTAGACTGATATCAACAAAGGCCCTCTTTCATCTTAGACATTTGATCAAATGATCCACCACAAGATGGAATGATTCACCTGCGTACACTCTCACTCATACTCGCACACTAGTGTAGAGATTTCGATCTTCATTACACGCCACACTACTCCAGCCTTGCACAAGACTAAGCTTACTGATAATCTATGTGTGGGTCTTCTTGTGAAACAATGGATATGAAATTATGTTTTCCAAGTCGTATATGCTGAAGAGAGTTCGATTATCATTTGCAAACCTCATAGTGGCTTTTTGCTTGACTATGCTAAGTTTGGTAATTTTTTTTTTCTCTGAGCGCCAGTGGCCAGTGTTCGAGTCGAAGAAAGGGACAAAATTCTGGACGCTGATTTCAGAACAGGCGCACTCTTCTATCTAAGCGCATCAAAGTGAAGCAATTTTTCTCGAAACGAGTTTAGTACAAGTACAGAGCTCATACTTTATAAGTCGTATGTTATGTCTCAGAAAGCAAAAATCATATTTCAACTGAAAAACGATCAATTTTTACCTTTTTGGGAGCTGAATCGACAAATCTTTTGATCGAGATTTACAATTCGTAGCCCCAAAAACCCATTGTGTTATAAAGCGAACCGCACTAAAATCATCCGGCTTCTAACGGGCGAGCCATGTATAATCTTCATAAATATCACTGAAGGAGAGGGTATTAAAAGTAAATATTTACCAAGACTATCCTGAGTTGAGACAAAGATTCAGTGGTAGGATACTATGGATAAATTATAAATTTTCATACCATCAGCAGGGAGTTTATTATGCTTTGGGGCTTGGCACTCTAATGGAAGTAAAACGAATGAATAGAAATAATAATAATTCTATTATGTCTTTAAATGTAAGTTATTGATGGCATATAAGAATCCTCTTCCTTTAATTTATTCTAATATATATATATATATATATATATATATATATATATATATATATACACACACACACACACACACAGATAAAGAGAAACAGTGTGAGAAAGAGAGAGA
>OY735228.1:42495720-42543220 GCA_963457665.1 Thysanoteuthis rhombus | reverse complement strand
AAAGAAGAAATCAGTCGGAAGGAATCACTGTAGGATAGCAAGCCTTCAGAAGAGCCAGCTCAACTTTAAAAAACAATATACATCCAATGCATCCTCCCAATAGTCACTTATAGAGCTTAAACATGGAATCTAACCAAAAGACCAATAAAACTGAGAAGCATGCAACGTGTACGTAAGAGAACCATACTCAACCACGCATGGAATGACCACATGACAACACTGTATATTAGGGGACACAGGAGTCCGAGATATCATCGAATCTTCTAGAAAACCTGAATTGTAATGAGCCGGTCATGTTGCAAGAATGGCAGACAACCAGTGGACATCACGACTCTTGACATGAGTCCCTAGAGATAACTCGCGAAACCGAGGTCAGCAGAATACAAAATGGTGAGACGAACTGGACAAATTCAGAAAGTACTGGCTCTGCAATGTTCCCTCTAGAGAGATGTGGGGAATCCTGAGGAAAGTCTGTGTCCAGGACAGTCGATTAATGACTGATGATGACGATTATAATGATACCTGCCATATTTCCAGCATTTGTTACATTCACTTGGCGATGCAAGCAGCTTTGCATCCGTTAGAAATGCATTACACCTGTCCTCGAGGTTGAAAAAACAAATTTAAATTCAACACTTGTTTGTTCTTTCCATTGTTTCTGCTTTCCACATTGTCAGAGCACCATCAGCATTTCTTCACACCCACACAACAAACACGCGCATACACATTATTCATATTTACGGCTAGAAAGAAAAAATGATAGACGGATGGATGGATAAATTCGAGTATGCATTTATTTATATTATAGTTGAGACAGTCAGAAAAGCAAGCATTAATACACGGAGTGCGTAAGAAACTGTAATATGTGTAGTAAATCGGGACAGTTTTAGCTGATCAGAGAGACGTTGTAGCAATTGAAGATTATTCTTACATTGATTCAGTAAAACTTCCAGAAAGATGTAATCATTTCTTTTCGTTTTTATCTTCTTTTTTTAGTTCTTTTCTATCTTTTTTCCCCTTTCCCGGTTTTGTGTTGTTTTGAATTGTTCACGTGACACAGTCATTTTGCATCGAAAATATCTGTGTCTAGCATCAGCAATCGACGTCGGTCGGCTGACAAGTGTACGAGATAAATTTTCGTCTGAGAGCTTTTTGCCATTTGCAGTATTTTGAGGCACTCTATAGAGTAATCAACCCAAAACAACCGTTGGACGACTTATCGAAATAGATAAAGACAAAGAAAGGAAAACAACATTAAAATTAGTGACAGACATTTTAATAGTCACCTCATAGAAGGAGTTGAAGATTTCACTTCAGAGAAAAATAACTTTAAAGAGAAGACCGTGTGTTTTTGAATCAGGAGAATCTTCTACTTCGTTCCTAGCACCTGGAATTCTCCAGTGATCCGCTAATTGGTAATAAGATTTGGTTTAAGTCCCGTGATTACAGACTAAACGATGTTTAAATGCATTTAGACGTTAAATAAGCGCTTCTAAGTAGATTATATTGATTGGTGTGAATAATTACAGGTTAGATCATTTTCGGCTTTGTTCCAAGAAACCTGACTGGTTAAGTAGCTAATATATATGGAAACAGATATTTTCTAAGTTGAGCTAAGTCTGGTACAAGACAACAATGGCTGAGCACGCTGAATAGATTCAACTCACTTCATTAGCAAAGGGTCTTGCAAGGGAAGTAAGCTGAAAGTTAACATGGCAACGTTCAAACATAGTAATTGAATAGAAATGTACTTAAACAGGTTTATTTTTTGCACTATGACAATATTGCTGAGATCAGAAAATTTGTATTGCACTAATCTTCCACATAAAGATTGCTTGTGTGCCTTAAAAATCAGCATATGAATACTTGGATATCAATTCGGATTAGAGATTGGCAAACAGGAAAAACGCAAGTATCTGAATGAAAATAGAAGATCAGTCTCTCTAATAACCATGGCTAAGATCATTGCAAAGCCACGTTGGTTTAAAAAGGTGCAAGAAGATTATATTGCGCCAATATTGGAAAATACTACATATTTTGAAAACCAGGATAATCGATGTTTGTTTCCCAAATTCGAATACTAACACTTAGCTAAACCAAAAGCAGGCCCTTAAAAATTAGTTGCATGTACCTCTCTCTAATATAGAGGAAATATATTTTCTATTGCAAGTTCTGTTTAGACTTCCTTCTTCCAATCTCTGAATCCGTCGACTAATTCATTCGACAACTTCCTCCATGTGTAATATGTAATTACCAAATTAACAAACCAGACGAGAAGGCTGCGTGTGTGTGTGTTGTGTGTTTGTGTTTGTGCTTCCGGGCGCTCCTGGTCACATTTCTAGGGTTACAACCTTGAAAATTTGTATGAATATACCACTAAGCATTATCTATAAAATGTTTTTTTTTGGGGGGGGGGCTGAGGGCTTTACAATCATTTTTGATCAACAGTGCCCTGATCTTGTGTTGGTATTTTTTAGATTATTTTAGATAAAAGATCAATTCTTTAGGGACGATTGCAGATGATTTTCTTTTGGGAGGGGGTTGGGCAGTACAGGTACACACGTGGGCTACGGTGATTTCTTTCAGTTATCGATACTTGTTGTCTTGTAATACGCTCACGTGTACATGTTCATCTATGCATTGATTTGAGATTTTCTAGTGTTGATGATTTCTCAAGAAATACGCTGCTATTTCACCCACAAGGCAGACCAATACGAAAACTTGATATATATCATCAGTAATCTACACATTCGCTCAACAACGTGTCAGCAGGAATACACCAACTTACCTGCAGTACGATTTTAAACCAAGGCATCAGTAAAACGTTTGTATTAATAAGTAATGCCTTCAAAGATTTTACAGTGCACCGAATGATTAAAACTATAATACAATCAACCGTTTAAGTTTTTTTGAAAACCTACTTTTCATTTCATTCTGCTAGGAAAAGCACGGTTTATGAGTCAGTTAGGTCTACAAACTTACAGATGCTCATTTTCCAGTTTAACTCCAAACCAAATGCGAATGGATTATTCAAAGTACATTATAAAGAAAAAAAAATGCATTTTCCTTATTTTAATGACTATAACTGAGAGAAAAATGCACTTCCTCATTCTGTAATTTACTAAAAGAACACCGTCTGATAAATGAGTGTGAAAATAGACGGACTAAATCATGCTATTTCTCCTCCTAAAGATGTCGCTAGTATCATCGTAAACATTATCATCATCATCACCAGTTTTTCAACGTCCGTCGTTGGACATAGACCTTCCCCAGGATTTCCCACACTTCTCCATCATGGGCGTCACGAAGCCAGTATTTTCTGAATTTGTCAAGCACATCTCGCAGGATTTGAAAAAAAGATTCAGAAAAATATCAAAATGTGTATTCTTTCTATCGAGATAGTTTGTAATCCTCGACTGATATTGGGGCGAAATATTTTTGTCAGGCAATATTTGTACATAATGGCTACTAAGTCTGAGATTCTGCCGTCACTTTCACGTTTCATCCGTAATTATAAGGAAAATCTATCCGTATAAAATCCATGTGTGCTAATTAGTATCTTCAATTGTATACTTGTTGTATTGATGTCCAGTCTGATTCATACAATAACCCAAATTTATAATGGATAGGTTCACGTGAATTAGATTTATATAGCTAATAAAACAATTAAAGGGTAGTAATAAAATGAGATAAGCGACCGTGACATAACGAAGAATACTTCACGGGAACGCCAGACGTTTGAGACCAAAAGGAGAGAAGGAAATGTTAATACGTTTTTAAAAATGCTAGATTTGTCGGATTTGGCTAGCTTTTCTTCCCCAGTTTTCTATATTAAACTAGTATTTCCCTGTTCTCATAATCAAATAAGTTATATTTATGATGAAAGAATTTTCTTTCTCTGATTTTTTTTATACTGAACGATATTAGTTTTTTTTTCTTATATAACACTGAGTTTAATTGACACATAGAAAAACATAGAATTAGAGCGCTTATATTATTAATGAAAAATAACTTAGAGATTAACTTTATCCTAATTAGCGTCGTTCCATACATAGGTAAGCCTGTCATTCTTGGTATATTCTAGTAATGATAAAAGTAAAATCTGGATTAAGACAGAAGCCATAGTTTAGCGTTTACGACTGACGGGTTCCTGGTTATTTAAATTATGCAATACTTACGGCGTACTATGTACATATTTAGCCGTAAAAAAGAATTTGTTGGAGCATTCTTAAAATAATGTGACTCCTAACCTCAAACTACAGTAAAAGAACGACCGATACACAGTCACTGTAATTTCAAGCGAGAAAAAATAATCCTATTTATATTGTTTTACATTCTCTTTTTATTTATTTGACTTATGTATTTTTTCCCCGGAATTTCTTAGAAGCATAAATTTACATTATCGTTGTTTATTTTTCAAGTAACTTTCTATGACCTCTGTGTACGAGCAAACAAGTAGATGTGTGTCTATGATTGTTTTCTTAAATAATACAAGCATACACGCATATTTATACAGATATTTTACCCTCCAAAAACTCTAAATAAATATATGTTGCAGAATTTTTTTCTTTGTCAATTCAAAAAAAAAAAAAAAGTACAAGTCTCTAAACACAGGTATTTGCATAGTAGACGTGTGTTTAAAATCTACCATTTATTTTGTTTTTATTATCTGGAAAACAGAATAACGGAGGTTAGTGTGCACGCCAACCAGACACATCCACGCACTTACCACAGTTGAAACAAACATAACTGGATCTTTGAGCATAAGTAGTTGTATGTAATGGTGTATCTATATGTTTGTTCGAAGGGGTACCATGATTATTTTTTTAATAAAAAAAAAGTGCCCAAGTTTCCAAAGGCTCCTTCAAAGTTGTCCAATTGAGTATTTATACAGCTATCCCAGTGTTTTCTAAGGTTTAATGCAAAAGTCAATGCTGCATTCAAATCGCACGTTTTTTTTTCGAGGTTTACGAAACACTTGTAGGTATCTCATACAAGAATGTAAAGCCAGCATAGGAAAGTTTTCATTTTATTTTTCAAATTTCTGAATTCAGTCCATATTTCCCAATACCCATCGCGGAGCATTTATAAACTAATGGTTAAGCAAAATACACCCTGGTCAAGATAATTGTGGGATTGTTAAGAATCGTTGAAATGGTTTGTAGTCTACCCGAAAGCGCAAGGTATGACAACATTATTGGACAACTATTATACTTTATGGATTCAATCAAAGGTCTAATTGAGCAGAAAAAAATAAAAATATCAAAGGTACTACTTCCTTAGAAGACGATTTTGATAAAAAGTTGCAGGAAAAAAGCGGATCAGTTGAATTTTAGAATTCAATTATTGGAGCATATATTGATAAAGGTGACAGACAAAATCTGTCCATTTCCTTTTCAAAGTTTTTTTTTTAGTACAAGAAACTCTTTATTGATATCATCAACCAGAAAAAAATAGCCCAAAATTATACAAACAGAATATGTCTGTTATTTTCAACGAGGTATGTTTAAATGAAGGATTATACTTATACTCTTATATATATATATATACGGCATACCTTTACAGGAGTAGATAATCTCAAAACTGCGCCTAGTGTGGTCGTAATCAAAATCTTAGGGCACCCAATGAGTATTGCAATCATCGGCAACGACCTGCAAGATTCAAATAAATCGTACCCTGACAGGCACCACTTGTGAGAAATTATCAAGCTTAATCACAATGTTACTATTGCAACGCTATGATGATAGTACTTGCAAACGGTGACTTGGAAATCTCATTCGTTTAATGTTAGTCAATGGACAGTACACTGTGGATATCTATAAAAGTTAGCCTACATTGGTGAGGCCAACATCATAATCACTTCGAAAGGTTCTCCTGTTCGGTCCTCCATCGTTGAAGGGAGATCTTCTGGAAGATAACCGATGGCATCAGTTACTTGATATGTACGTGCATTGGGGTCTGCCAACTGAGGTAGTTTCCTGTGATGGGCGGTATAGCAAGATTCCACGAACAAGTTCATGCTCATTTGGCCAAGAATGACCAGGGAGATGGATTTTTTGCTCCTTCATACACTTTGGAAGTGGGGGGATATGTTCCTATAAATGCTTCGTCGTTAGGTGCATTTTTCCTGCAGATGAGCGCTGGGAGCATTCCTGTGTATGCATTATTCAAAACAGATTCATGTAGCTTAGTTAGTGTCCCAGTTATACAGCAGTGAAGCAAATACATACAAACTTAGAAAATGAAGAGAAGAAAAAAACTCTCAATTACGGACGAGACTAACTCTAAAACAAATGCATTTCGCTGGGTTCCCTTATATGATTTGATCAAGTTCAGCTTCAACTGAAAAAGAACCACTGGTGTCGGGCACCCAGTCAAGACTGAATCACTAGCTGTTGGCTTGCAATTAATCTAGTAAGCACCGCACTGCAACTGGCGCCCTGTTAGGAGGTATACTTTACGAGCAAGACTTTGATCATTACTCTATTCCATATGAGGTTGTGTACGGACAGATCCTTTGTTGGGAACTGTGCGTACGTCGACACGCACTGTTTTTGTTTGCGTCCTGGTAATTAACTTACATCAATTTTATCGGAATACTGTCTTGTCCAGTTTGCAAAAGATCCCCAGGACTCTGGCAATTTAGATGAAAACGTCTTGTGATCGATAGATTTTCCGTTGGCTAAGGGAAAGCCAAACCACGTGGGTTAACGCCGGTTGATATAATAAAGACGTGGTAATTGCTGACTGTTGTTTCGAGCATATTTTATATTGGTAAAGATTGGTTCAAGTAGGTGCTAAGAGGAAAATGTATTGTTGGTTTATTCTCTTGAGGAACGACGCAGTGTCTTCGGGCAGAACGAGGCAATGTAATCTAATACACATTCGCATTATAAACGGCTAAGTAGTATTATGCTGACATGCTGTTGTGCACATTTTTAACCTAGGAATTACATAAAGAATATATATATGTGTGTATGTGTGTGTGTGTATACATATGTGGCTATATGCGTTCATATACATATATGCACGTAAATACATATGTACAGATGAATATATATGTGTGCATGTACTTGTGTGTGTTTATGTATATATATGTGTGTGTGTGTGTATATATATATGTTTGCGTAATACGTGTGTACATATGTATGCACACATATATGTGTTCACATATATGTGTGTGTGTACACGTGAATTTGCACGTGTGTGCATATAGACACATATAAATATATATATATATATATATATATATATATATATATATATATATATATACATACATATATATGTTTATA
Source organism: Thysanoteuthis rhombus (assembly GCA_963457665.1). NCBI lineage: Eukaryota > Metazoa > Mollusca > Cephalopoda > Oegopsida > Thysanoteuthidae > Thysanoteuthis > Thysanoteuthis major. Next base: position 42,535,925 of record OY735228.1, on the reverse strand, counting down.
ATTGTGTCTGTAAGTATCTATATATATATATATATGTATACATACATATGCAGCTGATAGGTTTCATGCAGTCATACTTCTGTGCATATTTTCAACTTCGGTATTACGTAACACACATACACATACGTATATATATATATACGTACATACATCATGTGTTTACGCACGTCGGTGTATATGTATATGTGTAGGCATGTTTTAATATATATATATATATATGTGTGTGTGTATGTGCGTGTGCAGATGCATGCATATATATATATCTATATATATATATATATATATATGTATATCTATATATATATATATATGTATATATATATATATATATATATATATATATATATATATTCATATATGTGTGTGTGTGTGTGTGTGTGTTTGTGTGTTGGGTGTGTGCAACAGGGTGGGGAAGTGAGGAATCGTTAAACGACATTGAAGGAATATCATCCCATTAAATAGGATAGAAGAGAATGATATTCAATAACGAAAAAGGAAAAGAAACAAAGTTGAAGACATACAGCCTAGGAGTGGGAAGATACCAGAGAATTAATCATCAATAAGCAAACCACAAGAAAGTGAAAGAGATAAAAAAAAAAGACAAAAAAAAAAGGATAGGAAGAGAGATGGAGAGAAATAAAGAAGGAAAAAAGATAGGAGGAAATATAAAAAGATAGGAATAACGATAGACAGATGAATAGAAAAGAAGGGTAAAAGGTTGAAAGAAAGAATGAAAAAAAAAGAAAGAAAGATACAGCAAAGTGGAGAGGAAAAAGAAAGAAAGAGAGAACGTGAGAAAGATAGACTGAAAAGAAAAGAGAAAAATACAAAGAAAAAAAAAGAAAGAGAATGACAGAAAGAAAAATAGCAAGAAAATAAAAGATTAAAAGGAAGAAAGAGATATAGAAAAATTGAAAGGAATAAAAGGGAGAAAGATAGAAAGAAAACAGAGAAGCAAAAAAATTGAAAAAAGAGAAAAAGAAAGAAAGAAAGATAAATAGAAAAAAAAAGTGAAGAAAAAGAGAAAGACAGGAAAAAGGTACAAAGAAAAATAGGAAGAAAGAATTGAAAAGAAGAGAAACAGAAAAATGACTGGATTTCAGAAGCGAATAGAATTTTTAGATAATGAGTATAAAGTTTTTTTTAAAAGCCAGGTTTGGTTTGTCACTCAATAGAAACCAACATTGGGGCATCGAACTAAAAAAAGATTTTCAACAAGTTTTCCCAGTTCATTGAGGGGAATAGGTGAGCAAAATTTCAAATTTCTACCATGAATAGTTTGGGCTGGGCCATGTCCCGATATATATATATATATATATATATATATATATATATATATATATATATATATAGAGAGAGAGAGAGAGAGAGAGAGAGAGAGAGAGAGAGAGAGACATAGATCGATGGACGGATAGATAGATCGATCAATCGATAGATATATAGATATCGATAGATTCATATATATATAAATGTCAGAACAGGTGGAGAAAAGACTAGACCCAGCAACAGTGATTCTACCTATCCGTTGTTGGTAGCAGTGATTAAAAGAAGACCACGTAAAGAAAAGGAGAAAAGGAAGGGGAAAAATGAAGGAAGGGAAAAAATGAAAGGAAAATGTTGATTACCCGATTACAATCAACTGATATTCACTAAGCTAAGCGAAATCAACAAGTATTTACTAAGCTGAGCCACAAGTGAATAACAAAATTTACAGTTGATATAGAATTCAAAACAAGAGATGTTTTTTATCATTTTACCTTGGCAAACGATTCCTAATGCAAGGGTATCGACTGAGTCAAAATATACAAAGGAACTCAATAGACACTGTCGTGTGACTCTCCTTTTTCGGCAGCATAGCGTGTCAGGGGTGATCGATTGAATTATTTTGAAAAAGAGGCAGTCAATAAATAACTTACATCTCCTGCTGTTTTTCGGGCAGTGATCATTCGAAAGATCTGGCAAAAACAAAACGAAAAATTAAAAGAGGGTTTATCAATCATTTCTCTTGTCTTTTGTTGATTAGTGATCACTAATAAAGAGTGAATCAAAAAGCAAATAACAACAGATTGACTTAGACTGAAGGATCAATTTAGCATCAATTTACGTTTTAAAACTGACCCCCACTCAAACCTTATCGGGAATCAAGAACAAAAGAAAAAATGTTTTTTCGATAAGAAGCAACTGTTGATTTTTCAGCCCTGTATCTACATCGGTGAAGCCTGTATACGTGATGCATAGATACTTTCTTTCCCAGCCAGCCAAACTCTGAAACTGAGTAGACTTATGTCGAAAGTTTTGTTAGACTGTTCCTAATGACAGGAGGCAGACAAAAGTGGCCCTTTCAGAAAGATAACTTCAATGAATTTCGAGCTTTTTGAAAAATCTACGGCCATTTGTACAAAGATAATACAAGTGGCTGCTTTGCATCGTATGCAAATGATCCATTAGCGATAATGATATTAATGATATGATCTTTTAAAGCAAAAACTAATTTTCCAACAATAGCAGCAGAAGCAACAACAACAACAGATCTTGTTAGTCATTCGAAAGAAACTATCATTTGACCAATGTATTTTGGCAGCCTTCCAGGTTAAAAAAAAAGGTGATCAATGAATAAGCTTTTTCTCATATCTTTTTTAAGGGACAGTGGGGATGAGGAATGTCTGAATTTCAGAAAAAAAAAAACAAAAAAAAAACGACCGTGGATGCTTACATAAACTGGGGATAAATTTAACATAAACCTTCACCGTGAATTGAAAATTTACTAAACCTTATTTATAGGGGGGGAATTTTGAAAACACAAGCATGAATGCTGGCACAAAATGACTACTATTTTAGAAAAAATTACATTGCAAAGTGATCATCCTACATTAAAACCTTATTTAGGGGAGACGATTCTAAAAACAGGACGCAAAACGTTGTCTGTTTTTTTTTTGTTTTTTTTTTTGAAGTAATTAAAAAGTAACTCGTTAGGTACAACCTTCGATTACATGCATATAAAGCCAGCCAGTCGGCTTGACAAACCATCTCAGAAACTGAGGAAACATATTTTTGTCACTTATGTTGACAAATTTTGTTGACTGTTTCTGATATCAATATGGAAAAAACAAAACAAAAAACAAACGCAATGAAGATTGTTTTGTGATCTCAAAAGGCGATCAGCAAGGTAATAATGATAATGTCTAATCGCGAATAAGACAAAAAAATCTGTCATGTCGAGCATGACTGAAGATTTAGATAAGAACGATGAAATCATTACGACATGGTTCATTGGTTTGGAAGATATTCTCGCTTCTAATTGGGTTGGTGATGATATTGACCGACTGGCTAATTAGATTTGAGATGAGGATTTCCAAAGGAGTTGGGAATAGGGGTAGGGAAGCGATGGTGAAGAATTCACGTGATTCGATATAAGGATAATGATTATCATCGGGAGCAGGTCTGGTTAGTCACTAGATGGAAACTATCGCATGACCAACGTCAGCACACTCGGGGTGATCAATAATGAAATTCGAATAGAGGAATGATTGATGAATTATTTATCTATCTTTCCTTTTATTAAGCTTTGATCAATCAGAACTTAAACAAGAAAAAAAAGAAAAACAAAATAAGCAGACAAATAAAAAAGGAATCAATTTAGGACGGAGATATACTGCCAATTGAACCCCCCCGACTGGTATATTATTAAAAAAAATTCTTGTAGGAATGATGAGTGGTAAAGTTTCAGCCCTGTAGCTGCATTGGTTTTGCTTCCACGTGCGATACAAGCTTACAAATCTAGCCAGCCCTACTTGAAAACTGATAGGAATAGTTTTGAGACAGTTTTAGTTCACGGTTTTCCGATGAGACTGTGTTGTAGATGAAAATGATGATTATTGTTAACGAAAAACGTAACGACGAGAGGTGAACAATCAAAAAAATGAACCACGCTGAGGTTTTAACTGATGCCAACCACCTTGAATGACCTTCAAATAAATCAACGACAAAACTTTACTGCGTCATTCCTTTTTTTCCCCCTTTCTCTTCTTTGTCTCTCCATTTTAAAATACCTGGGTCGCTACTCCTTATCTTTCTAAAGGTTATTACCACGCTTTTTGTTTTCTCCTGCATCGTGGATTTACACACAGATGAATTTGATTTCCCTACTCTATTCGATGAATGCTTCCATGACACCCCTATCAGCAGGCTCGGTTCCCATTTGTATCCCTTTTCCCTCGTCCGTCGCGAGCGGAAACACCTACCGAGGGCTTTTTCTCCCCATTTAAGTAAAACATCAACTGTCCATAGATGTCTTAGGGATCGCTTGGTTCGGTATCCAAATCATTCTTCTAAATGTGCTTATTAGAAAACGCCAACGCGGGAAGAGATATATAAGAAAATGAATAAATAAATAAATAAATAAATAAATGAATAAATAAATAAATAAACAGTCCCTATTGTAAGGGAGCCGATTGATCCTTCATCAATTGCACACGGTACCAACGTTCTTTTTCAGCTTTTCCTTCATTTGCTCTTCTAGTAAAATATGCATTTCTTTTAACTCTACGAGATATTCTGTTCGTCTAAAATATTTTTTCGGTCAGGTGATGCGTATTTTAAAGCGTTGATACCGGAATTATTTTTCTTACTGACTGCATTCACTTGTTGCTCTATGTCAGACTAAGCTATGTGTAGTAAATGTTAACCTGACGCATCACCATGGAATAGAGATAAACGAATCAGTTTTGCAGATCTTTACTACTGTAGTGTTCCAGCATTATGTCGGACTAAGATCAGTAAATATTGAAAATAATGTTGTTTTCAAGCAACTCAGTAGATGATTATTATTGTAACATTGATGTCGATATATCGAACATATGCGGATACATATTGCATATCATGACTAACTTTATTTTTTTGTACACAGTATTTGTTGAGATGTATCACAAGACAGCATTGTATATAAGGAAGGAAACGGGAGTCCGAGACATCATAGAATTTATTGGAAGACTTAAGTGGCAATGGGGAGGCAATGTTGCAAGAATGACTGACAACCGATGGACATCACGACTCACAACGTAGATCCCAAGGGATCACAAGCGAAACTGTGGCTGACAGAATACAAGATGGAGACATTAACTGGACAAATTTAGAAAATACTGTCTCTGCAACGCCCAGAATAGAGAAGTGTGGATAATGCTGGGGAAGGTTTATGTCGAACGACGGACGTTAGAAGAATGCTGCTACTGCTGCTGCTGCTAATGATGATGATGATGATGATGATGATGATGATGATGATGATGATGATGATGATGATGATGATGAATTGTTATGCATATACATTGTGCTTGAAGTGACAGCATTCGACTAAGGAGATAGAATTGCCAACTCGTCAGAGAAGATTCTAGATAAAACCATACGAAAACAACAAAATATTATGTAGCAAGTAACATAATTCACCATATATCCATCTGTCAGGTTCTCTGTCCGTCCGTCTGTATATGACAGCCTACGGCAAAAACTACTCAACGTAATTCCAGGAAATATTATTCGGGTACTCCTTGGAGATCTAAGCAGGTTATTAGCATGTTAGATTTTGATAATCACTCTTTTCTGTTTTTCGGGGGAGGTGGCATCGATTTACAATAAAAATTAATCTCGAAATTAATCTTGGAAATGGCACATTATTATACTGCATTTCTTTTAACAGTCTTGGCTTTGTATCTTTAATAAAGACATCGTGACAGTGAATGAGAGGGGACAGAGGTTGGTTTGAGGAGTAAATGAGCGAAAATTCGTCGTTTCATAGAAGTTGTATCCGATCTTGAATAGAAGCATTCCATATCTATTTTTCAAAGCAAGACGCCATTTGTGTACAAATGTTATCAAGTGAAAGATTTTCCTAGAATTATTGTTTCCAAACCAAAACCAGCACCTCAGACATTTTTCAGAGGCCGGGGATTGTCTGCTGTTTTGCTTATGTTCTGGACTCAAAGCAAAACGTAAGATTTTAAAAAAAGAAGCACCATATGAACTAGCTGAAATACCCAGATGGTTGTAAAATGCAATGAAAACAAAGGTAATCCTTGATAAGCCTTGTTAGTCTGCGAATCATTTTTGAAAAACATGTTATCTTTTAAATATCTTATCCCCAAAAGTTTAGTTTTGTTCGTAGATTTACAAAATAGACTACTTTTCCGATTATAAAGGTTTATCCTCCGCCCACTCGATTTTGAAAACATCGCATATTCAAAATGAAAAAAAAAAGATCAACATTTTTATTTAATCAAAACCATAGCACTTCAATTTTCAATTGATGTATTAACTTCCTTCCTTGCCGAAAAATTCAAGATTTGATTGCAATCTAATCATCTAATTGCCATTGATCTACATTTCTTTTCAAAAGAATATCTTTTTTTGGACAGCATTTTACTTCACCCGTCAGGGTGAGAATTCAGTCTGCTTTATAATAATCATCCGTTTTCCTTTTTACACCTGCCTCATCGGAGTTTATCAGCATTAGTATTCAAAGTTTTCCATTTCCGCACAGACTTCCGAATAAAGAATGAAGGAAGAATGAGATATGATAGATGAGAGAAAAACAAAAATTATAAAGAGTAAAAAAAAGGGATTGAAATCTCATATTAGGAACATGAGTATTCGTAAAAATTCATTTCTTAAACTCGTAAATAAAGATAGGGCATGGCTAAAAGTATAGCAATGAAGTTATACATGAACTCAAGTATTGAGCCACACACGCAGTCTGCCTAGAATGTATCGTACATTGACGAAAAAAAATAGTTTGTTTTAGACAATGGCGTCTTAGTAACGTCTACATAACTCTCATTGGGCCTCATGCACATATCCAAGCGGCATTTCAACTTTTCAAAAAAGGTCCGCAGGATCGACATCAGCTGCCTCTTTCGGTTTTTTGGGGTTTTTTTTTTTTGCTTTGTTTTTTCTTACCTTCGATCAAAAAACTCTTTGTGAAAGCCCATGGAACGTTGGGAACCAATTTCAGACTCTGGGAGTTGGGAGAACAGACCACAATAATTTGGTGTGTAGCCAGAAGGTAAAACTGCCGTGAAAAAGCAGGCTCCGTTATTGTGATGCAACAGTCAAACGATATCCATGCTCGCACAATGGCGTCTGATTACCGATTGCGTGACAATATGAGATAATGCCCGTATACGCTGTTAGGATTTGCTACTTAGATGCATCAAGCGCGAGAAAGTAGTTCTTGAGATATCAAAAATTGGTGGATATTTTCTGTTGAAACTTATCCATATATGTATACTAAAGAACAAATAAGTAATTCAATATCCGATGGGTTTTTTTTCGTTGAGTATTCAATACAGTCAACATTATTTACGTTGAAGTAGAAATTTGAATACGATATTCATTTATATATATATATATATATATATATATATATATATATATATATATATATATATATATATATATATATATATATAATGATTAATGATTGTGGTCATTTTATCGTCTTACAAATTTTCAGTGAGGCTATAGACTTGATATCCACTATGTGGTCGTTACACAGGATTGAAACCTTTGTTTAAGTAAATGCAAGGGCCAGACAGCTAATTTCGACCCGAATTCTCATCTTGTTCATTCTTGGTCATTCCTGTCTTCTCCAACCGTTTCAACGCGGTGATGCACTTGCCTATCAAAATGGTAGGTGCATTGCTATGTTAGAGCGGCCGCTTATTGGTGGCAGGTCCGATTCTCGCAGCAACTTAATTTTCTTAGATTGTTTTTTCCCTATTTATGTTATCTTAATTGAATGATATATTGACCGTGTAACGACGGGAAATCAAATCCAGATAAGCTTCTATATAATATAACGCAATTTATAATTCATTCTGTCGGACTAAATGATGTTAATTTTTCAAATACATACACACACACACACACACACATATATATATATATACATACATACATACATATGCATACATTTACATATATATACATATATATATATATATATATATGTGTGTATGTATACAAATATATGTATTATAGATATACGTATACATGTCTATATTTATACTTATATATTGGTACATATATATATATATGTACATACATACATATATACATATATACATATATATATATATTTATATATATATATATATAGAAAGATAGATAGATAGATAGATAGATGCAAAAATATACATAACAAAATATACATGTATGTCTGTAAATTGTTTTGCATGCTTTACATATGCATATACATATATATGCAAAGTATAGTATAATCTTTAAAAATACAAGTGGTCAGTTCTTGAATTGTGTAAACATCCACGCATGTGGTGCATTCAGGTGTCTATGCTTTTTGTGGCCAAGTGCATCAAAGTTTCATTTATATATATATATATATATGTATATAAAATATGCTTATATGTATAAGATATGCTTCTCTATAGGCCAATGATCAAATACACTATTTTCTTCAATACATGTTGACGTGTAAAATGATATATATTATAAATATATGGATTATATTTTCCCATTTTATTAATTTTTTTTGTGTAAATTCTGAACTCTTCTAATGTTTATTAGCGTCCAAAGGTCGGACTCTTTTACTACTTAGATTCCTCTGAGTTTATTGTACGTATATGGTTCTACATAAATAATAATATAATTTCCAAAACCATTAACAAAGAAAATAACAGAATTTGATATCATAACCCGACTTTCTGGCTGAATTATGAGACACCAAATGACTACTTAATTCAAGTAGTTATCGATCTGGACTCAAAGAATCTTCAACTTTCCATAAATACTTGTATTCTTTCAGTTTCATATATTTCGTATTTATCTAGTGGAGTTTCCATAAGCGACCAAAGTTCTCTATCTGCAGTTCTATTTTTCTTTCGTATGCATCGATAATGACATCATATTGTCCTTCTAATATCATTTGATATTTGAAGCTTGAAGCTCTAATAAAATTTATCGAACATTTGATAGCACAAGCGCATCTAAATCATTGCAAGCAAGGAATCTATCTTATGTTGTAATGAAATAAGTTTGTGTCCTTTGATCAAATCTAAGCTTTGCCTAAGGGGAGATAACTGACATTTATGTCGTGGCTGTCTTGTCTGGAAAATCGAATCGTTTCAACTCGACAAATAGGTGTCCCCATGAATGACTTGTCACAAAGACATTAGTGGATATTTATTATTATTTGATATTATTTGCTTCAATAAAGAGACGGCATTATAAATTAAGTTCCTTTGTAAACCAGAGATATTAGATATTCGGAAGAAATCGATATGATATTGTTTGCGTATTTTCAGATTTAACCTACATCAAACATAGTCTCAATTAAGCAATTTTATTTCTAGGCAGTACCATGTCGAGGAATAATTTGAAATGAAAGAAGCTACGGTCTACTGTCTTGAGAGGGTTCATTGAAATTGAAAACATGTTTTTTTTTTAATGATTGAACTCTTCTTTATTTTTGCTGTAGATATGAAGGTTTGATCGATTTATTCTACGGCCTTCTAGAGGAAAAGAAAAAAGCAGAAGAGAAAAGGAAAAAAGATAAAGAGACTGTTTAAATTTTGTAGAACAAACATCATCAGACCAAGTATTTTTCGGATGATTGAATTGATTTTTGTTGCTTGTGTTGTTAACTCGAAGTTTCGGCTGATCAATCCCACGGCCTCCATTTTCGAAAGAAGAACAAATATACTGCGTATCATTTTGAGATCGGTCATGACATTCAATGGGTTTTTCGGACGACTGATCACTTTTTCGTCGTCTATGCTTATATCATGACGTTTCAACCGATCTATTCGACAGCCTTCACCAAGTGTGCTATCCGAACAAGATGGCGGTAAGCAGCATTTTCTCTAACGCTAGAGCGTTGGCACGAATAGGATTTGCATAAGCAAAAACCAATGACAGGTACACTTTCCAAACTCAAATCGATTATATGCTCTTTATCACTCTTTTCAAAGTTCCAAGAACATAGTAACGAGGAACGACCTTATGAGGGTTAATGTTTTCTTGGGCCAATCTTGTAGTCTCTGCTTCAAGGCATTAACCCTTTCAGATCAAAGCTTGTCATTTACTATTATCGTATTTTTACTGTGGCAACTTTTATTCAAAAGTAAAGGAAAGTGACGCTGAGAATCTCACTATTGTCCCTCGCTCATCTGAACTGATCTTAACCAGAGGCTACATACGATTTTACCAGATCGTCCAGGAGAACTACACTTTCCTGTCTTTAAGAATGATATGGGCAACAAAAACATGAACTCATGGATCTATTTTGAATTACACACAATACTATGAATACCAAAATGATACGTGTTACCTGTCACGAAGTTTCTCTTGCTTCCAGACACATGTTACTACGGGACATTGCAAATGAAACGTAATATAAGGCAACCAAAAAGCAAGAGCAGTCAGTTTTGATGTTGTTAAAACATCCACACTCGCAGAACGTTCGGTTCTCTCTACCTTTTTTGGCCAAGCACACAGAAATGCATGGGTGAGGCGCTCTTTCTTGCGTTGTTGGACGTGGTCAGGCGATTTAAATTTTTTCGGAATCATCATCAGAAACAGAGTGGCTTTTAGCATCCGTCGTTGGACCTAGACTTTCCCTCCGAATTCGGTAGACCTCCCTATCATGGGCATCGCAGGTTCAGTACTTCCTTAATTTATCGAACCCTTCACGCGATCTTATATCTTGTCAGTTTCGCATGGGGATCCACGTAGTGAATCGTAATGTCCAGCGGTTTCTGACATTATCGCAAAATGAACAGCGATTAAAGTTTTCTCATGGATTTCTATATCTCAGACTCCTGTCATCCCTCTAACATACAGAGCTGTTGCATGATTTCTGTTTGTTACGTTCAGCATTATTCTCTCTTGCTCCCATTGCATGGTGTTCAGTTTAAGGTCATTTTTCTAGGGTTACGTTTCTTGTCCCAGCGCTATAAGTGACTCTCAGTGGGATATATTGGTTGTATACTCTTCCTTTGGGGACTAGTGGGTTTTCTGTGTTTTTGAAAGTCGATTTTGTTCTACCAGAAGCTTACCAACCTAGTGTGATTTTTTGCTTTTTTTGTCTTGCACTGATATCTTCATGCAGACTCGCTGTCCTAGGTAAATGTAGAGTTCTTCTTTCTCCAGCTCTGCAGTTTCGATTTTGATCGTTGTTTCTTTGACCCCAACGTGTTTGTTGTACATGACATCTTTTTTGCTGAAGTTCATGCGGAGGCCAACTTTCTTGCTAGCTTCATTTAATTTGCCTAGCATTATTTGGGAATTGTGAAGGTTCTTAGCTAAGAAGACGTTGTACGTGTCCTTTATTCGAAAGACAGATAACGAGAAAAAGAAACGTCATCCCTAGTTCGACCTTCTTTCTTTTCAATACTATGTTGGAATGAATAGAAAAAATGCTGACAGCTACAGAAGTCTTGTTGTATTAGAGACCGGCAACCATAACTGTGATCAAAACCCCGACCGTTGTTGTTTTTATTCTGTCTTGTCTGCGTTGCTTGTTATGTACGTGCCATTCATATAGACCGGACTGATGAGGCTAAGAGGCTGTATAGTTAAACATTTACGCCTCATTATGTCAAGACGAACTTTTCCGCCTTTTTTAAACCCTCAAATGTTCAATGGGAGCTTCATTTGATATGTTAACATTGGATTCACCTCTTAGCTCGTGTGCAGCTGCTATTTTGCTTGTTTTGAAAAAACGATCGGAACATTTTCTCAGAGATTAACATCCAACAAAAGGTGAGAGAAGTGATGTATCGAGTCTCAATTTTTTAACTAATTATCCAAGAACAATATGCCACTAAAAGTCGTTGGTTACCCGAAAGTTTATATTGTTTCACACGACACATCAGACCTGTTCTCTTCTACGCTCCTATACACTCATCAGAAGATAACAGGCCAGTCAACGATAATTTTTTTTTCTTGAAGAGTACAAAAACCAGCAAAAATGGCGTACATTTATACGGTGGGATCATATTGATCCATCATCTGACCTAATATAATTTCGTTCAGGTTCGGATAGAATAACCCGTTGTTTTTCATCAAATATTTGAAAAGGTCTACTTTGTTACTCAACAAAAACTGTTACGTGCTCAACATCTTTTGGTAGCATTTCGTGTTAGGGTGATCAATTAAACAATTTGGGAAAGAGGTGATGAATCAATGAGTTACTTCTATCGCATGTTGGGTAGTGATCACGAATAAATCATGATATTGCAGGAGACAAACAAATCAGTCGATATAGCATACGTTTACATTATAAATTGATCCCATCACTGAAAACATTTTTAAGGGGGAGATTTTCATGAAACAAAAAAAAAGAATTTTCTGGATATAGCAAGGGGTGAATGTTGAAAATATCAGCCTTCTACTTCCATTTCTGTGGCGCGTATGAGTGTTCATATTTACATAGCCAGCCAGATCAGCTTAAAAACTGGAAGAACTCATATTGATATTTTTTATGGCAGTTTTACTCAACAGTTTCTAACGAAAGATTGATTACTTTTCTGCTGGATGGACAAGATGAGTTGCATCCTCCTGCCTTTACGTGGGGATCTCCTCTTTCCGATTCACGACTTCCAGTCACCACAAACTAGGTCTCGATTTCTGATTTTTCTCATGTTGAACCTTCATTGGTCAAATTTTTAATGATTAAGCACCACAAATGACCAATCGAAGTACGGCACACCTCTTTAATTCTTAATGTGTTTTCTCTATTTGGGCAGTCATACAAGTCGTTCTGGCTCCGGGATGAGTTGGGGCCTCATCACCTTCTCTTCACTCACAAACGCAAAGTCATTTATTTGGTATTTTTGAGTATGAGACGACAAGAGGTAGAGCTGATGATGCACAATCAATCTACACATCATCATCATCATCATCAGTCTTTAAACGTCCATCGTTGGACATAGACTTTGCCCAGGAGCCGACACATTTCTCTATCATGGGCGTCGTGCAGCCAGTATTTTTTCTGAATTTGTTTAGTTCATCTCTCCATATCATATATTGTCGGCTTAGGGTCTGCGTGTGGTCTCTGGGGATCCATGTTGTGAGTCATGATTACCATTGGTTGTCTTTCATTTTGGCAACATGTCCAGCCCATTGCCATTTGAGTTTTCTTGTAGATTCTATGAAGTCTCTGACTCCTGTTATTAAACAAGACGGTAATGGCAGCGGATAAGGAATTCTGACATTGCTGAACATACACAGTCCAACATCCTGGAATACCTGTGACGAGACCTTTTGCAAGATATCTTGCAACTGGAGGGAGAGAAAGAACATTCGCAGAACTAGTAGCTTGTGAATAAGGATCACGAAGCTCCCCAAATTTTATCAAATTGACGAACAGTACATCTCTACACATAAACAGTGCGATCAGATATGACTGCAGCTGATTGCCGAATAAATTAGTCTCAGTCAAAATTTGGCTAAAAGGCAAATGAAATCCACCCTGAAGGTGAAACTAGTCCATAGAATAAGTCAAATGAAACTAGATAATGATAAGAAATATTGTTACAATTCTTCATTCAATATTAAAAACAAATAAATAAATTGGGCAAATCGTATTCGTTTATATTTGTATATATTTGTAAGATTTGTGATGTGCAATGTGTGGTTATCTGGCAAAGGCTTGAAATTTGTTTTCCTTCAATTCAATCGATTATGGGGTGCTTAATCCTTAATTGGTCCATGAAAACCTTTAGCTCAGCTGAGAATTGAACTCAGTCCACCTGATCAGTGTTTCTGCTTTAGCTTCCCTCACAAAGAGATCTATACCTCAACAAAAATATTTATCATATATGGGAATGTTTCTCTTTCTTTCCAGAATCACCAGCGAGGCAACAATTCCTAAATCTTTAATCTTTCAGTGGTAAACTCTACACTGTAAATTATTTCGCCGTAGAACCCTTATGAAAATTTCCAAAGATCATGAATTCCACACCTATATTTTACAGACCAACCAACCACTTCTGTTTTAATACAACAGTGAATGAAACAAATTCGATTTAGAGAGAAAATGTATTCATATGACATAATACATGAAACATTTGAAATAAAGATGAACATGTCTCCTAACCTATTATTTTGAAAAAAAATAAATACCAATTTCGTAAGATATTTTTTTCATAAAATATTATTAAGAGACACCTTATCTCACGAAGCCCTAGAATCGAATTTCGGAACACAGTTTGGGAAGCTGTAAACATTAAGATACATCACCGAATTCCCGTGCAATAATAAGTCGCCTCTCTTTTGATGACAAAAGATGTATGGAACACCGTTTACTGGTGCCACAATTGCAGTAAACACGGCATGTTTACAAAGACTTCCCAAATGCATTTTTTTCAAAACAGAACCGTGAACGTGTGTTAGGAGATTTATCAAATAACTGTCAGTGACCAGTTCGCTCTCTCCCACTTTTACTTCCCATTCTATCTCTTTCTTCACCCTTCCCTTCCTTCCTGTAGTCTTTGTCTCCTTCTCTCTTCCTCTCTTACTTTACCCACCATCGCCACCAACCTTGAATAGAAATTGAAGACAGCTTTGAGTAACTCCGACGGTCATGCCTGGAAGCCAAAAAGTTTTGTACAGAACAATTACCGATGGAGCCCACAGCGGATGCTAATGTGATTACCCCTCGGGTCATTCCAGACTCCATCTTCCGCATCATGACCAGAGCTGCCGTGGGGCGTCTGCCATTCTGCCAAAACAATGTGCAGAATATCGTTCTAATGAAAATTCCTTCGACAGGTAACTGAATAATGAGACTAGAGATGTACAGCATTTTCACGGCATATAAGACGCACTTTAGTGAAAGTTCTATCATTTCTGCGCGTGCACTATGCAAATGACTTTGATAGCAGCTAGAGTGGGGGTTAATACAAATTTGAATTGATATGAGCATAATTGAATAATACTAAACTTTGGAGAGCTATGAAGATCAAGGGCAGAAAAAGATGTCTATTTTTGGTTTTTTTTTCTAAGTATGACAAAGCGTATCCTGTACCATATATTATGTTCATCAAATATGGTTTAAATGTTAAAACACTGTACGTAGTCTCCTGAACCAATGCAAATTAAACTCGTCCGCACACATCAACTTCCCCATGATCAAATAAGTAAATGATCACACTCACGTGGTAAATGTTCAGGTGGTAATTGTCAAGTGCTAATTACCTGGGCGGCATTTATCAAGGTGTCAATTGTACTATAGTGTAATTGTTCCAGATGCAAATGTTCTGATACTGAGAGCCTTCAATTTTGTCTTTAATGTGAACCAAGGTTTTACTAGAACGATGATCATCTCGACACCACGAGTGTACTGTATTTGCCAGCATAATAGACACTTCCTTTTCTCAGGCGTGTCCTGAGATCACTACAACCCATCCTAGACAATAAGACAGTGGGGGAGTGGTTTCCAAGCTAGTCAAGCTGTTGATGATTTTTTCATTTTGAGTTTGATATTCAGTGAGTACCACATGATTCGTGTCTTGAGCAAGACAAAATTTTATGAATTACTACAACCCATCCTGATAACAAAGTTGCAAAAATGTAACCTTTGATATTTGGCTTCCCATCCATAGTGTCAGCCCACTAGGTGCAGCACCATACTCAAATGTTTTTCAATAAGTGGGCACGTGAATCTGGATATAATATGAGGTAGATACAATTAGGTCAGACGGTAACAGAAGCCGATAAAGAACTCTCATACAGCTGAACTTACAAAGTATAATAACCTGGAATATCTGAGACGAGACCTTTATTAAAACATCAGGATAAATATGGATTATATATAGATTGATTAATTGTGTCCTGCCTTTTGAGAATCATGTTTTATTTTTGGACATCTTTCCGGATTATTACTCGTGACAACTTATTAAAAGACTTCAATTGAAACTATCATTATAGTTTTTTTTTTTAGCTGGTCCGGCTGTTGGGTGAGCTGGGAACTTGAATATCTAATTTTAGTCTAAAAGAATAATTTCCTCTACATAAAATTTCAATTTAAAATGTACTTTTATGTTGAATCGAAGTCATAGTTTGTGTAAAGCTGGATTCATGCTTGTTTTTTTTGTTTTTTTTTATTTCAAGACATTTTTTTAGTCATCACTGTACAACAAAAGGCAAGACAAGTGATTTATTCATGGATAACCCCAACACATCATGCTGCCAAAATACATTGTTCACGTGACAGTTTCTATTGACTGACTAACCAGAGCTATTACGTCTTCTTTTCGATTTTTGATCATTTGTTGACACCGAGGGCTTTTATCTGATTTTCTTTGTTAATTCGATACCTGCTTCAAAATGTCAAAAAGAAGAAGAACAATTTTTATTAGTAAAATGAACAGAAACAACTACAAATATTTTCTTATCTTCCGGGCTGTAGGACGCATGGTTTACAAGTTCATTTTGGATCGTCTCAATGCTCTTAAATCCTATCTTCTAGCTGTTTTGCTCAGTCTTTTTTAGTAATAAGCCTCCTATCAATCAATCAACGTATTATTGCATCTTTTAATGTTTAAACATCGGGTTTGTTTAGTGCTTTGGTTTAGAATATCAAATATGGCGTATAATTATTCAACTATGAAGTAACAACAGAACACATCGTTATAATCTTTCTAGCATCCTTCGTTGGTCTTTTTCGTTATTAACCTTGTAACAGCTTTAGAATACGTGACACTTTAGAAATGTTCCTGAGTTGTGGGCTTATTAGAATTGAACATATGGGTACCGTTTCAATCTGATAACATTTCGTAAATGTCATTATTCCCAGAATTAATTCTTTCTTGACATGTGAACTCTTCCCAGTTTTTAATCAAACCTCGACAATAACAATGAACACGGCAGACTTGTTTATTATAACCATTAGCAGCCGCAAGAGCATTTTAGCCCCTGTCATTGGACATAAACCTTCCCAAGGATTCGCCAGACCTCTATATTATGGGCATTGCAAAACCAAATGTTACTAGTCATGTTTGTCATGTCATCTTATATTTTGCCAGCTATGGTTCCACGTATGATATCCGGGGATCCACATTGTGAATCGTGATGAACTGCCGTTGCTTGATATTCTCGCAAGAAGACCAGTCTATTGCCATTCCAATGTTCTCATATATTCAAAGATATCTCTGACTCCTTTTTCCTTTATATACCTGGCTCTCTCATGATCAATCCATGGGATGTTGAGCGGGGTTCTCTCTCCTGTTCACGAGGCGCAGTTCTCATGGTCTTCCATAGATGACTATTAGGAGAATGTATTGGTTATTTACCTTTTTTTCCCCCAACTATTAAAAACTAAAGGAATAGATGTTCACCGTCCGCTTACTATATAGACGACATGTACTCTGATATCAACCATGGATTTATTGAGGTATAAACATTTAGTATTTGCAAATAAAATCTTTTCAGGAAACTCTAGTCAGATTATATCTTTAACTTTTTCAGTCAGATTTTTCTGGAATGTGCAAGATGATTTTTTCATAGCTTCCGTCATTTCAAAATATTCCTCAAAATGGTATAACTAGAAAAAAAGAACTGCTTTTTACTTTGCTTGATTAAGCTCTAATCCAGATCAGATTGAAGAACTTGTATCGAATCATGGCAACCGAACGGATGACCTAACCAGCCATCCAAGTCTGCAGCAGATATTCTTCCGTGTCAATGGTGGGACGGACGCTCCTGGTCACATTTTGAAGTGGGGCTACAGCATTGAAAATGTGTATGAGTATACCAGTAGTCACTATCCAAAAACATCCTTTCGGCCAACAATGCCCAATTCTTATGCTGGTATTTTTATATATATAAAGTTTTAAACGAAAGATCTATTTCTTGGATGGTATAGGCAAAAAATATGACCTTTCACATAATTTTTGATAATCTTCATAGATAAATAATTTCGGTACATGCAAGGCTAGAATGATTCATTTAGGTGAGTACAGATGTATTACCGTCTCAAATCAAGCAGTTAACTGGGTAATATCGACATTTTTGTCAGTTCAATCCTTTGGTGAGTTCATGTAGTTTCCGAATTGCATTTTTCATTTGAGAGAAAGAATACCTCCTCATTAATTCCGACAATTAGTATTAGTAACATCAGGCTATTTCAAACGTACTTCAACAGTCTCAGTATACACAAAATTTGAACCAGAGATCTATTGATCTCCATTGTTCAATCGAATGTTAAAAGCATATAAATTAAATGCATCGAATCCTTTATTGCCTTGAATAATATATATATATATATATATATATATATATATATATATATATATATATATATATATATATATATATATACATATATATATATATATATATATATATATATATATAAGTAGTTTCATCCTGAAAGGTTAAACCATGTGATTGATTTCGGGGACCAGTCAATTCTTATCTTTCTCCGTGAATTGAAGACGAATCGAGAACTGTCAGTATCAGGCTTTCTTTTTTTTTCGGCCTGAACACTTTACAAATCTATTCTGATTTCTTTCAGTTTGGGTAAAGCCTTTAAAGCTAAAGAAAGGATTATAAACTGACCCTCATGGATAAGTTCACACTGACATATTTATGCTTGAATAGAGTAATGTTTGACACAGCAATAAGTGTAAAAGTATTCATACAAGAAAGAAACGTACATATATATATATATATATATATATATATATATATATATATATATATATATATATATATATATATATATATGTATATATATATATGTATATCAGAATTGGCTTTATATCATTGATATATAATTATATCATGTTATACTGCTAGCCTGATTTGTACCACATATACTACACATATATATATATATATATATATATATATATATATATATATATATATATATATATATATATATATATATATTTTTTAAGGTTTTTTGTGTCATATCAAAGACTCATTCACCAATATTTATGAATGATAGTATAGAACTATTTGTGAACTATGCTCTATTAGGTTGTGAACTGTGAATATCAAATCCATCGTGTCGGTTCTAATCTCAGATTGCATGCAAACATCTTTATGGATTCATCTTCAAGATTTCTAATAACACAGGAAACCCTATTCTGGTTGATTTTCTATCAAGATATTCAGCCAACAGATTTGATGATTTCTTTTTATCTTCTAAACTAGAAGTTGATTTCCCCACACCATACACTATCTCATTTCCATCTTTTTTTCATGGTAAATCATGAAATAAATTAGCTTTGCATACATGGTTGAAACAAAGCCAGCAACACCTTAATGTTTCATTCCATTAATATACTTTGACAATTTGTTACTTTGTATTTGATGTTCATTCTCCCAACCCACCAAACTATCTATCAGTCAGACAAATGAACCACACCCAAGTGTATCTCCTTTCACTGATTCTCGCCAATACAGAGACTGACAGAGACTAAATCCATCTCATTTCATAACTTAATTCTCTTAGCGTTAATAGAATTTATTTTATCACATATGGATTATTCATTCATTCATTCTATCATTATATTATTGTTAGCATATTCTCCAATTTTCGTTGTTATTCCATTATGGTCAAGCTGGTAAGTTTTAAAGGAATCAGGATGTCCAGTCATGGCTTCATTACAATGTCTAGAAATTTCACCAATTTCGCCACCTTGAGTGACCATTCTCCAAACTAAAGGAATGATTCCAGTTTAAAATCAATAAATCTACGTAAGCATAGCTTGTGGTAGCCTTAAATATCCTGATAATATATATATATGTATAAACACTTGCACAAAATGGAATGAATAGAAAGTAAGTAATTGATGAATGCATTCTTTTGTTGGAAGGATTTATACAAGCGTGCACGGGTTACGTTTGGGGCCATCTTAGATTCAGATAGTTTAAGAGTAACCCTCTCACCGGTCTCGTGATAAAACCTTCCACTGCATTGCATTTCTGTACACATGTTGAACTATGGTTATAAATATTCAGAACAAGGAGACTACAGGAGGGTCAGATTTGAGTGGGTACATTTAATGGGCGAAATTCGGTCTTTGTCGTTGGTAGTGGTGATGTTACGAGATACCCGTATCGTCGAAAATCACGGATATTTCATTGATCATACATATTTACCCACTTATTCCAAATGACAGTTGAAACCATAGACGGAATTTTCTGGCTAAAGACATTACATTTTGTACTTTATAGAAAACTATTTAACATGCATAGCCATCAATTATGGCAAATGGTTTTATATTTTGTACCTGAAAATGCTTTAGTTGGATTGTTTATGTGTTTATTTATTCCATTATTTGACTATTACAGCGCTGGTTTTACTATTTTGTCTACCGACTAAAAAATCGTCTACAGACTTAAAATGAGAACTCCACTAGAATCCTTTTTCATTTTTTTTCTTTTTCTGAGAGCCTTTTTACCTTTATGGAGTCTTATATGACGGGTTATAGGTTTTTTGGTTGTTGTTCCAGCGCTTGCAGCAAAATCTTTTTGTTTACATACTTGAAAAATACAGCTATGTTGTTTTTGTTTTTTTATGGAGGGAGCATTTATGACTTTTTGTGACCTTATTTTGACAGGTCCATTATCGACATTTATATTCCCCAGAATCTAGATATCTCTAGATGGATTTTTATTTTAATTTCTATTTAAGATGTTTTTGGTACGGAAAACGCCAACAATGTCATAAATCAAACCTATTTTGCCCATATTTATTTTTCGATAAATGTTTCTTCTTGGCTTCAAAATCTGATGCAGTGTTTGACTTTATTTTTGGATTTGATAAAAATAGCAGATTAGAATGAGAACAACAAGAACCAGTGGCGCCATTCACAAATATTTGTGACATAGTGACGTATGCAAAACTGATTACGAATTAACCCCCACTTCCAAAGCCTAACTCAGGTCGACTTGCTTTTCTAAAGTCAGCAAATCCCATTTACAGGAACTACAACTAAATGAATTGAAATAAAACACATAATTTCAGAATGGTATTGTATGAAGATATGAATTCTATTTTATTTAGATTTCAATGAAGCAAGGGAGTTTGACCCTTGCACAGCCGGGCTGGTTTCATATTTTGATGGTTTTTTATTGCCTAGCAAAACATTGATCGTATATTTCTATTTCTTTGTGTTCATTCATCTGATTGCTGATAACTACCTGATAACTACCAGATCTAAACTCACGAATACATTGAAATTCTATGACAGGTATTTTCAAAAGAAACTACTGAACTCTTTTTGGTGGAAGAGTCAATCATTCAAGCGATGGGTGGTATATATTTTCATCAGCAAAATTATTTCTTTTATTTGGAAGGGTCCAATGTGAAAAAAGAAAATGTAACAATATATATATATATATATAGTAGACTAGATCCTTCTTTGTAATACGTTTTTTGTCTTAAATAACATTGACGGTGCCCGTTCAAAAGGTGTATCCTATTTCGTGCAAATTATCAAGAGGTTTAAACTTGGAATGAGACGATGTTGTGGGTTATTTATGATGTCATTAAACACAACATTGGAAACCTTTTTTTTTAAATGCTGGTACTTCATCAAACTACAATTTAATCTAATCACATTCTATTGAAAACTTCAGCAGAAAAAAAAACTTTATTCTCCCCTTTCTTTTCCTCCTTCTCTCAATTCTATTCCAAAACTGATTTAAGAAAATCCCTATATCTCTATCAATTTCATCCTAAAACCACTTCGAAGAGATTAAAGACATACATTACGGCCTGAAAAACATCACTTTTTATGATCCCGGAACATGTGTTCATTTCGGAAAAAAATTCCATTGCAAATTGAGTACCAATGCATATCGAGAACTTCCGACTCAAACGACTTCAGACCTGACACTTCAATATCTGCTACACGAACAAACAAATATTTTTTGGCAAATATCAACTTTGTAAAATGGCAAGTTGTCGAGTTATCTTGTTGCATAAATAGGTAGAGTTCCGAAATTATCGTTATATGTATTCTCTTTTCTTGATCGTATTGCGTTCTTATTCTGTAATAAACTTGTTGATTACATGTTGGTCTCAGGGGATAATATGTCTTTATTCTCTATGTTGAGGTTTCATAAACTAAGAAGAGTTCACGTGTTAAAAACTAAATAGTTATGGAAATAATGGCATTTATGACTGTTATCAGATTGAGACAACGTCCCACAAGTTATATGAGCTTACATCTTAGAAACTTTCAAAAATCTTACAAATTCTGAAGCCGTTTCTATGTTTCACAACAAAAGCTTACTGTATCCCCGTAAGCTATTTGAGTCGATAAGCACATGCAAAATAAATCGGGAAATTATTTCCATTATATATATATATATATATATATATATATATATATATATATATATATATTGAAATCCCCGAAAGAGTTATATCGTAAACAACTGATAATCTCAACAGAAGACAATTTATACATTGTACATTGATAGCAAAGAATAGGAGAAACAGAGAAAAAAGACACTTCGAAGATTACATACATTGCAACGACAGATATTGGGAAATGGGTGACTGAAATGGTACAAAAAATCTATTGAAAAAGTTTTTTTATGATTAGTGTCAAGAGCTCTAAAGCTTTCTAGAATATACATATATAATGGAAGAATGTATACGTATATACCCAAGTTTACCCCCATCACGATCAGAACAACAACAACAACAAAAAAATGAAAAACGAATACCGAATATCATGCTAGTTTCTGAACTATAAATTTTGGAATTCATCTATGTGCATTACTGCCCCCTTTTTGTAGCTAACTATAAAAAAATTCATAATTCATGAATTACATGGCCATTATGTAGCAAGATAGTTAGGGATGCCAAATATCTTGTAGGAATCTCAAACATAATATTCTGGCCCAATTCATTCACAGTTACATCCCCTGTATCGTAACAATCGATCCCAAATCCATAACCCCAGAACTACTCGATTGAGCTACACCAAACTTTGCAGGAAAACCAAGTACTCTACTGGGATTTTATTCTGGAATGTTCATTCTTGGTCCCATTCATTTACAGTTACCACCCCGATAATGTACCTATCTCTACACGTGAAGTAATAATCAATGTATGTATTTTAATATGCCTTTATGTTTTTACTTTTATAAATAAAGAGAATGACACATCACAGACAAAAAAGTAAAACCATACTCAGGCTCGGCAAGTCTGAATCTACTTACTATAGAATCGACAAAAACAAAACTGAATAGGCAAGTATGATTGTTATTTTTGACTATGTATGATTGAATATATATTCTGGTCGTTCCAGTTACACATTCAAACAGATTCATTCGTTATCATCACACTCCTAAAAAAAATCACAGATGGAATATAAATACAAATTATGATAAAAATTATTACTAATTACTCTTCAAATACCACAATCAATTTTTTTGATAATGACTGATAATTGTAGAAGATCATGATCTCCAAACTTTGGAACGTTTTTTTAAATATTTCAAGATTGTTCATGAAAGGTACAAACCTGTGTACCAACTAAACAAGTAACCATATATTAAATAGACTAAGAGTTAGACTTTTTTTTTTCGAATATTTTGAATACGTTATTTTTTAATATACGTTCGGATATATATTCTGGACAATGAATCTTATGAATCTTTTTCTCTCTTCCAAGCGATTTTTTTTACTAACTTTCTGCCCACATATCACACCTACGCTGTCTGGACCTATTAGCGAAACAAGTCGTCTTTTTTTTCATACTGTAACAGGTTGTCAGATCCGTCGCAAAGGAAACATTTACAATTTTCCTACTTTTTATTTTCGGTTTTGAATAAAAGCATGTATCCATGCACTGATGTGTTGTTATGGGGTAACAGGGAAATGCGAGAGATTGGTTTACTGTTTCTTTAGAAGAACCGAAGCACTGAGCGTACGGGGAAAAGAAGTTCAAGTCAGGCGCAGCATAATCGAAGAAATGAGAAATAGATCATGTCAGTGTGAATTTCTTTGACAAACAACTTAATAATCGGCCAGATATGTACTTCGAGAATACCGAAAGTTTTTCGGGGCAACTAACTCACAATGTTGATCATCTCACAAAGATGGTAAACTTTTGCTATCACGTACCTCAATTAGACGAATGTTGGCTTTATCGGACACGTGTATCAATCAAAACAGACTTCGGATATACCGTGCGAAATTTGATGAACGTGGCAAACATGAATTAGGCATTATCGTAAATCGCAGCCTTCAGATCAAGATCAAAATATATTATCTGTTCACCTCGTTTCAACAAAACAGCTTGAACTTTTGATTTTCAATATTCGACTATTACGGTAATAATTCGATTGTCATCTTCGTGAATTTTCATTTGATTTCTATATGTTTTCAAATGACATAAACCAATATCATCTGGCATTCTAGTTTTAAATTCCCAAGTTCACTCCACTCTCATTTATGATTTGTCACTGAGAAAAAGTCAAGTAATTTGATTTCACTCAACATTTTAACAGTTCTTGACTCTTTTTAATTCATTAGATATTATTAGATTCCGTTTTAGAATAAATCATTTCTTGTTTTGTAGTTTTGCAATCAGATTATTGTGTGTTTAATATGTAGATTATCGTTTTATAAGATTTAAGGAAAACATTCAAAAAACAAATGAAATACAACTTTAGCGTAGCATTTCTTTTTTTTTTGTCAATTGAAAGAAATTGAAATGGTATAAATTAGATTGAAATTTAATCTAGTTTCGAAAGACTGACCTTCGTTTCATTTGAGTTTTCATTGAGATGCTGGAGATAGAAAGCTGAACCTTCGTCTAAGTTTTCTGATTGAATTAATCAAGGAGAAGCCGATACGATTGAGCTCCCACAATAAATGGTCAAATACTCTGGATTAAAAAAATCAAAGCTCAGGGATGTCGATATAAAATGAATTGAAGAATGGCAGAACTACAAATACTCAAGAAAGAGAGAGGGAAGACAAGGTAGAAGAAAGATGAATTTTTACCTATATGGATTGTAACTAGTCAGTTGTTGAGCGCAATCAGAATCACTCAGAATGTGGTAATGAAAGATTACTCATAATACCAATAGACCAATACGATCAGTTTTTTAAAAACGAAACCCTACAATACTGACAGGATCTCCACTGATTTTCACATGTGAGTTTCAAACATCAGCATTGGCTGGGCATACACAAGATCATAAAATGAATGTTTGAAATTTAAAAAACAAAATGAGAATTCAAAGACTTCTCCCCGGAACTGACAAAGCTGTTATACATAGGAGTTAATTTCACACCTATACCATTTGACACACTTTTAACAGCGCTAAAGTCCCTAGGGGCATTGTATTGTGTAATTCTAAGGTGTGTCATTATCATTCGAAGAGTGGTTCAGACTATTGATCCTATTGGAAACCAACAAACAAAACTATCACCAAAACTGCCAGAATAAGTTTCTTTAATTTTTAAGTTGGTTTGGCTAGCTGACTGGCTGACTGGCTAGCTGGCTGACTGGCTAGCAATGTATGTACGTATATATGTATGCATTTGTGTATGTATATATTTATGCATTTATGCATGTTTTTGTGTATGTATGTATTTATGTATGTATCAATGTATTCATGTATGCATGGTTTTATGGAAGTATGTATTAGTGTATGCATGTATGTATGTATGTATGTATGTATGCATATATGTGTGTATGTATGCATGTATCCATGTATGTACATATGTATGTATGTATCCATGTATGTATGTATATATTTATCACGTGTATAAGTCGCATCAAGAGAGATAGCGGTCAGAAAATTTCGGCAATTACTTCTTATCATGTTAGGATAAAACGTTTCTGTTTGTTTCTTTCCATTAATCTCTGAAAATAGGTCCCTACCCGGGTAAGCGGAAGGGCAAATTCCAAAGTAGGTTCCTGTTGAATTTGTGCTGAATTATTCCGAGTTTTGGTGACCCAATAAGAGACAAAGATGTAACTTATTCGTTGATCACCTTTATTTATTTTATCTTTTTCTTTAGATTGATCACTACCGAAATGATATGCTGCCAAAAGGCATGATGGTTCCTATTTGATGTCTAAGCAGATCTGTGATTCTTTTTTTTAACCACTACCAATTTTCCTTGTTTTTTTTTAATTCTTTTAGTAGACATTATTCAGAATGAATGATAATCCCCTTCCCCTTAAGGACTGTATTCTTGAAGACACTCAAATAATGGTCAGTACTTTGTGATAATAAGGAAAAGAACAAAAGAATTGGATCAGTAAACCGGACAAGTCTTAGTGAACAAGGAGCAAGATTGAAAGTATTAGAGATTGAAGCTGTCCATACTGCAGAGTCCATGTGGATCCTGGGAAATGGTGCAGGAGATTTGAGGAGAAATGCTTTTATTCGATTCCCAGCAACAACCACCAGATGGCTCTGAACATGAAAATATTGAAGTAACAATACAATCAGTTATAAATCAGGCACTCAAAACCACAAGGTACATTTTGACTGTGATAAAAAATAGAGATGAACTTCTTGACCTAATTTTCTAATAACTAATTTTGATTATAATTTTATAGCCATTGTCCATTATACATTTTGTTATGAAGCTAAAACTTTTAACTTAAACACCAGAAGACTTTTGATATAAAAAAATAGTGGTATTTTGAAGTAAGAAAAAAGCCTCTGATTATAACAGCACGAGTAGAAAGCTTGGCCCCTTACGGATTATTACTCGTGGTTTTCAGAGCCCGAATCATTAGATCATCATCGTCAACAGTAGCTGCGGACATTGTTTTACATAGACCTTCCCCAAGATTTGCTACCATCTTCCAAAATGGTCCAGCTATCCACACCATTTTACTCTTTGTTGGTCATAATTTTGCATATGAGCCCTGGGTATAGTACCAAGCAATGCAAAAGAAAAAAAACAACAACATATCATTACAATTGAGAGGCAGTTGAACTAATAGAAAACCGATTCAATAGAAACCAATGTCTTTTAGAAGTATGCTGAATTGGGATGATTAAAAAACCATTTTGAAAGAATGGATGGTCAATTCGATTTTTTTCGACGTTGATCGCTAAAATCAATCTAAATTTCAAGAAAAACTTACAAAAAAAAACAAGTGTGAATGCTGCTGGACACAAATAGAGGGATCAATTCAGCAAAAACTTACATGATCGATTTAACCCCCTGCTACAATCCTATTTACGGGTTGGATGACTTTTTTTTTCTTTTCTTTTTTTCTGACTAGACATGATTTAAAAATTTTCAATTCTTGCCCTATTGGTGCAAACTGTACATGAGACACTAACGTGATCAATCAGACTATGTTTGCAAATCGAGATGCAATTTCTAATTTCCTGATTCTAGAAGTCACTCTCAAATCCAAAATCAAAAAAAAAAGAGAATATCTCAATTGCCTACACTAAACTTTAAAAAAGTGGAAAAAGTAAAACTAAATATTGTCAATACCCGACACAAAATTAGGAAAAAAAAGCGACAAACATTTAAATTAACAACATTGAGTCAGACAGACAGCCGGCCAGAATAACTTGAAAACTGGAGAAATCTATGTTGACAGTTTTGGGGACAAGTCTAGTAGAAATTTCTCTAGTATTAACTCAAATAAACTAAAGCAAATTGCAACTTCAAAGGCGTAATTTTAATGGTGTCGAAACACATTTTCTCTAATGAGTTGTTTGAAATCAATATTATCAAAAATTCTGATTGATTTTTTCATACTAGTAAAAGCAAAACTGGTGTCGCCCCCACAAAACCCTCTCAGCACAACCTCCGACACGCACGCCTCTTCAAGACATGTAATTGCTTCTTTGTCCATCCTTTCAAAGCTGAGAACAAGGGAGTGGGCGAAAGATGAGGCAAAGTTTTCAATAGGGAAGTAAGAAAAGAACTAATGCATAGTCGAGTAATGATCCATGAGAAAGAGGGAGAGATAGAGACGAAGGGGAAATGAACGGAGGGAAAGAGATAGATGTATAAATAGATAGATATAGCGATCTAGGGGAGAAAACTGAGAGAAAAAGTAGTTGGTCAGGATCTTGAAACGATCGATTCACTTACTACTTTGAGAATAAACAAAACTGCTCAATCGTATCAAATATATAAACAACAAAGGCGATTGCAATCCAGATGAAAAAGATGGCTCTTTTTTTTTTCTCCATATATTGACCTGGACTAACTATCAAAGATTTTCTTTCCTTGTCTCCTGTATTTAGCATCGATGTTGTGTCAAAGTCGACTATCCATCAAGCGTCCAAATCAAGAGATGGAAATGCGATTAATGGATTTTTTCGATCCTGAGATCCATTTTTGGATCGCCCAGTCTGAATACCCTTGACGTCAGTCATTTGCAAGGGCTGCATCGAAAAGTTTTCTGAAAAAAGAAAAAAAACTCCGGATCGAAACTCTCAGACAAATTAAGAGGCAGGAACATAGCAACAGGGGGATGAAAGACTAGACAAAAAAAAAACCAGGATGTTCTGAAGAAATAAATGAAGGAATTAGGAAATTGATTGAAGTGTAAATATAAGAGGTGAGAGTAAAGATTATCATTACAGTAGGACAGTGGATTCGTGCAGAACGAAGACCGCTTTAAAAAAAAAAGGAAATAAAAAGTGAAAAACGTGAATTGAGAGGGGAGATTAATGTGGAAATGTAAGAAGTTGTGGACATAGCTTATAAAAACGTTTAACTGATGAACCGCCAAAGTTCTAGCGGGAACACGGATAACCTATAACAGCAAACATTTATTTTTCTTTACTTTAGCTTCGTTGGTGCTAAAATTGTATGTTGTTGCTCAGACGTAGATCTTTAAATAAATTTATGTTCAATATAAACTAATATTTGATTTCATTTGTTCATTTAATTATTTATGCACACCTTTATCCTCATCTGATATTGGTATGATATATCTTTTTAGTGTGCTCTATGTTTAACCTACAAGATTATAATTTCAGCTTCCATTTATATGTCTTTAGCAGCAAAAAAAACGAACTCGAGCTAAACTCATTAGTTAGTGGCAATCTTAGAAAAATCTCTAGCGTTTTCGTTAGGTGTGCCCAATTGGAGGTAAGATTAAAATAGAAACAGGAGCGCTGAGAGAATGGGGGACTCTGGATTAGAAAGAATATGAAATACTATGAGACTGGAATGGAGAGAATAGAGTCCAATTCACCTGGGTTGTCTGATGATAAGTGCGTCACATTTGCAGAAAGTCTGGTTTCTGGTTCAAGTGAAGAGTGAACAAATCACTTCATAAAACGAATATCCTTGTGCACTCAAAAGATATTGAGTATTTTATAAGTCGTTAATTGCCGAAGTGTTCACTGCTGCACTTTGACAGTGCTGCGGTTGTCTCCCAGGTGTACTGCAGGATATTTCAAAATGTTCATAATGCAGGGAAGGTGGTTGTGAAAATTGAAATGTGTATTTGAATTAGGCATTTTATTTTTTCAAGTTGTATCATTTGTCTCCAAATAAATGAAAATAAAAACTATTTAACATTTACAAGCAGCATGATAGTGATGGTACAACACTAACCAGAGTTACGGACCCAGAAACGAGAATGAAACTGCTCAGTATTTTCTGACGTGAAAAAATCCTCATACACTCAAGTTATCACTATTTTAGGCTGTGTGGTTATGGTAGAAGGTATAAATTGACCGTCTTCTCAATAATCGTGTCCTCATAGGACGAATGCAAAAGCGAACATCCCTCTGGGCGTAGCAGCGATGTGACCATATGTCATTTCCCACCGCAGGTGTCCTCAGCAGCAGCTTTTTACCGCTCGTCGTTGGACATAAACTTTCCCCAGGATTCACCAGACCTCTCTGCCATGGGAATCGCAAAGCCAATTGTTTCTGAATTTGTTTCGTTCGTAACGTTATCTTATATTTTGCCAGTCACAGTTTCCCATGTGATTTCAGGGGATTCACGTCATGAGTCCTAATGTCAATTGGTCGTCTGGCATTTTTGCAGGCATGACCAACCCACTGCAACTTGAGTTCTCGAATGTATTCTACGATATCTCAGACTCCTAAGAGAGTGGATTTAACGGCAATACATAAATAGATGGTGGAAAGAAAAATTGAGATCAGAGAGAAATAAGAGAGCCCGGAGGAAAAGTCAGACTGGGACAGAAAAAAAAGTGAGATGAACGAAATGATATGAATGCGTATGGGTGGTGGGGGGGAGTGGATAGAAAAGAGAACGCTTGTCTGGTTAGTCATTCAATAGCAACCGTCACATCACCAACGTTTTTTAGCAGAATATCATCAGACAGGATATTTGGAAAAAAGGATGATCGTTGAAAAAGTTTGTTGGGCAACGGCCAAAAAGTCCGAAATTCTGAAAAAGAAAAAAAAATTGAAAAAATCAGGCGTGGATGGTGCCAGACGCAAAGTACGTGATCAATTTAGCATAAATATGCATTTCAAATTAAACCCGCAATTAAAAACCTATCGTGGTGTAATATAGGGTAATTGTTTGAAATTCTAGTCCTCTACCTCGGTAAGTGCATCCTGTACACGTAAAACGCACAGACATGGCCAGAAACCATCCATTATATCAGACCAACTTGAAAACAGAAATACTTTGTTGGAAGTTTGGAGGAACAATTTTGGTTGTCAGCTTTGATTAAGAATTGAAATACGAAACTTAAGAGAAGTGATGGGACCGGAATGGAACAGGGATCGTGAGAGAGAAATATGAGACTGGGTTTGAAAAAAAAAATGTGTAATGTGCACTTGTGTGTTTGGATACAAAGGGAAAGAGATCATCGTGGCAATCAGTTCATATGCCATAGAGTCTTCACTCACTAATGTTTCTATCCGACAGAAGATAACTTCTGCAATTTTCAGATTGTAAATGTGAAAAATATGACGGAATATAAGATGAATGTAAGAAATGTATTGATTCATCAGAATTTAAAAAAAGAACTTGCATTCTCGGAAGATAAATTTCTGTTTATATGTAAGACTTGTTGGTAAGAAAGCTACCTGCCGTTCATAATGCAATAATTTCTAGACACGGTAGGGAAATATTATTTGATACATTGATTCGGGACGGAAAAAAGTGAAACGGCAACTCCCCTAAACTATGCGAATATTGTTGTTGTTGTTGTTGTTGTTGTTGTTGTAACCGGTTTTGGGAATCATTTCAACTCAAAAGTCTTCCTGGGGAAAAACAGTGGTTAAGAGTAAAAGCAGGTCCGAATTGGAAAGACAACAGTACATAGAAGAGGTTATACTGGACTGGGGATGGGGAGAAGAAAGTAAGAAATATGATGTGTGGTTGGGAGGAAAAAGAAGAGAACAAATGAATGAAGGGTGAGTAGGGAAATGATGAGACTACATTCGAAACAAATGAGTGAGGAAGAAATGCGTGGCAAGAAAAGGGCAAAAAAGATTGAAAAGTAGGGATGAGACTGGAATAAAAGGAGAAGCGTGATAAGTAAATATGAGTCTGAGTACGATTGTGAAGATCAGAGCTGAGACTATAATCAAAAAAGAATTGATAAATGTATATCAGAAATGTAAAAATAAGAGTATACACACACACACACACACACACACATATATATATATATATATATATATATATATATATATATATATATATATATATATATATATATATATATATATCAACCTTGTATAAATGAATCACTGTAATATATACATGTAACAGAACAAATTATCTAAAAAGATTATTTAGGATTATCTCCAAAAAAGAAACTTTTATCTAAAAATTATCTAAAATATAAAAATTCCCATCACAAAATTTGGGGACTGTTCACTCAGAATGACTACAGAGATCCGAAAAGGTAATTTTTTGAAGAAAACGTTTTTGTATGAAATTGAGACGTATCTCCATGCAATTCTCCAAGTAGTACCACCAGAATTGTGGCCACAAGCGACCGAACAGACAAATATATGAACTCACATGTTTAGGACGTATAAAAACACTCAAAGAGATAAGGACATGTAGATTTGAATGGGAAATGGAGTCATGAATTTCAAACTGAATCAAAAATGGAAAGATACGAGTAAATAAAAAATATGATACAAGAAACGAAAGTAGAGAATAAATATTAAAGTTGAGACTGGTCTTGAAGAGAGACTGAAAAGTGACTGAAGATAAGTTTTGGACGTGGCAAAATTATAGAAGAAAGTATAGGAAGAATTCGGAAAGTTAGGGAAAAAAATCTATAATGGTTTCCTCATCTGACTAATTCATTCGTCATTTGGCTATAAATGGCCGTCTCCAAGAATATAACATCAGAAAAGAAAATCATATAAATTGATGAAAAATTGAAAACGAGAAAACAGTGACGGGAGATATGAAACTGTGATCGTTTAATTTGTCTTCCATTGTTTTTTTAGACTAACTTTATTTGTGGTTGAGTTTGAACTCTGACATCATACACCGCAGGACTAGTTTTACTTCCAGGATTATTCACTCACTAGTAATTCCAACAAAGTGGTGCATAACGAATAAGCAATTATAATCATCATTACTTTCATTAATAACTATTATTGATGAATTTTTATTAATTCTGAAGTTACAGATATGAAAGAAATACGTACTTTTTCTATGTTATTAATTACAATACCAATTCTGAGACTAATTCTAACCTTAACATAAACCGTAATATTAACCCTAACATGAACTTTAATTCATATTGAAAAAAACATAATCAATAAAATATAGTTCTGATTGTTCAGATTTTTTTACTTTCATTTTTTTGTTTAGTTTAACAGCAGCAACAGCGGCTCAGGAATTATCTCCCTTGCAATAAGTCGACATAACATTTTTGTGAACCTATTCCAACAATTTCCCCAATATCCTATATATGGAAGCCCTGTCCACTAACAAAATCAGTAATCATTTTTTTTCCTGAATCTTAGCTCAAACGTAGACCAGTGAGAATTGCAAGGCTGGCCATTGATTTTTCATTCATCCTTTTTTTTCTACCATAGTTACTAAGCCTAGCTTATTATGTTGTTTTGTTGACTGTCAGAAGAAACAAAATTGCGTGGTGGATTTTATTTCAAGACACGAGGACCTCACATCTTTGAAAACCAGCATTCGTAGTCTTAGCATCCCAACTGAGCTTGAACAATGCCAACGGGCATCTCTGTTAAGGATATATTTATTCCAACCAAAGATGGCTGGACAGCCCTTGATTGACCATCGAGCAAAATAAGCACGAGCTTAAGGAATCGAAAGAAGATGGGTCACCAGAAGTTACTTGTAGTTTTTCTTTGTCGACTTATCATTTGTTTTAATTGTTTAACAAGAAAGTATAAATTCGAAATTTCATTTGTACATACATTTTATCCAAACACATTCTGATGATCCAGTACACGTTTCATATGTAAAGAATCGGTTTATTGGAGTAATATATTTTCGTTTGGAAATTCATTTTTTCCTCACGTATCTTGACGTGTTCTAATGGATTCGGACATCCATTTCATCAGGGATTTTTAATTTTTGAAAATATTGCCGGTTGAAAGATCTGAGTTAGAGTACCATTTCTGGGTTGTGCTTTAGGGAATCAAATGATTCTAATCCGGACCTGGCCGTGGGGAAGAGGTTAAAAAGCTATTTTTGGCGAACTGCTACCTTTGAAGTGAGTTTAACTTCTCGTCCAGTGCTCCGAGTTAGAGGCCCAGCGCCAGATTAAACCCAGCTCTAAACACCGATATTTCACCCACACTGACAGGCCAATGTTTATTCGGATGTTGTTTTTTGTTTGTTTGTTTTTTATGTTGTCTAGGTGAACGGTTAGTCGGTTCAGCCGCTAGTTTATTTGCTTGTCTGCACTCATGTCTCAGCCTTTTTCTCTTCACTGTATTTGTTTCGATTCTCATAACTCAATTCTCTATTTACTGAAACATTGCACTCTTTCCCAAACCTCTACAGTTTTTTTTTATAATCAATCTCCTTGACGAGTGTCCTTTTTTTTCTTGAATCTTGCTCTTCAGTTCTCAATCACCGCAATTTCTTCCCTCTTTGTATCTTTCTCTTTTTTTTTCTTAGTTTTGATGATATTCGTTTTGTTTGTTTTTTTTTTTACCCCAGAATTTCTTTCACTTCACTTCATAGAGAGTATAGATAAGAGTGGAAGATTTACTAATTTATTCGCATTTTTCTTTTTTTAGTTCAATGTAAATACAGACATTGGTCTTTATTCGAGGTTTTGAATCCTTAAAAGCAACTGACCAATTACAAAATGTCAACCAAAACTTTCGATATAGGTTTTTCCAGTTTTCAAGTTGGTCCAGCTAGTTGGCGGGCTGGCGGGCTGGTGGGAGTTGTATCATGCGTACAGGCCGCACCAATAAAACTACAGGGTTGAAACCGACATATTTTTTTACTCCTTATTATGTCAACAAAAAACTTCTATATGCTTTTATGGTTAAGATCAGTGGTGGTTGCATTAAAATTCCATGCCATATTGATCCCTTAGTTTGTGCCCAGCAGCGCTGATAGGTTTTAGGAGGGGGATTTACTTTGCAGTATGAGTCACTACTAAAATAGTCCCTAATTTGTGCCTGCTTTTTTTTTTCTTTTTTTCCTCTGTCTCTTTCATATTCTGACTTTTTGGTGATCGCTACAAAACAGAGGCAAGAGCAGTAACTTAGTCATTACTCTCCCCTTTCTTGAAGTTTTAACTGATCACCTCCAAGACGGCAATGTCACGTGGCAATTTCCAGTTTTCCTTAGCTTCAATCATATATTTTATCCTCTCAGCGACTTTTTTTTATATTATCATCATCAGCAACATTTTAGCGTATGTTGCCGGACATAAATTTCTCTATCATGGGCTTGGTGGAGACAATACTTTCTGAACTTGTATTTTTCATCTAGCCCTCGGCGTCATTTTTGCTTGATCTCTGGGATCCATTTTCCGAGTCGTGATGTCCATCTCTTGCCAGCCAATCTCAAGACATGACCAGCCAATTGTCATTTGAGTTTTCTAATAGATTTCATGATGTCTTGGACACCTGTTTCATCTTCCTAATATACTGTGCTTTTTAAACATGCTAAAATATCACTTGAAGACCCACCACGATCTAATCGACCTTCAACAAGCCGAAATGACAGAAAGTAAAACAAGCTGGACACTCATTCAATGAAGCCCACTGCCTGGCAAATGATAAGATCTCTGGGATCCCTTGTTTGTCTCAGAATTCATGCCAGTGAATGTCAAAAAGAATTAAAGCAAGTGTTAGTGACAGAACAAGGTTATATTTGTATAATGTAGGTGCTCTGTTAATAGTTTTACTACAGGGCATATTATAAGTGGTTATCTCACAGAAATGCAATGAAAATCGAGACATAAATACTGTCAGTGGTCAGGAATTACTATAAGCCATACTGAAGGAATGGGTTAATCATTCGTATAGCTAATTGTTTTAACCATAGAAAGGCATTGAGATTAATTTTTTACGACGGATATACTTTGTGAATGATTTCAAAGGGGAAATACATTGGAAAAGTGATTATGGGTGTTCAGGAGTGAAACCAGTTTTATTGACATAAAAAGAGCCATTCCATGAATAATTCAGCTTTTTGTCCTCTACATGGGCTGCTTAGGATTAAGTTTGTCTTCCCCGAAATCATTTTTCATTTTCTGAATGCAGCAGCATTTCTAACACCACTATAAATATGGTGAAAGTCTTTCAGTGTTTTGCAAACTAAAAATCAACAGGATATGACGGGAAACAAATGATGCTGTCTTGTGCTGCAGTTGCCACTAACGTCTTAAGGTATAAATGAAAGCAGAAAAATTGGCCATTCAAACTGCATATTAGTAAGTCTGATAAAGGATATAATACAATTTTAGGGATAGTTTTAGGAGTG
This sequence comes from Thysanoteuthis rhombus, assembly GCA_963457665.1. NCBI lineage: Eukaryota > Metazoa > Mollusca > Cephalopoda > Oegopsida > Thysanoteuthidae > Thysanoteuthis > Thysanoteuthis major. The sequence goes on along the minus strand of OY735228.1, from coordinate 42,500,044 downwards.
TTAGTCTTAGTTTTAATGTTGATTTTATTATTATTCGCTAGTGTAAACTATTTTTGATTTTATAATTATTAAAACAAGTTGGATTGTTTTTTCTTGCTACTTGCAGCACAAACGCTAAAACTAACCCTAACCCCAACTGCTAACCCCAGACTAAGTATAATACTAAAATTAAACCTAACCTAAATTAGTCTAGAAGGCAACTTCATTCAAAGAATCTAAGAACGATGCATGCCCTTTTATGAATGCATTCCGTGAGTAGATCTTCACTTTACTCGAATGATAGAATTCAGCTTTAAATAGTCAAGTTTAATTATTTCATTTTATTGTTAAACTCGAAGAGAGTTGACATCATTATCGCAATGACTCAGACGATGTATTGGGAGTGAGTGGAAAAGAAGAGTGATATCATTACTACATGTGGCGTCAACCTGCGACCAAGAAGAGGGAGAAACAGAGGGAAATCAAAAAATTTTATGACATCCTCAAAGAATTTTTTCGTTCGGGTCACACGTTCTAAGGAATATTTGTCCTGATAACACTTTCCCTTCAATAGTTTTTTTTTCTCACTTATCCTCATATTCATATTTAAGCTTCAATCAGAGTGGGGATTAAGCCTGAGGCAACCAGTTTTGTTTTCCAATATGTTAATAGCAGCAGTAAGCGTTATTTGATATTTTACTCTGCAGAATAGTAATAAATCTTTACCGACAGTATCATTAACATTATTACATTTTCTTTTTAGGCCATAATAATTTTTTGATTTCTCCTTTATGACATTTATGCAACCAAATCTTTAATATTAAAGATAATAATTATAATACATCTAGCGAAGTTGGACTAAGATTATATAATAATCTGCTATGTCTATTTGTTTGTCCACGTAATATATCCATTAGTTCTCAATGAATACCAATCATATTTTATGGAACAGAGGCCAATAAGTCGAGGAACAATTGATTAAAGTTTAAGGTGATCTGGGAAACGTTTTTGCGATTTTATTAATTTTGCGAGACAATTTATCGTCTTCCACAGTAAAGACGATAACACGTCATCAAGACGTCATCATGACAGATAGAAATTTAGTGTAATAATAGCAATGATGTCATTATTTTTATCATCAATGATTACTATCATGATTCAATCTTTTTCTTTCAATATTCATAACTGAGGCTCCGTTGTTCAACTCAACGGGCCAGAATCGATTTTATTCGGGTTTATTGTCAGGACTCAGCTTGCCATTTTATTTTTTTCGAATTCCTTTCAGTCAACAATTCAAAACGTCCCTCTTTCATGTTCAAACCCTTTATCATTCAGCTCTCCACCCTGCATTCTTTTTTTCTCCATCATAGAGAATATTAGTTTTTTCCTCCTTCATTTAGAAAAAGAAAGAAAAGAAAAAGAAATTTGCTACTTTTAGCAGTTGCCACATCGAACAATTTGTATCTTTGATAATTTGCTTAATTCATGGCAAAATCAAAGCGATCTTCCCTTTCTCTAGTTCTTTCTCATATCCTCCGGCACTCAAAATAAATCACCTTTGTTTTATATTAATTAATTGACGGTCCCTGCAAAGACCCCTCATTTGATCTTCTACAAATCCTACCAACCGGAATAGCACATTGTTGTTCTTACTACTACTACTACTACTACTACTACTACTACTACTACTACTACTACTAATAATAATAATAATAATAATAATAATAATAATAATGATAATAATAATAATGATAATAATAATAATAACAATAATAGTGATGATGTTGATAATAATGATAATGATGATAACGATGATGATGATAATAATAATGATGATACTGATGATGATGATGATAATAATGATGATGATAATTATCATTATTGTTATTTTTGTTACTATTATTATGATCATTATTATTGCTGATTACTATTTTTATCATCAACTATTGTTATCAATATTATTTTCAGCTAAAAAGATAGGGTGGGCGACGATGTTATGACTCAGTAGGCAGAGGCCTTCTTCCTTTTTTGAAATTACCGAGAGAGAGGTCAATATAATAATTTAAACAAGTACATAGTTGTATGAAAAGACAAAATGTTTACAAGGATTGTGCTTTGCAAAGTATATGGACAATGCCTGTGAGGACAATTTTCTATATCTTATAGATGTATGGGTTTCCTTGTATTCTCCCTAGATATTTGTCGACACCCTTCATTTGTTATTATTATTATTATTATTATTATTATTATTATTATTATTATTATTATTATTATTATTATTATTATTATTATTATTATTATTATTATTATCAAACTGTCATTGACACTCAAATTGCTCGCTTACCAAGTGGGCTACAGATTTTTTTCTCTTTATTTACTCGTCTTTCTTCGTGTGTACGTGTGGGTCCCTGGGCGTTCCAGATAATATCTTGGGGGATACACATTGGGATATGTGAATGAGTGCATCACTCATCATTATCAGACTTCCATCGTCTACTATTGAACACAGACGTCCCCTAGGATTCACCATAACTCTCTATCATGGGCGTCATGGAGCCAATACTTCCCGAACTTGTGTAATCAACTCGTCTCTCGATCTCGTATTCTGACAGCCGCAGTTCCGCATATGATCATTTGGGATCGATGCTGCGAATCGTGGTACCAATCGATTGTGAGATAATCGTGCAACATGACCAGCCCACTGCCATTTGAGTTTTCTAATGGATTTCATGGTATCTCGGACTCCTGTTTTTCCCCTTATATATTATGCCGTCTCTCCATATGATGTTCAGCATGATTATTTCATGTGCACGGTACTAGTTTTCTGTTTTCTGGTCAGTCTTCGTTGTGTATCATGTTTCAGCTCTATAACAGACTATCTATAGTTTCTTTTACGGACTGACGGGATCTTCTTATTCACGAAGGCTGAGCTTACCCTGCCAAAGGCTTGCCATCCTAAAGTGATTCTTTGTTGGATTTCTTATTTAATTTTTAGGATTTTATGGAGATTTTTTGTCCTAGGTGGATGTAGTGGTTTACTTTCTCCACTTTTGCCTTTTAGATCTTTCACTAGGCACCATCTGGAAACAAGTTTTTTAAGTATTTCTGAGGATCTTTATTTTCAATTTGGACAAACAATATCAAAATCTTGTGTTGTTACGGCGATAATCAAGTAATTTTCTAATTGCATCATACGTATAAAATATCGGAAACAGTATGCAGTGCAGTAAATTCTATTTCTGCTAAGTTCAGTCCCTAGACGCCATTGCTGACATAAGCGTGACAGACGTTAGATACACGTTGCTAATTATGGGCTATGTGCAGATTATTATCATCATCAATGTTGATTATAGGCGTTTAGTAATATCATCGTAGGAGTGGCAATCCCCTTCACCCTATTGTATTTTCTCACAGGCCCAGGAAACACTGTAATTTGTAGTGTTGTAACCCTTCCTCGAACTCTGAATCAGTCGATTAAATGGAAGATTATTTCTGAAACTTATAGGAAGTCATAAATGCAACAGACACTTGAAATAGGTGGAGGGCACAACAACCGAAACATTGATACTATAACAGATGAAATAAGGACACAAATTCAAACGGATCAGTTTTTAATAGGAATATCATGCCATTTCAATAAATAACATTGGTATCTCCGTGTTATATTTTAGTTTGCAAATCTGTATCAAATTTTACCACCATTATCGTCAACATGATATAACTCATCTCTCAATCTTTGAGACTGCAGACAACTGGGAATGCCTTGGAGATCAACAACCAGAATCTTTGGTTTTTGATAAATATTGATCCTAGCATAGCAGGACACAAGCTCAAGAGGGTAAATACGGGATCGGAAGATCCTTTTTAAGTAAAGAAGATTTACTCTGCAAACGGATTTTTTTAAATTTTGATCCATCCATGCAAAAGTCAGCAATGAAAATTAGTATGTTTTATTGTACAATCATTTTTGTTATTACCTAAAAAGTTGTAATGGATTAGTCAATGTTAAATAGATTAACACAACAAAAAAAAAAACAATCAAAATATTTTAAAGTCTGATACGTTCTTAATAATTAGAAATAAGTCACAGAAACGCTCACATTTAAAAAATAAGATGGCAAGAAAAACTGTGCGTGGGTATATTTCGTATTGAAATAAGTTATATTTTTTATGACATACGATTCTTCCTGTGTTTTTTTATACCACGCAATATCAGTGATTATTTTTCTCTCAAAACGTAAGACTTTATATCCTAATACCCTTTGAAACAGGTTGGGTTGAGCTGAAACCTAAAAAAAGGCTCGAACTTGGAATATAATCTTATTTAATTGCTTTATGCTCCTTA